>CM021108.1:61272589-61872589 GCA_007115665.2 Sequoiadendron giganteum | reverse complement strand
TTTAAATTACTCCATGATAATATTTGTATTATAGATTATTATAAATATCAACAACTTGTTTTATAATTAGTAATATGGATGCATTGTTATATTTAATTATGATCATTATTTGATTAATAATATGGTTGATAATCTTAATATGGTTTATAACCTTGTTATGTTAATATCTTTTATATGGTTAATTGTATTAACGAAATTGGTTTGTTTGAGTTTGAATAAATGTAATTGATGGTGATTCTGAATTATAGAATATCATTTAGGAGAATGCTTATGGTTGTTGGTTTTAGGTATTTAACATAGAGATTGTCTTGCAGATGTATAATATTCTTGCACTTTAAAGATATGAGAGTTTTATTGTAATTGTGTACTTATAATGTTAGAACGGATTTGAAAGGATATATTATATATATATAATGGTTTATTATTATAGGAATGTTTTATAATTTAATTTATCATGTAGAAGCTAATGGATAGAACTTTATGAATAGGTCTAATGTTATTTTCTTTTGAAATTTATTCTTTTGTTTTGAAAATATGTATATATTGGTATCGTTGAATATATTGCCTTGGACATTTTATTTATCTAGTATCGTTATGAATGGGCAATATGGGGATATCGTGATTGTGGTTTATTATATTTTCAAACTTAGTATTAAAGGGATTATGTAATCTTGTTAAAGGCGTTGTCTTGATAAGTCTTCCCGAGGCTTTAAATAATAAGTTTTTAATTGAAATCATGAATAGTTCTTTATGTATGCTCTTGTTTTATTCATATATGAGAATGCATGTCTTGTACGTTAAAGTGTTGTTGTGAATTGAATTTTGGGTCTTTGTGCAAGGAAGTTTCCTCTATAATGTGTGTAGGCATTATTGTTAATATTTTGTAGAATGTGTACCTTGAAGGAGTGGCTTCTGTTAGGGGCCGGACTAGAAGTGGTCACATGGGTAACCTCTCGGAAGTATTTGTTACAGTGATGACACTCTTTTCCTTGTATTTTTGTTTGATCTCTTGTGTAATGTCATCTGTGTTTATACTTTTTCTACCGAGAGTATGTCTGATGTCATTTGGATTTATTGTCATTTTGATGTTATGACTATTGACCTAGTGTTGTATGTTGTCTCTTTTGTTGCCTGTTTGACTTGAGGACCTGTTCTATCTCCTAGCACGGGGGGTGGGCTTTCGAGCACCACACGGTTGGGAGGAACGTGCCACATCTTCCATTGGGTCCCCCTTTGTGTTGTAGATTGCGTTGCGAGGTTTTTTTAGTGGAGAGCTCGCAGTGGTTTCAATTTTATTTTAATCTTTCTATTTACTTTAGTTTAGCTCTGGTAATTATTATTCCCCTCATTTGTATTCGAGGAGGAATCTTGTAATTGTAATAGTTAGGTTTGATCTACCTCATTCCGGGAATGAGTATTGTAATCTATTTTTAAGTTAATGTAATTTGGAACTTATTATATGTTATCCTAGTGTTAGAATCTTTAACGTTTTGTGGGTATGTGAAATTAAATGTATGGTTAATATTTTAATAAATGTTTTGTGTGCAAGTAGTGTGTATGTTTGGTAATTGAAGTAATCTTGTCACGTTACCTTAGAGGTTGTTGCAAAGTATTGTGCATCTCCTTTGATATTATTGCACTTTTAAGAAAAAAAAAATTTGTATGCTTCCTCGTTGAGTTGCAACTTCCTTTAGGGTCTCGTGGTGGGGCATTACACACATCACCATGAAATAACTTCATCCAGCATCCTTATGAGTGCAAGTACCACCAAATAGGTATTTGTCAGATCTAACTTCCTCAAGCAAGGAAAATTCAGAAAGAGAAGAGGAAAGGGAGACATGTAGTAGGTCTAAAAGAGGGAGATCAAATAGAGGTCAAAAGATTAGAAGAAAATTCTATAAACGCATGGAATTTTTTCTTGCTAAAGGGGGGTCATGTTCTTATGATGATGAGAGCATAGGCGACATTGAGGTGCCCTTGAGGTACAAACATCTACAGAAACAATGGGGTACCCAAGGAACTTCCTCCAATAAACACTGATTTTTGTGTCAACGAGAGGATATATCGCATAACACCATCGTCATTACATGGTTTGGGCCTATTTTGCAGGGATGACGTAAAGGTTTGTTACGAAAAAGTTACTGAATTGATGGATTATGTCGAACCCTATTACAGTTACAAAGATTGGATGCAGTCGGCTCGATATATACAAAGTATGCGTAGGTATGCACTATCAACAAATTATATACAACTAAAAGATAAGGATCAAAATAAAGGAGTGGATATGTACATTGACGGAAAGCTAAAAGAATTAGGGAATATTCTAGGGTTTATAAATAGTACATGACCTGGGTCAAAAAATAAGCAACCCAATTGCATATTCGATGCGTGCGAGGGAAATCATGTATTCCTATGTGCGATAAAATCAATAACTGTAGGGGAAAAGTTGCTAATCGATTACAATTTGAATCACTTAGATACAAACACAGTTACTATGGGGGTGGTATGTACTATATAACATTTTACCCAACCTCCAATTAATGACTCCAATATAACATTTTATTATTTTTATTTTTTCATAAGTCTATTGGTTTCATTTCGGTAATGTTTTTTTATATTTATTTTTTGTCAAAGTGGGACATTGATCATATAGGGAAGGCTTCGACCCAAAGCTTAGATCACAATGCATATTTAGGAACTTCTACCTGATAGGTTTACCTCATTGTAATTGTACAAATTAGATACGAGAATTTTTTTTTATTATTATATTTTTTTCATAAGTTTATTGGGTTAATTTTGATAAAGTTTTTAATATTCTTGTCATAGTCGGCTGATCGGGGAAAGGCACCAACACTAGTAAAGGAGAGCATCCATAGGGAGGTGCAGTCACTATTATGTGATGATGACATCGCATATTTTGCAAACCCTGTGGATATGGTGAGGAAGACCCAAAAAAATGCAATGAAGAAATCCTGTAGTTGATATTCATAGTGCATCAAATAGATGAGATAAGAGAAAGGGTTAAAATATTGACTGAGAGAGCACATAACTTGCAAGTAAGTTGTGATGAGATCTTTAATTATAACATAAGTTCATTCATGGTTTTATATTATTTTGTACTCTTTTATGTCATGGACTAAAATATGTGTTGTTTTTATAGGATTATTTGCGTCCTCATGATGCTGCTAGCCATGACCAGGGAACTATAGGTGTTGCCTGAGGAGTAGGGATTGGTACAAGTGTCGATCCCGATCTTCTTGTGCATACATCACATCATTTGACCCCATCATCCATGCCTATATTTTTGACTGAAATATTGGAAACACATACCATGCAAGCATTTGATAGTGCACCCTCTGGCAGCAAACACATCCTAGAACATGCATTAGGACATCTACCTGGGGATGTAGAGGCCACTAGTACTGTTGATGGTTTAGCAACATTTCTTGGATATTCCCGTATTACTAGTATGGGAACATTTCTGGTCACATTTGTGGTGACCGAGGATTTGGTTCCCATAAAGATAGAGAAGGTCCCAGGTACTTTGAAATGTTTTAATTATTATTATATATAATCCAATTGAAATTTACTTATTGATCACTCTTTTTAGACTAATGATACCATGATCATTTTGTAGGAAATGATTTTTTTTATAAACATCTAAGTGATATTACATTGGATCTCTTTAGGCCCACCATACGTACACGGTGGAATGCCCAAAATTAAGATTTAAAAGATGACCTCATTAACCGTTTAGTTGTGCTATTCGGTGATAAAAAATTCAACCAAACCAAGGTCCTTAAGAAAGTTGGTATCTATCTAAAGTATGTGAGGGACCAATATAGGTCACATTTAGAGAAGAACAAAAAGCATGAGCATCCCCCCATGATTCTAGAGAGGGAGTGGAAAGACCTGGTGTTGGATGGAAAGGAGAAGGCTAAAAAGAAAAAAGGAAAGACACCATCAGGCCAAGGAAGGTATGTGATACTATCAAAAATGTAATTATATACTAATTACTCTTTATTTTTACATTATCTAACGTATTTCAAACTTTTCATGGGTTGTCTAACACATCAAAGGCAACAAAGGAAAGACTAGAAAAAAATGGGCAACACAAACTTGGCTCTAGTGATTATATGAAATTATCCACATGAATTGTAAGTATCAATAAATGAAATATTGCATCCAAATAATAAATTGCAAACAATTTTGGTTTTATCACACCATAGAAGAAAAATTCATGATCTTATACAAAAATGCAGGGCTTTGAATTCAACAGAGTGCCCATAGAAGAGGACTTGAAGATTTCCTTCCAACAAGGCTATGGAGCCCTGGCTGAACGCCTAAGAGTCTTGACTAGGCAAACACAATCTTCCACTGCATCTGAAACATAGGTAAATAAAATCAATAAAGTTTATTTAAAATTGAATACTTGTGCAATCTATTCAATATTAATTTACACCATAAAGTAATTATGTGCCTATTTGTTTCAAAGAGACAAGCAATCATAATAATACACATGACATTGGATGTAACTTGGTGAGGGTGGAGCACAACCTGCAGATGAAGGTCATGGTGTGCATCTCGGTACTGGATGTATTCATGTGCTATACAAAACACAATATGGATTAATACAATTAAACATATTTAATTTCATTTGGTGTATTAACTAATGTAACCTTTCATGTTTCAACTTCAGATCATGTAGAGCATGATCAACATGTTGAGCATGATCAGGCTAGACAAGATCAAGAACATGATGTGGCCCTATCAGGTAAAAAGGACCACTCTAATGTTCTTTTAAACATATTTAATTGCAATTGGTGTATTAATTAATGTAAGCTTTCGTGTTTCAACTCCAGATCAAGATTTAGAGGGTGTTTAGCATGTTGAGCATGAGGATATAAGATAAGATCAGGAACATGATGTGGCCCCATCAGGTAAAGAGTACCACCCTAATGTTCTTTTAATTAATGAAATACTTGTAACAATAATAATAAAACATATCAATTTAACATTTCTTTGCTATTGCAGTAGACCCCCCACTTGCAGCGGCGTCCACGTTGTGAGTACACAAATAGGCATACATTAAGATCACGAGCAGAGCTCAGAACAACTGAAGGGGGACAAATGATACTCCACTTCAAATTTTTTTAGCTGCAAAAAAGAAACAAAAAAATAAATGATTGTAATCATATTATGACAACCATATTTTTGATAATATGTAAAAATTGAAAGAATGAATGTTATGTGTTAATAAATGAATGCGAATATGTTAATGAATGAATGTTATATGTTATTAATGGATGAATGAATGAATGTGAATATGTTAATGAATGAATTTTATATGTTATTAATGCAGGATGAATGAATGAATGTTATATGATCGGGAATGGGGAATTGAGGGAATTGAGAGTGATGTGAGGGGGGAGGGGGGGGGCGTGAGGGGCCAAATGAGCTTCCAACTTCACGTGGTTGGCTCTGTTAAGTAGAGAATATTAAACTATTCTTGAAACAAAGAGAAGCTCAATAAGGTAATGCACTTTTCAATATAAGAAATGCATCGTTTAAAGCATCAAACCAATATGAAAAGATAAAAAAAAGTGCTAAATTTTCACTATGAACATTGTGTTGTGTGTGGATTTGGTTTCAAAGCTCTATTTCTTTTGTTTTTAGTGGTGACATAACTCTAAACTTTGACTTTTGTGCATAACAGGTTAGTGGAAAATTTGACAGCTCTAAAGGGTTTAGAGGCTCAATTGAGATATATACATGGATATTCGGATCTTGTTGTTGATGGGAGGCTTCCACTTAACCATGAAATTTTGTACCATCTGTAGGTATGCAAAAATTTATCTAATTACATTCATTCAACTCACTATAATATAATATCTGACAAAAATCTCCTTTTCATTATACTTAGATGGATTTTCATGCCCTATTCCAAAGAACATGTTTTAGAACAGGCAAGAAGGATGTTGGCAAGGGTTAAGGAATTTGGCTTTACACCTGCCAATTGCATAGTTTACTTCATTCATCTAGCATATTGCCAATGTGTTTCATGATTGTTGGAATCATATCCTATAATTACAGAACTAGTAAAATTAAAATATGTAAGTTTCAAATATAGCATTACATATCTTTCTATGAATTTTTGAAAGAAAAAATCAAAATGGAGAAGTATTAAAAAAATAATCTACATAATTTCTAAGAGATCGGGGAATTTTTTTGCAGAGTTATCTTGAATATATTTAAGACAAAAGTAACTTATAGAAATTGAAGAAGAATATCGGTAGTCTAAAATCACCAATCAACACATCTTACTAGTATCTCAATTCAGGAGAACTAGGTCCACTATCCATTAGCCAGTAAAATAAATAAAATCAATTCATAAGATTATTCTATTTTAATAGGGTTGACTGGTTGCTTGTTTCTTTTTGATTGTTAGGAAGTCATCAATATACACTTGGTTTTCCTGCCTTCTCTTGCCTCGTGGCCAGAGAGTTTATGTAGATGGCATCGAAGTAACCTTGAAGATTGACAATGGAAATGAGTACAAGGTCAGTATAACTTAATGTTAATTGGGTATGATTTTATTTGTTCAAGACCAATTTAGATTCATTTTCTGCTCACACTACTTTTATTTACATTTATGTTTTGCTAATATCCATTTTCCTTTACATTCATATTCTTCTATACATATTGTGTTTACAATAATTTTTTCCTTAATTTAATCTAGGGGAGAGGACCCAATACCTGAGCATGTTTCAATAGTTGTGATAGTAGTGGTTTATATAGTGCCCAACCTTAATTATTTGATTCTTCTTACTGATCCAATTAATACTTTCTAGTTACTATGATTATAATGATTTAATCTTTACATGATTGTGATAAACTTAGATTTTTGGTCTTGTCTTACAAGTGCTTGTTTAGATGGGTGAGGATTGTTTCTTGTGCTAAAAATATTTTTATTTGTTAATGCTAAACTTACATAGCTAAATCAAGGGGTAGATGTTGTCCTCTTCAAATGGAATAAGAAGGAGAGTCAGAAGTGGAAGATCAGTCCCATCTGTAAGTTTCATGTGTAGCTGCATTGTATGGAATTATTTTTCTTAGGTATTAATTAAATTTAAAATTTTGATTATCTGGTAAAAGTCATGTTTCCATAGAGGGTTTGGAGGCTTTATCTCACAATTCAGATTGCTTGTGTCACTGTGTTTTTCTATTCAATATGATACGTATCTCAAGGAGGATATGGATCTAGCTCTTCATACCATCAATTTAATGAAGAGAAGCCTCAATGTCATGTTGTTAGGATTTACTATGAAGCTAATCCAAATTTTTTCATTTTTTCTCGAGGTCATATTGTAGTGCTTTCTCTAGGAAGCCCGCATGATCCCCATCAGGTATCTTCTTTTTGTAGTCTCTAAATTTCTTAGAAGAAATCAACAACCAGTTTGTCTAAATGTGGCTCCTTGTTTACACATTAATATCTCTTTTGGTAGCAATGGATCAAAGTGGATTCATGGGGTCTTAAAGAGAAGGCTTTCAAACATGGAAATCAAGAGTGGGACTAGGTAAAACCATTCATAATCATTCTCATATTGTTTTATTGACTGTCTAGGAGCTAAGTATCTAGGATAACATTTTGTATTTTTCTATTGAATTTCCAGAGTGAGAATAATGTTGGGTTTGCAATCCTATCTTTTGGTACACTAGCAAAGTATCCAAGACGCACTGCAGGTACTTTCTCTCACCAAGTTGCTCATTTTCCACAAAATTAGATTCTAGTGTGTAGTTTATTTTTTATTTTTTTGGGAAAAATGGCTTAGCCATTATATTATATTATTATAATTACTATAAAATATTACAAAACTTGATTCAAAATGCATACCGCGGGCAAAGAATCAGGAAGAAAACCTCCGGTTGTAGCATATTGAAATATAAATATGACAAAATTGTTCCATTAGTGGAACTCAAAGTACAACCCAAAATAGGAACCCACTACATAGTGTAACATTAGAATAAATTTGTGATAAGATCTGCAACTAGAACAAACAATTGTTAATCCTAATCTAAATCAAAACTAATCTAAAAAATCTGACAATAAAGAACGAATATGAAAACATGATAAAAACTAAACAAACTGAATTGATCTCACCCAATATGCATCATTCCTTCGAATTATCTCCATTGCTCTTCTCCATTTTTCCTTTTTAGTATTCTTGCCCTTAGATTTATGTGTTTGAATGCAAGTATAGCTGTGTTGAATGTCTAAGCAAAATATCAAAGAATGGTCTCTTCTCAAAAATGTATAATGATTTCGGGAGGAGGAATAATGATTATGACAGGCCATTTTATAGATTTTGTTTTTTAGAACGATCGGCTCAGATTGAAAGAGAGATCGACGAATGAGATTGATGAATGCCATGCGATGTGAGTTCTGTCTCAGATAGAATGTGAGTTAGAACATCAATTAGGAAAGACTAAAAATAGAACAAGATCTTAATCTTCAGTTAAGAATCTTCGAAAATAGAAGAAATAGACTTTGAATGTCAAAGACAAAGTTAGAACTCGAAGATGAGGAATTCGAATGCATAATTAAATTAATTAATTAAATAAAAGATATTTAATTAATAGATGCATACATGCATATAAGTTAGAACTAGTTAATCGACTAGTTGTGACATAGAGTCTTCCTGCAGAGATGATCAATAGTTAAATTCAGAGATAACTCGAGAACTAAAAATAGATCTTGAGTCAGAAGGTGAGTGAATTATTTAGATAACTGAATGATAGAGGAATGTGACATAAATGAATTAAATGTTAATTTAATTCAACATTCAAAAGTAGAAGATTTAATTAGACTTTCGAAAAGGGTGGAATTGAATAATTAAATAATAAATATTTAATTATAGTTGAAAAGGGGGTTAAATGAATAATTAAATAAATATATTTAATTATAGTTGACATATGATAAAAGGAAGGTTTAATTAAATAATACATTATTTAATTATGAAAGAGGATTTAATAAGTTAGTGACATAATTAAACAAATATAATCTATTTAATTAATCAAGTTGAATAAAGATTAATGACGAATTAATGAATTAATTAAAAAGAGATATTTAATTAATAGAGGAAATATGTGTTAGAAAGGGTGATTAAATAATTGACATTATTTAATCATGACCATGGACTATAGCAAATTATGTTGAAAGTGGTGTTCGCAGGTCTAGACCAATTTTCGGTGTCTACAGTTTGCCCCTCTTTGATACAATGTTGGTACAGCATTGTGTCAAAGAAAATAAGCCCCAATCATGGCCCAGCATGAAACAGGGTAAGGTATGCCCCCTTAGGAAAATTGACATTTTTTGAAACGTTTCAAAAAAATCAGGAAAAATTCCCAATAAGTCAAAACGATAGTTAGAAACGGTTTGGAGTCGACAGAATTGAAATCAAAGATGTTTTGGAAGAATACGGGTCATTGGAATTTGAAAAACTAAGTGGCCAATAGAGAGGGGCTGAAGAAATGCCATTTTTAAGTCACCTATAAATAGGAATTAGGGCTAAAATGAATTCATTTTCACCCGAAGGAGATAGAAAAACTTGAGATTTTGCTCTGACTGACTGAGGAAATGGCGTCGATTTCGTACACCAGGCATTGAGGATATCAGATCCGGACCTTCAGGAGGCCAGCCAACGCAGGACCATCGGTATGTACCCGAAAATGAACTTGTAAAATTTATTTTTGCACACATTTTGAGGCTGTCAAAAATTAATGTGCAAATGTGGTGCGTCGTAAACGACGCATATGACGTCGTGATCACCGCATCTAATTGCGAAATGATGCATCTGCAAAAACTCGCTAGGGTTAGTTTTAGCTATTTAGGGAATGACCATATGTGGATCATTTTGCACCGCATGTGTAGTTGTGCAACACATATGCATTAGGGATAGATGCAAGTGTATGTGTGAACTGCATATGCACTTGTGAGACACATATGTTGTAGGTTAGTAGACTGCGGAAAATGCATCGCATGTGGTTTTGTGAACTGCATGTGCAATTGTTGGAAAGGGTCTGTGGAAATTATGCGACGCATATGTAATGTGCACCGCATGTGAGGCTTTGTGCAATGCATTTGCAAAAGTGAGCCGCATTTGACTGGTAAAATTTTTGAAAAAAATTTCTAACGAAAATTTGAAAAATGCTGACACCATGGTTGAATTGCAGGTGGTGATAGATCCTATCTACACATGGGAGTCATGACCAGACAAATTTGACCTGAGAGATAGGTTGAGCTCTACAGAGATTCAACTTCTATGGAAGCTAGGCCTATGTGACTATTTGTCGATGCCTACCATTTGGGCAAACAGGGGGATGCTGACGGCACTTTGCGAGCGATGGAATTCAAAGACATCGTCGTTTCATTTACCGACTGGGGAGGCTACTGTCACATTGGAGGATGTGTACAGGATTTTGAGATTGCTTATTAGAGGTGAGCGGGTTATGTACAATACCCAGTGAGGATTGATGGAGTTAGCACGATTCTATTAGGTGGACGACATCAGCAGGCTCGAGATCGAGCATTACGAGATTAGATGGCTAGTCCTAGCAGATAGATACGATCGGATTGACTGTATCTTATGTACCCTGATTGGGGATATAGTTCTTCTAGATAGACGAGGACATGGATTTCCAGTAGGATGGGGAGCTATGCTAGTTGGCATGTTGGAGAGTGAGACTAGATATGCATGGGGTCCATGTCTCCTTGGGATGTTGTACTTCCATTTACATGACATCGCCTATAGAGATGCACAGTCATTCAGTTGTGGGACGACACTATTGATGGTATGGGGTTGGGAGAGGATAGTTGTCTTTCATCCTCCAATTATAGTAGAGAGAGAGGAGAGACACCCATATGTGTTTCAATATACAGGGTAGATTACACAGACCCATGTGGGTGACACAGGATATTGGCGACACGCCTTGGATATTCTTGATCAGTTCACATGGAGACCTTACATGGATTGTGAGGAGTGGGTGGACGAGGATGTACCTTTTCCATTCTGCCAACAGACACAGTATCTCATTGGGAGGACTGTTTTTGAGTGTTCATATTATTGAGCGACATTTTCTAGACAGAGTTTTGAGGTAGTTCGGGGAGGTTCAGGATGAGTCTCGGAGTAGAGAAGAGTTTGCTCGGTCATTGAGAGAGGTTCCATGGTGGGGACCCATGATTCCAGTGGCTATAGTGGAGATAGAGATATAGGCACTTCAACTAGTACAGTGGGGATGGAGAGGTGGATTAGCAGATCCAGGGACCACGGCTGCTTATGAGGCATGGTGGGCAGTGCATCGCCCGATTCCTTATACAGATCTAGACCAGCCAACACCAGTTGAGAGACGAGGCACAAGACCTAGAGGATGACGAAGAGGTGGAGGTGCTAGAGTTGGTGGCAGAGGTGATGGAGATGACGGCAGAGGTGGAGGTAGAGGCAGGAGATGAGGACTGAGAGGATGGAGAGGAGATCAGGCAGGTGGAGATGCACCTATGTAGGAGGCAGTTCCAGTTGATGTACCGATGATAGATATCGGAGAGAGAGTGGATGTACCGGCTGAGGGTGAGCATGCTGCAGCGGAGGTAGTGGTTGAGGAGTGCGCAGAGGTAGATGTGGGAGTAGAGGATGTTGGAGAGGATTTTGATGTAGACATGGCCTTAGACCCTCTAGGTGTGTTGGTAGGATACGTAGAGGATAATGTTGAGGAGGATGTTGAGGAGGAGGCACCGATGGAGGAGTAGGAGAGAGAGCCCAGAGATCGGATAGTGGAGGGGAGACGGGATGAGGATGCTCCTAGGGATGGTGACAGGGAGGCTTTGGAGGAGAGACTCAGACTTATGACTACAGAGTTTGAGGTGATGAGACTAGAGAGAGATAGTGCCTTCATAGAGAGAGACAGTGCCTATGCAGAGAGGGACAGTGCATATACTGAGAGGGACAGTGCATGTATAGAGAGGGACAGTGCTCTCATGGAGAGAGACCAGGCTATAGGTCAGAGACATGAGATAGAGCAGCAGTTCACAGAGGTTAGATGCCTTTGCAGCGGGTCCTCATCTGATGGAATTGTACAAGAGTTAGTCAGATCGATGGAGAGAGCCACTTATTACAAGGATTTGTATGAGGCTACAGTGCCAGCAGAGAGATGGGCTCTACATTTTCAGAGGTGCGCAGTCAGAGTAGAGGTCATAGTCGAAGTTAGAGGACATAGAGCACTGAGGGGGTGATAGGAAAATTGAGGACAAGTCCATATGATAGGCCTTCCACCTCACAGAGGCCACCTTCGAGTCTCTTCCCACCACCATCACCATGTGACAACAGGGGTAGCGGGACACGATGACATTTGTATTTTTGATCAGAGCCTGCGAGCTCATGTTGTATTAATGATTACATTCAGAAATTGTACTGTGACATTATTTTTGAGTGATATATATATATGATTTTGGTGGCTTCTACATGATATGCAGTTCTATGTTATGGATGATGCTTTATTTCTACATGATTATGTTTCCTAAATGATGTATGTACGTGTATTATGAATGAATGTTTCTATATGTTTATGAGTTATGCATTGAATAATGATGTTATGTATGCCTTATTTTACTTATGATAATGGATGCAATGTTCAACATGATGCTTATATGTGATGGTGATATGTACATGCAATGTTTACATTATGTATGTTATGATGATGTAATTCCTATTATGTCATGATGTGAAATGCAACGAAAATGAATGGTACTATCTATATGTTGAAAATGCAATGTAACTATATGAAATGTGTATTGAATGGATGCAAATGCAAATGACCTAATGTTTTTGTTTTATTTTATTGTGTCACAAGACTTTATCTTAATGTCAAAGAAGAGAAATGTTAGGATGATAATGAATTCAGAATGTTAGTAAGAAATAATTAATGTCATGATGTGAAATGTAATGTAATGATGGTTGATCGGTTGAGAAAAAGATATAACCTTTGATATATTGCCAAATAGACTATACTTTCTTTGTTATCATCATTGGGTGGGACATGACACAGATGGAAAGTACACACTATGATATGAGATAGACCATAGTGTACAAAGTTATCCACTTGTGAAAAACAAACAATTGTAGACAAGGAGTGTCTTAACTCAGACTAAGGACATGATGTCCCAGTCGTTTGGTCAAGACAAACCATAGACAATAGACAAATAAAAGATGGGTCATGAGATGTCATTGCTCCTCTAAATCCCTGATAGGACATCCTTGAGAAAGCTAGTAACAGGATCTTGCACAAATTGATAAAAATATAAGGCAAAATAAGATATAAAGTCATAAAGCCAAATAAATGTATTCGCCAAAACTTGATCTTGTGGGATTGTTTGACGTTGATGTTTGACATAGCGTAATGTGAGACAATGACACATACCGCATAAGATGTTGAGTCTAGTTTCGACTTGGTGACTTCTGTATAAGGCATAACAAAGCCTGGTTTCAGTAAGACACGTGTCATATAAGATTTTGGAGTCTGATGACATTGAGGTGACAAGCCACATGAGACTATGACAATTTGATGATGTCTGTTGACAAGAAAGAAATATCTTGCTAAGACATAGGTTGATCGTTTTAACAATGTGTTTGATATTGACTTGATGACTATTGAGAAATTGTGCCTTGTTAATGCATGACTTGCTTTGATTCCTTGACTGATAAAAGTGTGTGTGTGGACAGTGTATGACATGAGATAATACCCTAAATTACTGACCTAAAGCTACTTAAAGACATGCCTCTAAGTGAATGATATGCAATGTGTTATAGTGATTGTGAATGAACCCTATTGGACTGACCTAGTGTGGTCTCAGGAGCTCATCAATTAATTAGCCTTGCCTACGTTGTACACGTAGAGACCTCGTAGTTCGACATGACCAATTACTTTGAATGTACAAAGCATTGTGATTTTATGTGTGTGATACATGACAAACCTAGACTGACATACCTAATGCCAAGGGGGCACATCGATTGATGGCCTTGCCTACGTCCCAGTCGCAGAGGCAACATAGTTCGACTATGTCTACGACCGACTTAACATGACTGACGTGACATGATGGACTAGACATGACTGACTTGACATTATTGACTTGACATAATGGACGTGACATGATGACTTGACATGATTGACTTGACTCTATTTTTGGGATTTTTTGACATGTTTCTGATTTTTTTGGATTTTTTTTTTGTTTTCTAATTTTTTTTGGGATTTTTCAGGACATTTTCGATGGTGTGACGTTATGTACAAAGTGTTAGGGCACAAAACAAGGATTTGGAAGATGGAGTGGGTAATGTGACGGAATGGACGTTTAGATGTCAATTGTTCCAAATGATGGATAGGACAACCATTTATTATGAGTGATGGTGAAAAAGTCTGATTAGAATGATGGTAGATGGAAGAGTGAGCTTGACTACACATGGCACATGTTTGCCAGGTTTTCACCATGGTACTTATCCATAGTGCCACCAAAGCGGTTTTCACTAGTGGATGGATTTATTTCTCTTTACTTTTTTTTTTATTTTCTCAATTTTTTTGGTGTTACCAAGAACGCCTGTTTGCTAGGTTTTCATCAAGGTAACCATTTTTTTGTTTTTTCATTGTTTTGTATTTTTCCAAATTAAGACACAGATTCTCAGAGAATTAAGCGTAGAACCTCTTTAGATGTAGACTGTTGATAGGGGAAAAAGCGGTTCTCCTTCAGGAGTAGAGAGTTCATACGCTCCTGATCCAAAGGCTTCTGTGACAATGTACGACCCCAACCAGTTAGCTTCAAACTTTCCTGGTTTCTCGCGTTCAGCTTGGTTCTTAGGATTCTCCATTAATACCAGGTCACCAATGTCAAAGTGTCTATTGAGAACCTTCTTGTTGTAACTACGACGAAGACGATTCTGATATGCTTGTAAATGATCTAATGCTTTCTATCTTTGTTCATCCAGAAATTCTAGCTCTTGTAACCTAGAGACACGGTATTCTTCATCATCGATATGACCCTTCAAGGATACCCATAGAGAAGGTATTTCAACCTCAATAGGTAAGATAGATTCAAACCCAAATACGAGGGAATATGGAGTGGTACCGGTGGGAGTACGGATGCTTGTGCAATAAGCCCATAAGGCAGGATTAAGCTGTAGGTTCTAGTCACGACCAGCATCATTAATAGTCTTCTTAAGGATTCTAACAATAGTCTTATTAGATGCCTCAGCTTGGCCATTACCTTGTGGGTAATATGGGGTGGAAAAATGGTGTTTGATGTGGAATTCTTCACATAAATGGCGTACTTCTTGGTTCTTGAATGGGCGGCCATTATCTGTGATTATGGATTGAGGTACACCATACCGACAAATTATATAGTTTAGGATAAACTTAGATATTTGTGTGACGGTTATGTATGTCATGGGGATGGCTTTGATCCATTTGGTGAAGTATTCAGTGGTGGTGATGATGAATTTGTGGCCATTGGATGATGAAGGGTGTATCTTACCTATGAGGTCAAGTCCTCATTGGGCGAAAGGCCATGGTGAATTAATTGGATGAAGCTCCTGCGCTGGCGCTCTTATCAAGTCTCCATTAGTCTTTCTCCATTGTAGGCCAATAGTAACCTAGTCTCATAATCTTGGGCTAGAGTAGGGCCACTCAAATGAGATCCGCATATACCCTCGTGTACGGCTCGCAAAGTTGTTTGTGC
Source organism: Sequoiadendron giganteum (assembly GCA_007115665.2). NCBI lineage: Eukaryota > Viridiplantae > Streptophyta > Pinopsida > Cupressales > Cupressaceae > Sequoiadendron > Sequoiadendron giganteum. The sequence continues at coordinate 61,856,814 of CM021108.1, read as the reverse complement.
TTCCTCAGCATCGAGACATCTCATTAGGGTGTTATCTAAGGTACGTATATACAATGTTTCTCCGATGATGGTGTACTTAGCTGACTTTTAGATGAAGGTTTGACGTTGGTTATTGGACAAGTTTTGAGGTAGGGTTTGGTCAGTGAGGTAATCAAATATGTCTTTATACCAAGGAGACTTAGGACCAACAATGGTACACACTATCGTAGTATTAGGGACATCATAAGCGGGGATCAAAAGTTATTCAACCAGAAACTTGAACTTAGGCACATTACTTGGAATATCCAACCAGGACCCCACGGTTGCCATTGCATCTGCAGCTCTATTTTGGATACGTGGTATTTGTTGAAAAGTTATGTCATTGAAATACTATTTGAAACTGTTAGCCATCCTCTTGTAAGGTGCAAGCTTCTCATCCTTAGTCTCGTAATCATCATTCACCTATTGGATTACCAGTTGAGAGTCGCCAAAGACATGTAGGCTCTTAATGTTCCATTAAGCTGCCATTTTTAAACCTGTCACCAAGGCTTCATATTCTACTATATTTTTTGTATAAGGGAATGCAATCCTGAATGATTTAGGAATGGTATCACCTTGAGGTGTGATAAATAAGATACCAACCCCTGAACCATGATTTGTATGTGATCCATCAAAGTACTGTTTCCATTCAGTTTTAACATCAATGTTGAAAAGAAATTCATCTAGAAAATATGCCACTAATGGATGGTCTGCCTTTATAGGTGCATCGGCTAGTTGATTTGCAATGACCTATCCTTTTATTGCCTTCCATTCAACATACTGAATGTCATACTCGCTAAGTATCATAACCCATTTAGCCAATCAGCTTGTTAAAGCTGCCTTACTTAGGAGATATTTAAGTGGATCAATTTTTGCAATCAACATGGTTTGTCGATTAAGCATATAGTGCCAAAGTTTTTGGGTAGCAAAGACTACCGCAAGACAGGCACGTTCTATGTTGCTATAATTCAATTCATAGCCTACTAAGGTTTGACTGATATAATAGACCGCTCTCTCATGACCTTGATCATCGTGTTGTGCGAGAAGAGCCCCTAATGCTGACTGAGTTGCTAAGATGTAAAGTACCAATGGTTTTCCCTCTGTAGGTGGCATTGGGACTGGTGGAGTAAGCAAATAGTCCTTGATTTGTTGGAAGGCCTCTTGACATTTAGGTGTCCACACAAATGGCACTCCTTTCTTGAGTAAACGCTGAAATGGATGTATTTTATCCACCAGTTGTACTATGAAATGCCTAAAGGACTGTAATCTCCCTTGTAGGGTTCTCAGTTGACCAATACCGGTTGGAGGAGGCATTTATATGATTGCTCTTACCTTCTCTAGGTCTAATTCAATGCCTCTTCGAGAGATGATATACCCTAATAGCTTTCCTGATTTCATTCCAAAGACACACTTCTTTGGATTTAGCCTGACATTGTAATTTTCTAGCCTCTAGAATATCTTGTCTAACACTTTCAAATGATCTTCCCTTGTTTCTGACTTGGCTATTATATCATCTACATAATCTTCCATGAATGTATATACAAAATCATGAAAAATCATAGTCATTTCTCGTTAGTAAGTGGCTCTTGCATTCTTAAGGCCAAACAGCATAACATTCCAACAATATGTGCCCCATGGACATGTGAAAGCTATCTTATGTTGATCTTCAGGTGCTATCTTTATCTGGTTGTATCCAGAGAAACCATCCATAAGGGATAGCATCTCATATCCTGCAGTAAGGTCTACTATCATGTCGATATTTGGCAAAGGGAAGTCATCTTTAGGGCATGCCTTGTTGATGTCCCTAAATTCACTGCAAATATGAATGCCCCTAGTTGGCTTAGTCACTGGTACAAGATTCGATATCCGATCTGCATAGTTTATTGTCCTTATGAATCCTACATCCAAAAGTTTCTTAAGTTCTACCTTGACCAATAGAGCAATTTGCGGATGCATCTTCCTCAGCTTCTATTTGATTGGTTTGATACCTAGCTGTAGTGGTAAATGATGTAATATTAGGTCTAGATCCAGCCCAGGCATGTCAGCATATGACCATGCAAAGTTGACTTGTCTCTTTTTGAAGAAGTCCTTGACTTCATATTATTATTATTTTTTTTTTAAGGAAGCTGCAAAATATACTATCCAAGGATTCTCTTATGTACCTATGTTGACTGCAACAGCCTCTTCTACTAGCATGGGCAACTTTTCTTGTGCAACGGGGAGAATATTTAAACCTCTATCCTTGGGTGCCTCACAGAGGTTTTCGCCCTCGGATACATCCTTTATTTTGACTTTTTCTTCGTCCAAAGGTGCCTTTCTGTTTTCACCTAGGGACTCATCATTTTTATTTTCATTTTCATTTTTGCGACTAGAGGTGTAAATAGACTCCCCGAAATATGCTTTATCGTCCAAGTCTATGGTGAAACCTACCTTATGATCCCCTCTAGGTATGCCTTCTCTAAGTCCCATGAACTCAGCAATTGCTTCGTCGTTCTCGAATGTATCTATGATAGGTGTACCTTGTTGATCCCAGTCAATAAGTTCAGGATATAAAAGGGGCATGTCATCATTGGTGTTTGTAAGGGTAGCTGCTGACAAGGTGAATATGGAATGCTTGACATGGTCGTAGAAGTTTTGGACTAACTCCTTCTTGTTCTTCCTCCAAGGGGTAGGTATAATTTATTTTGGGACAATGGTGAGGGAAGATTCATCAGAAGATGGCGTGTCAGGTGCCCAAGATGCATGTTCAAGGGTTTCCAAATAATAGTTCTCTTGCCATTCTGCTTTGGACAAGTGTTTCTTAGGACGAGGACTAGACTGTTTCGGTACAAGTTTCACATTGAGGTCCAACTCTCCAAATAAGGCATCTATGTTCAGAGTACTAGTAGATGATAGGGACTACCATTCACCATCGCTTGAGTAAGGGGATTCATCATAGACTGGAGGTTTCTTGTAAACTGGAGGTGTATTAGAAACTAGGGTTTTGCCGTAAATAGGGGGTTTGTCGCAAACTAGGGGAAGTGGATCATGAGATGTCTTGATGTCTAGGTAATCATTCACTTCCTCTTGAAACATTGATGAGATATTAGGAAACCCAATTCTAAGCGGTTGACACCCTAGCCCTAGATATTTCGGGTGTGGGTAGACAGTAATTTGTTCCGTCCTTCCATTTTGATATAGTCCTAAACCACTGTACCCATCATAGCCTTCCTTTTGCATTATCTTAAATCCTTTTCCATATTGGTCCTTGGCTATTTGAATAGATGGGGAGTGGTATTCATGTTCTTCTTGATACAACCAGGAATCACCTTGATCCACAATTTCCTCACTTAACTCTCCCCATTTGGTCAATGTCATTGTAGGGGGAACATGAAATATGACCATAGACTGTCTTCTATCTGCCATGGGTAGGCCATATGCCTTAGGTGGAATCAGTTCAGTAACAAAGTAGGATGCCTTTATATTATATTCGCCACAGCCTTTGTCTTGGATCTCAAGTTTTGGAGTGGATGATGGTGGTTTGAATGAAATGGACTTAGTAAGGTATGATGGGTCAACGTATTGGGAGAGAGTGGATGATGAAGCCTGTTGATTAATAGGCACTTGTCATTGTGGAAGATCCCTTAGGCTTGTACAATACTGGAAAGGATCTAGATCACCATAAATGGTGATCTTTGTGCCATTATAGGGGAACTTGAGACATTGGTGGTATGTTGAAGGTACAACTTTCATCACGTGTATCCAAGGTCTACCTAACAACAAGTTGTACGGAAGGGTGAGATCCAAGACTTGGAAGCTAGTGTTCATGATTGTTGGGCCAATTCGGATAGGGAGTGTGAAAAATCCTTTGGACAATCTTTCCTCATCATCGTAAGCCTTGATGACTATACTTTTAGAGGTATCTACGTAGTCTTCCGAGAATCTTAATGCCTTAACCAACTTAAGGGTACACATGTTCAAACCTTCTCCTCCATCTACCAAGACTTGTCGAACTTTGTTTTGATGGACTAAGACTTCAAGATGTAAGGGGTCATTATGATTTGAATTTTCAGTTGAGTAATCCTGTTGGGAAAATGTAGCATGATGTGAATTGGTCAAATATCCCACCATCTCTTTGAAATGATTGACATCTAAGTCTGTAGGAACAGTTGTGTTTTGTAGAGCTTTGCCAAGAATGGATCAATGCTGAGGTGATAAGGTCAACAATTCCAAGATAGATATTTGCGCAAGGGTTTTACTCAATTGATCAAGAAGGTTGTACTTGAACTTGGAATTTTGTGTCGATGGCTCAGAAGAAAGACCAAGAATAGTAATCTTAGTTCTGCGTGTGTTGACATTACATTCTGGATGCTTCTTAATGGTGAAAGTATTGACATTCTTGTTTGCGGCTCGGACGTGGTTTATGATCGTTCCTTTACCATAGTCATACTTGGTATTGTTATAGTTGGCCAATGGATTACTCTGGGGTCCCGAGCTGGAGGCTTTTCCTTTTGTGTGGTCATGTAATGGATCCGTGAAGACCTTATGATCACTGTTCTTAGTGTTTTTCTATCCACCAACCTCTATGGTTCCATTTTAAACAAAGTCTTGTATGATGTTCTTTAATTGGCAACATTGTTGGAGGTTGTGCCCTTTTGTTCGATGATAGTCACAGAAAGTGTTATCAACCCACCATGAAGGTTTGAACTGTCCAGGATCATACTCTCTTGGTTCTAACTGTTTGATAAGATTATGTTTGACCAATTATTTTAAGACTACCTCGATTGGTTGCCCTAAAGGTGTAAATTCTCGCGTTGGAAATTTCTTTTGTTGTGGTCTTTGCTATTCTGAATTCTGGACATAGTTAGCCATTTGATCAAGACTGTTCATCATGTTTGTTTGTTGGTTGTATCCTCTAAGTGTGATGATCGGTCTATTATGTATGTGTTTGGCATCAACTATGCCGTCATTCGTGACATTCTTGTTCCTAGACCAGAACTTGTTTCTATCATTCAACACATTTTGATGTTGGACAATCGGGCTCTTACCTAGTACTTTGATTTCGCCTTTGTCAATAAGACCCTTTTCAAGGATGATCGCCTTTTGTACCAAGTCAATGAATGAAGTGCAATAGTGTACCCATAAGTCATCTCTCAGTTTGGGGTTGATGTTTTCAAGGAAGATAGTGACCTTTTGTTTTTCAGGTATTTCGACAAGACAGTGGCTAGCTAAACTTCTCCATCTCTGGAAGAAAGTGATGAATGTCTCGCCATCTTCTTGTGTCATGTGGCACAAGGTTGCTATGGTTACTTCATTTTCTATGTTAAAGGAAAAATGTTCAACAAACTTTTCAGCCAATTCCACCCAGGACCATATACCGTATGGCAATTTGGAAAACCATTCTAACACTATCCCTATAAGGGTTCGTGGAAATAGGCACATCAAGTAAGTGGGGTCATACGATATGTCCATGCATGTTGTTGAAAATTCTCTAATATGTTCTAAAGGATTCTTCCTCCCATTATACTTAGGAAAATTTGGTATAATGTATCCATAGGGGAAAGGTGTCATATTTTGTGCTTTGTCAAATGGGCATGGACATAGGTCTTGTGCTGATATAGTTCGTTTGCCTGACATAGACATGTCGTCCATCTTTTGTTGTAGGGTCTGCATTTGGTTTTGAAGGATGTCGACTTGTGTCAAGGACATGCTGTTCGTGTTATTTGGATCAATGTAAATGTTCTGATACGCCATGTTTTGTGATGGGTTATGATTGGTCGAGGGGATATATCCTATCACAATATTTTGATTCGGGATAGGGATATTCCCTATCTGAATGGTTTGATTTGGTATAGGAATGCTTCCTGTGTGAATTGTCTGATTTGGTATAGGAATGCTTCCTGTCTGAATGACTTGGTTTGGTATAGGTATATTCCCACCAACTTTGGGTCTCTGAGCAGTCGTGTTGGTGCTAAAGGGGTTGGAGGAAGTTGCTCCCATAGTGAATTGTAAACCTTGTGTTATGTTAAAAGGGGTTGTGTTTACAATTGATGATGTTTGTATTAGTATACCTGTTGGTATTGTTGTGGTTAATTGGGGAATAGAGACAATAGATGTCGCAATTTGTGTTGGTTGAGTTGACTGTGTTGTCAAAGAATGGACATCAAATCCTGGAGGTAGTGTGGCACCTTCTACTAGCAATTTGGCTAAGTAGCATTGTGGATCGTTTAGCAAACACTCATCCATGAAGGATGCAAACTCAGGATCCTGAACTGATGCATCTATGTCTTCTATGTAAATCTTCCCATGTGTGTCCTTAGTGACATGTTTTTCAAGTAAAGACTTGTGTGGATGTTTTCTTCCTAATGGTTGGTTTATAAATGGATTGATGAATTCATTGGGGTCTGTCATTGCTTTGTGTTTCTTTTTGGACCTTGTTTTGACCATGAAAAAGTTTGCTCAAAATGGGTAATACAAACTATGTCTAAAACTGATATGACCTATGTCTATGTTTTTGGATTTTCTTTTTGACAATAAGGATGTTGCTAAAGATCTAAAATGACGTATGACAGGACAGACAATATGCAAAATTCTAAGTGGACTAATGACGATAAATGAGTCTAAGATGGGTATAACCTACCACCTATTGGAATAAATGCATGCAAAAATTTGTTTGACCAAGGAACCTAATCGTATGACAAGGTGAATTTTCTAAACTAGACTATTGAGTTGAAAAGATTCACTAAATGGGACCAATGTGACTAGGTTCAATGACTGTGACAAATCGAAACATGAATGTTTCCAAAGACGAGGAAAGTTATCTATTCTGTGATATGCAATTTTCCTAGGGAGTACCTATATGCATGCAACTTATGATGACTATGACTAAGACGTTTATTGTGACTAAGATGTATACAACACCTAATGGTGGTAGCTAAGATGTATATGACACCTAATGATGGTAACTAGGATGAATATGACACCTAATGATGCAAAGATTTTGATCAAAATTAACCATTTTCTAATCCAAGGTTGATCCTAAAAACCTAAAGCAAATAGTGACAAAGATGTTTCAGACTGAGCTCATGGTTTTTTGAAATTTTTCTGTTGACAGGCAAATGCGGTTCACCTAACAGTTATGGGTTTTCCTCTAATAGATGTGATTTTTTTAACAGTTGCGGTTTTTGAACTAACAGATGCGACTTAACAAGATAGGCGATTTTTGAACTGACAGATGCAGTTTGCATGCACACATGTGACTCAGAATGTAACAATTGCAACTCGTTATATGCAGACTATGAAAAATGACCTTTTTTGACAGACAAATGCGGCGTTTCCCCTAATAGATGCGACTCACTATGACACATGCGGCAATTAAACTGACAAATGCGACTTTGTTTTCTGACAATTGAATTTTTTCTGAAAGTTGTTGACTGACTTTGTTTGTTTGATCAATATTTTGATGAAAACAACAAAGAGAAAACACAACAATCAATATATTTTTAGTTTTTGTGATGAAATGACTGTTTAAGACTCAAAAACAATTACAACCTAGGCTTTTAGGACAATACTCGTTGAGTTCTTACTTGGATTTCTCCAGCTACGCATATTTATAGCAAATGACTAGTAGCTTGAACCCACTGGCTCCCCTCCATGGAACTCACTTATACGGGGTAGCCAAGCTACTGTACCCATGAAACTCCCATGGCATACATTTCATTTCCACACATAAACCGTAAGAATGTAAGACGGCTTCACAGGGCCGACCCTGCTATGCCAACAAGTAGGTAGGATTTTGGTAACTCTACAACAAGGTGTTTAATAAGGGCTATTTATTCATGGGACACTAACCAACGTCGGCAAGAGTCCATTTTTGTCCATCTCGTCGAAATAGTGTGCGTGATTCTTGGACTTTCCCCAAGAATCCACTTTTATATACCGGCTAGAAGTCGCTTGGCTTTAGCGTGCTATCGGTCTGAGTCATCTTGGGGTGAGTACTTTTTCCCATCAAGATAGGCCCAAGTTCTAGAGTCAGCAGCTATTTCTCTTACACCCAGGATCGCATGACTATGCAAGGGGAGAGGATACTTCGGTGTACTGAATCGTAAGGGTTTACAAATATGTGCAGAGCACCAAACAAAGAAGACAGTAGTTCTTTTTATTCCAAATGACAATTTTCTATCTATCAAACATAAAATTCATTTTAATCCCACACAATGATTTTCTATCTACCAAACAAAAGCTTAAATAAATAAATTAACACAAAGGCATTAGGTCTTGCATGCAATTTATCAGTAGTCATGGTCTTCAGCTTTCGTCCTGTAGAAAAATTGTCTTAGGTTTTTGAATGTCTTCAAAGCTTCGTCCTGCAAACACTTTGTTATCCCATTTAACACAATTGAAATCAACCATTAGCGAAAATCAAAACAACTTCAAAAGGAAAAATGAAAACATGGATACACAGAAATCAATGAAAAATGGAAAAAGTTTTACTAGGCAGATGCGGTTCAACTGTTGACAGGCGAATGCGGCTCGCCAAATTGTTGACAGGCGGATGCGGTTCGTGATGATGGATGCATCGCTATTTTTGACAGATACGGCTCGTGAGTATAGATGCGTCGTTTCCCTTAACAAATGCGGTGTGCTGTACGGAAAATCTGCAAAAACTAGAAAACAACAAACTGAAAAATGGAAAAATGAAAAAAAGATGCATGGATTTTGAAGCATGTTCACGTCGGGTTCACCAAATGTAACATTAGAATAAATCTATGATAAGATCTACAACTAGAACAAACAATTGTTAATCCTAATCTAAATCAAAACCAATCTAAAAAATCTAACAATAAAGAATGAATATGAAAACATGATAAAAACTAAACAAAAAGAATTGATCTCATCGAATATGCATTCATTCCTTCGAATTATCTCCATTGCTCTTCTCCATTTTTCCTTTTTAGTATTCTTGCCCTCAAATTTCTGTGTTTGAATGCAAGTATAGCTATGTTGAATCTCTAAGCAAAATATCAAAGAATGGTCTCTTCTCAAAAATGTATAATGATTTCGGGAGGAGGAATAATAATTATGATAGGCCATTTTATAGATTTTGTGTTTTCGAATGATCGGCTCAGATTGAAAGAGAGATGGACGGATGAGATTGATGAATGCCATGCGATGTGAGTTATGTCTCAGATAGAACGTGAGTTAGAACATGAGTCAAGAAAGACTAAAAATAGAACAAGATCTTAATCTTCAGTTAAGAATCTTTGAAGATAGAAGAAATAGACTTTGAATGTCAAAGACAAAGTCAAAACTCGAAGATGAGGAATTTGAATGCATAATTAAATTAATTAAATAAATAAAAGATATTTAATTAATAGATGCATACATGCATATAAGTTAGAACTAGTTAATCGACTAGTTGTGACAGAAAGTCTTCCTGCAGAGATGATCAATAGTTAAATTTAGAGATAACTCGAGAACTAAAAATAGATCTTGAGTCAGAAGGTGAGTGAATGATTTAGATAACTGAATGATAGAGGAATGTGACATAAATGAATTAAATGTTAATTTAATTCAACATTCAAAAGTAGAAGATTTAATTAAAAAAATAAAGATAATTTATTTAATTTGACTTTCGAAAAGGGTGGAATTGAATAATTAAATAATAAATATTTAATTATAGTTGAAAAGGGGGTTAAATGAATAATTAAATAAATATATTTAATTATAGTTGACATATGATAAAAAGAAGGTTTAATTAAATAATACATTATTTAATTATGAAAGAGGATTTAATAAGTTAGCGACATAATTAAACAAATATAATTTATTTAATTAATCAAGTTGAATAAATATTAATGACAGATTAATGAATTAATTAAAAAGAGATATTTAATTAATAGAGGAAATATGTGTTAGAAAGGGTAATTAAATAATTGACATTATTTAATCATGACCATGGACTATAGAAAATTATGTCGAAAGTGGTGTTCGTAGGTCTAGACCAATTTTCGGTGTCTACACATAGGTTGTCATCATGATGATCACAAGATGACTTAAAGTCGATAAACCTCCTTTTATCTAGGTGGCCACCCAAAGTGAACTACAACCCAAAACCCATACAAAAATTTAATCTTACATGATAGCCATCACCACTTTGAGTGACACTTTGGCCCTGACCTTCTTTAAGGTCCTGGAAATGTCACTTTGTCCATTCGATAGGAAGGTCATCATTGTATCAGGGGGACATCTCTAAGTTTCCTACCAATGATGTTCACTCATGCCGATAAGGCTTTCATACTCCACCTGGGGTTCACACTCACCTTTTCATCCTCATGTTTACATCGTCATCATTCATGTCAACACTTGTCATGGTGAGAGATTCACCAAGGCACATGTACACCGCTTGTGTAATTCTGAAGAATCAAGAAGGGAATCTATAATATTCGCACCAAGCTCCCGGAAAGACGTCTGATCAAAGATCTGTTTTATCTCCACCATTCACTATTTCCAATAGTTCATGACATACGTCATTTTCCACTAGCTTAGTATGTTGTTTGATCAACCTCATTTAATCTCAGCTTCTCATCCTCATCGTCAATGTCATCCACCTCATTATAACTGGGCCCCACTAGTGTAGTTTAATATTCACTAGTTTAATTACCATCGATTAGCTTTTAAATCAGATAACTGTTGTTTCATTCTATGACTTAATACACATGTGCCTTTTAAAGGCTTATTGAGGCATGCAATTTATTTTGGGCCACAAAAATCAGATGACTGCAGGTTCATTATGTGACTTAATACGTATGTGCCTTTTAAAAGGCTTGTTGAGGCACACAATTTGTTTTGGGCCACACAATTAAATCTAATTGTGTGGCCCAAAAAAAATTTCATGCCTCAACAAGCCTTTTTTAAAGGCACATGCATATTAGGTCACAAAATGAGATTATGTATCTTCATCGGCAAGAGATAAGATTAAATAAAACTTGAAAATTTTACCATTGATTAGCTTTTAAATCGGATGGCTACAAGTTCATTCCATCACCTAATATGAATGTGCCTTTTAAAAGGATTGTTGAGGCACATAATATTTTTTGGGCCACACGATTATCTTTAATTGTGTGGCTCAAAACAAATTTCAAGCCTGAATAAGCCTTTGAAAAGACACATGTGTATTAGGTCACAGAATCAACTCACATCCATCTGATTAAAAATATAATCAATGGCAATAGATAAAAGCCCTATTCAAGGCTAAAGAATCCCTAAAATTAAATAGTAATTTATTATTAGTGGCAATATTGCCCCAAAATTCACCGAAGGTAATTCATTTGAATGAATAGTTTTTTTTTAAAAACTGCATTGTTTCATCGAAATTTCGATGAACCTCCAAAAGCGTCTGACGAATTTGCAATACATCCAACAAAAATTTCATCGTAATGACTTTCCTTTTTTGTTGCACTTTTGTCGAACTTTCGATGAACCTCCAAAAGCGTCCAACGAATTTGCAATACGTCCGTTAAAACTTTCATCGTAATGACTTGCCTATTTCGTCACAAGTTCATCAAACTTTTGTTGTTGATCTGACGCTTTGGAAAAGGCATGCCACTTGTGTTCTGGCTATGGTTCGTTGCTAGATCGACAAAATGTATGTCGATATTCCGACGAACACCAGGGCCCTTTTCCGTGGCGGCAATAGATGAAGCAGAGTCGTGATTTTGACATTTTAAAGCTAGTCGGGAAAGTGACAAAAATTATTTCAATGGTTTGTTGGTATTCCAACAATATATTGTTGATATTCCAACAAACATTCTTCAAAAATTGGAGTCAAATAAATTAGTTCTATCACCTTCCAAATCCATTTTTCCTCCATCACTCCACCACCCTTCAAGGTGTGTGCCGATGTTGATCTCGCCATCCTTTCCATATATCCATCAAAAATCCTTCCAACCTCCTATCCATTACCCAACATTCATCCCCCATTATGTTCCTTTAATCCAAACCTTTGCATAAGTCCTTAGCTTCTTCCATCATGTCATTATTCTATCAACATTTATGATTCTAATCTTCATTGCCATGGTTTATTAGAGCACATATTTGAGGGATATTAGCTATGAAACTTGAGGCTTGATTCCTTCCTCCATCTCCCTATCATGCATATATTATCTTCCATATTCATTTATCCCTATCCATATCCTATCTTCCATATTCCTCTTGCACTTTACACTTGGGGGCAAGTTTCATCCATCCCGTCATTCATATCCATTATCCTCTTTGCATCCATCCTTTACCTTTCCACCTTTGATCTTGAAAAAGTTAAGGATCTTCTTGAATGTCATACATCTTATCCTATACACTTTATCCATATCTTTTGTACCATATCCTTCACTTTACCCATATTCCGCCATTCTATCTAAATACATCATTTCTTCCCTTCCTTGGTCTTGATGAGGAATAGGGAAAAAATACTTAGGCATTTTTTCCCATATCTTATTAGTTGATCTTGATCATCCTATTCATTATCCTTATCCTTAAATTCTTCCATTCCATATCTCCTGGCTTATCAAAATCCATGTCCCATTTTCTTCCCTTTTTCTTGATGAGATTAGGCAAAAAATTATAAATGCATGCTTTGGATTTCCGTTCATATCCTTATGCTTTACCATTCCATCATAGTTCACATCCTTATCATTTATCCATGATTACACTACCCCAAGGTGGGCCATCCTATCCCTTTGCAACCTTGAATCTTATCATGCAAATCGTATTTGAGCCTAGCTCTAAAACATTATCCAATCCTCATATCTTTTGTCAATCAATAATCAACAATCATCAATCTTACCATACTTAGAGGAATCAGTGATCCTAAGTACTTATCATCATCATCATGCCTTATGGAATCAATCATTCCTGACATCTTAACCAATCAACCATTATCATCTTTGACAAAAGATATGTTGCTTGTGTGACATGTTTTGTAGTGAATATTTCATTTTGATCTATCATTTATCCATGGTTGCATTACCTCTACTGTGGAAGATCTTATTCCTTCAATTAGTCATCTATCACATTTCATCTCACTCCACCTTTAAAACTTGAAAAAATCCCTAAGAATCATAAAATGTGTTGAAAAAAAGCCCTAAAAATCATAAAATGTCTTGAAAAAATCCTTAAAAAACATAAAATGTCCTGAAAAATCATAAAAAAAACATAAAATGTCTTGAAAAAATCCCTAAAAAATCATAAAATGACTTGAAAAAATCCCAAAAATCCTAAAATGTCCTGAAATAAATACCTAAAAATAAAAAATTTCACAAAATAAAAAAATTTGAATATTCCAAAAAAAACAAAAAAAATCAAATAACCTCAAAAATTCCAAAATACTGACACTTTCAAATTACCACACAACTTTGAACTGTAACAAAATCAAAACGCGCCACGATTGAAAATCAAGCAAATATTACAACATACCTATCAATCCATCTTTCAAATCCAAGCAACCACATAAACTATGACAAGAATCAAATTCACATTGAAGCATGATGCATGTTTGTTTGTTTGTTGATATTTGATTATTTTATGATTTTTATCTTTGGTCACATGTCTTTTAGCTTCTCAAGGATGTCTTGGACTAGAGAGGCAAGGATGGGGCATTTTCACTTGCTTGTTGTCTTTGGATTGTTTCTCATTCATAGGATGACTCGTCTTAACACATGGTTATCTAAAATCCTCGAGGACATATGAGTCTAGTGTGGGTAAGAGAATCCCTTGTCTGATAATGTCTTCCATGCAATAATTATTTAGGTCATCTAAGGTCCTTCTACCTAGATGCTTATACTTTACTGCTAAATAAAAATGCAAACAGTATTCAAGTCGTCTAGATGTTCATGTTATCTAGACGCTTATACTAATTTGTGACATAATAAGCTCTATGATGATAAAGCACTCTGTAAAGCAAAAGAAGCTTCACCAATTTAATTTCCTTCATATCTCTTTTTCATCCATCATTTCTTCCATCATTCATTTCCTTCATCATTTCATTTTCTTCATCCTCCTTATTTCAAAGAATGATTAATTGGTTTATATAATTGATGCTTGTCTTTTAATTCAAATATCAAATCAATCAACTTGATTTTTACCATGGGACTCCACTACTCCTTGATCACTCAATCTATTAATCAATCATTGTTTTGCACTAGCATCAATTCCAATAAGCTTAATCAGCTCATCAACTCGACTATACTGATCATTTTCATCAATTGTTCAGTCATGCCTATTAGTTGTGAATTTTTATCAAATGTGCATCTTCACTTATTACTACACTTTCATCAAATGTGCATCTCCACTTAATCATTCATGTAAAATCGATTATCACATCTTCTCCTCATGATCTATTGAGAGATTAATCTTATCACAACTTGTTCAATCAATCTCTCGAGGGGGCATATCATCCTTATCATCATCCTTACCAGGATATCCCCGGGGCATGTATCAGTTAATCAATCTTTTTTATTTGAAACAACGTGATAGACTGCATTGTCTCAAAGAGCCATTGCATATTTTAATTGATCATCTACATAATCATATCTCCATAAAACCATTAAAATATTATAAGCATTTATTCATAACCATAATCCATTCACATAATCATTATCATTTATCCATTATTTATCCATTTGCATATTTTATTATCCCATTTCATAAATATTTATCGTTTCATTAGTCATCAACATATTCATAAATCGTTTAACCATTTCATAAATCATTAATTCATCCATTTCATGAATCATTTATCTATAATCGCTTAAATACATCCATTACACATACATAATCATTATACTCATACATTAAATATTTCCATTCATCATCATATTCATATTCATATCATTTATACATCCATTAATTCATCCATTTGCACAAATAATTTCACTTTGACCATTTGCATGATTATTCATTTGCATTAATCATTAAAATGCATTCATATATTTCATTAAATAGTTTAAAATTCATAAATCAATTTCCATGGAATTAGCTCAAAATTGCACATTTTGAACTTCCAAACACAAATCATGGTATAAATCACTCCACTCATTTTTCTCATTTCTCATTGTAGCTAGGGAAAAATCAGATATAAAATTAGAATAACAAGATATGAAAACCCTAACAAGCACAATAGAGCACACACTAGCATGAAAATCAAAACAAGGAAGCAAAGCAAACCAATCTCCAAGCTAGATTTGATTTATCTCCATTGCTCTTCTCCACCTGCATGAGAATGCAAGATTTTGAAGGTTTGATTGTTGATTACTCAATTTCGCAGCATAACAATGAGATGAAAGATAATAGAAGAAAATAGATAAATAAGAAGAAATTTTGGTAGAGTAATGATGCTAGAAGAAGATCCCCCAAATGGCATGTGAAAGACTTGATTTATAGGAGAAGGCTGATTTGATTCGATGGCCAAGATTAAAAGTCAAATTTGTGACATGTAAGGCTAGGATTAAAAGTTTATTTTAGTGTCTATGACACGCATTAAGTGGATTATGACATGAGACCAAAATTAGGATGTGAGGAAATAAGTGGGATTCTATTCTTTATTTTGGAAGAAAAGATGCTTATGATGCACAATGAATGGGGGTAAAAATAGGATGTGAGTGAGAATCTCATAATTTAAATAATAAAATTATTTAAATTATTTGTGGATGTGAAGAGTTGTAGTCATGTGACACATGTTGCAATGTGGTAAAAGTGGGATTAATTCAAATATTTAATTTGAATTATTTTGAGACATGTGAAGGGGAATTAATTAAATAAATGAGATTTATTTAATTAATTGGGAAGGTGATTAAGTGGAATAAATGAGATAAGTGGGATAGTGTAATGACCTAGGGTAGAATATTACAAGATGTTTTATAAGGTCATGTATCGACTAGGTAACGTTATGACATGGACAATTTTGGGTGTCTACACTCATTATGCATTCATCTATATAAACCCCCTCTTCTCACCAAAAAGGGGATTTTTGAATCATTCGAATCCATTCATCATAGCCTCTTGTAGCATTTGTGCTTGTGAAAAAATCTGAGAGCACCAAAATGCTTGTGAACAAGATCTTGATGATAGGATGACAACAGAGTTAGATTTCATTTGAATGCACATGTTTTGATTTTGCATAATTTAGATTTATGTTTGTTGCATTTGCATTTATTTAGAAACACTTCATTGGAGTTATGCTGAAATTTTGATTTGAGTTTATAGTGTAAGATTAGTTTTCAGTTTTCAACATCTACACATAATAATAGTATTTGTTGTCTAATTTGTAAGTGAATTACAACATATCAATTTAGATGTATGCTAGGTAATAGTTTGAGATAATAGACTCTTGCAAGGCATATGTATTGCAACCATATAGTGGTATAATAGAATTATTTGTTGTATAATCGATAGATGAGTCATAACAATGATTTAGAGTTATAGTAGATACATTTTGAAATAAACAAAAAATTTCTCAAAGTTTGATTGATAGTACATATAAATTTTTGTGAGTAGCATAGTTGAAGTTGAATTTTTTCATTAAAATAAATATTTGTTAAATATTGATGAGAAAACGGTATGTTTGTAAAAAGTCTTAAAAGTTTAATTGAGGGATTTCAAGTTCTATAGGGAAATAAAAAATAATAATTCTCAACTTTTTGTAATGAACAAACTCAAGTTCAAAATTGAAAGCAATGTCAAGTCTAATAATTATAAAATTCAATGAGTCAATAAAAGTGATACATTTAGTTTGTAAATTCTATTGATTTAAAACTTTGTAGTAATGAGTTCCAATTTATGTCAATATTTTGATTGTGACATTTTCTTTAAAACCTTAACCATGCTTTTTTTGTTTTATAAAAGATCCCAACTTTAACCCAAACTCTCCTAATTTCTTATGTATTTTTTGGCTTTCCAATTTATTTCTGAGAGTGATTTTTGCTAACCATGATACAAAACAAGAAATATATTTCCTTTTGTATTTCTCTGGGCATCGTCACAATTTCTTGAATGTTCACCATAAAGATCAAGCTTAGTGCATCTATTCGATCTATCACGAGGAAGAATTATTTGACTAATTAATGTTGTATAAATTTTAGAAACATCTCCTAAATTTTTGAAAGCTTTATTAGGTTCTTATTACCCTTTTTAAAACATTATCGACAAAGTTGTAATCTTATAAGAGTGTTTTTCTTATGCTACAACGGGAATCCAAGCCTAAATATAATGGTAGTTATATTTACAATATTTATGGAATGACCTTTGCCACATGTACCTATGGAGATTATAATGGCTACATTGATTTATTATCCAGTTTATCTATTGATCCTGAGATGTTCATCAATCACAAAGGGAAGCTGAATCACCATATGTTCCTCTAGATGTTCCAGTGGCTACATACAATCATCAATTTATCATGATGCCAGGTTGACCTCCTCCCATGTTGGTGAATCCAATTTTTCATAAAAACTAATAATACTAAAGGCACTATTCAAAAACCTCACTGTGTAAATTAAGTGATAAATTATACTTTTTCTAACATATATAAAGATTTTGAAATTACACATGGTCTCTAATACCACTCTCTAGGGAAACAAGTAGATAAAAAGGAAAGGAAAATAAATTTTTTTCTTATGCCTGAAATAGTTGAGTAAAACAAAATGGCAACCAGATAAAATAGAGAAACACACATCAAGCGTAAACTACCTCATGATTTCTTCAACAATATCACCCCAAATTTCCTTGATGGAGCTACGATACTAATCCCCACATTTCACCTTCTTGAATCTATCCCTTTCATCATTCTTGAATAAAATTTCCATGGTTGCACTCGACTCCTTGTCTCTGTAAAATTTCCTTCCCTCGGTAGAAAGACCCATAATTTCAGCAATAAGATCTTTAGTAATATTAAACTCAATCCCACCAAGCTTCAACACCCTATTTTTTCATCCTTGAACGAAGGCCTCTGTCGACTTAGGGTAATTCCCATGGATTCTCTCCATGTATGGAGTAACTCCCCCAATTGCAACCATTCCCAAAATTTTGTATTGGTCTTCAAGGTGTCATAGGAGATGGGTTCAACTTTATTCCGATTACCACCCATGATCATAGCCACCATAAACCATAGAAGCTTGAAAAAATTATAGAGAATTAGAGAAGCCTTTAGAATAAATCATTAGAGCCACCCACAATCTATGTGGGAGAGGTAAGGTGGCAAGGGGCAATAATTAATCTAGAAATCCACTCCTTATAGATGATAGTCAATCAATGAAACACAAGTCAAATCTAGAATAGAGATCACACCATGAATTAATTTGCCACATAAATAAGCTCATGTGATATAAGCTAATTGTTGGTATGTGGTGATTGATCATGCTATATTGTACACTCTTCATGTATCCTTGTCGGGGTTCGGGGTCAGGCCAAGCCTTGGGCAAGGGTTCGGGGGCAGCAGCCCTCAAGAATTTTTTTTTCACCTTTTTTCGCTTCATCACCGAAAATGAAAAAGGTCGACTTTGTAAACCCTTATTTTTGGAAGCTTCTAAAAGCTTGTTATAAGCGGTCGGGATGAGGAGTTGTAGCATGGCATTATTCGCGATATTGTAATATGTTTTGCACTAGATAATAAAATCATTGGATGGATATGGTTTGGTGGATGAAGCCCATATTGGGTCAACCACGCTAAATTCTTTGTGTTATATTTTTTTGTGTGTTTTATTTCTCGGTTTATTGATAGAATCTGCATTTAACTTGTTAGATATTTTCCTTCTAACCCTAACACTAATGATGAAAAGATCCCCCTCCTCAGCATGTTTTTAAATCATGATTCAAACTTGCTAGGGCTTCGATGGGATGGGGTCATTCCCTTCCCTTATCATATGATTATTAACCCCAATGTTAGCAAAAACATCAACAAGATAATTTCCCTCTATAAATATATGGGAAATAAAGCATTGATCAAAGGATCTCAAGATATCCACAACATCCATAATGAGAGATTAAACCGTCCACAAAGGGGGGGAGATTTCTTTAGGTTATTGATAATATTTAGGGAGTCACCCTCAATCCAAACCATCCTGAAACCTTTATACTGAGCTAAATTCAGCCCATGATAGACAAAAACTTATTCTTTGAACTTTATACCATGCACATTTAACTTTGGAACTATTATGGGCACATTATGTATTTCTATTGTGTGGTTCAATTAGGGTTATCTTTTATGTAGAATACTTATGCTTGATTTTAAATTCAAAATGGATATCGACTTCAATTAGATTTAATTTACCCACAAACCATTTATATATGCCCTTTTTTTTAGTTGGCATTACTTTTCCCACAAGATTTTATATTTTCCTTTTAAATCTTTGTGGGATTTTATCATGTAAAATTTATGGGAATTTCATACCCATGTGGTTTGTGGAAGGTAGTGTGCATCAAGAAATTAGGGTTAATCAAGTGGATAATGTCGGTATGATGAAGTTCCTATGTCATCAAGAAATGATGAGAAATATTACATTCAAAATTATTCATTTCAGTAGGAAGCAAAAGGCTTGCAAGGCTTATATGACATCATGATGATGCTAATCGATACAACAGGCAAGATATTTCGAGTGAACTAGACATATTGAACACTTATCTTAAATGGTAGGTTAACTAAGGTTTTAGATTCCCACAAAGGATTAAATTTAATTTGATAATTGTCATACATTAGAAAACACCTTTTTACTTGTTTGGACATATTGGGTTCACTTGGAACAAGATTTCTTGCACATACTTTTATATTCACCTTTTAAACCTTTGTGAGCTTTTATTATACATCTAGAATTAGGGTTCATCAAAGTTGGGATAATAATCTTCATATAATTCTTGTAACATTTGTTTTGATTAAGTTGAATCAAGAATTCTTGCAAAAACTTATGTGTTGACCCTTATGCCATGTGCATTTAACTTTGGAACAATTATGAACATGTGACATTACTATTGCTTGGGATAGTTAGGGTTACCTTTTCTCTATAATACTTATGCTTGCCTTTACATTTTAAATAATCATAGGGTTTATTTAGAGTTAATTTACCCATAAACCATTTATATATTCCTTTTTGTCCAGTTTGCATTAATTTTCCCATAAGATTTTATATTTTCCTTTTAAAACTTTACGAGATTTCATCATGTAGAAATTATGGGAATTTCATACCCATGTGGTTTGTGGGAAAGTAGTGTGCATCAAGAGATTGAGGTTAATTGATTGGATGATGTTATCATGATGAAGTGTTTATGTCATCAATTTATGGTTACATGGGAACACGAGTGAATAATAAATAGATTCAAAACGATTCAGTTTAGTATGAAGAAAAAGATCCACAAGGCTTAGATGACACTACATTTGCATCTTTCCCTGAGTGTAGTTTGGGTTTTAAACCATGAATGACACTTTGTGTGAGTTCTATACTATCCAAGTGTAGGTTGGCGAATTTTCCTGACCTACACCAATATTTCTACCCAAGATGTAGGTTGGGGAAAATTCCTTGATTTGTACTTATATTACATTTACCTTAGGTGCAGTTCAGGGAATTTTTTTCTACCTACATCTTTTTGACCTACCTCATGGAGGGGCACACAATTTATCTTCCCTTGCATCCAATGAAGAAAATTCCCATGTAGTTCAGGAAATAAACCCCAAACTACACACCAATGCATCAAAAATGTACAAGAGTAGAATTTCTCCAAAACTATATGAAACTTGAAAATTGCTCTAGCACTAGGGAATTTTGAAACTCCTGTTTGCATTAGGTGTACAAGCATGAGGTGTGTTGTTGAGAGAAGTATCCACTTGGTCTCATATTTTCCAATATCAGCCCACAACCTAAAATATCATCTCATAAGATCATATGAAGAGTTATTGTAAGGAAGCTAAGGTAGTAGAACAACTTCCTACACTAACCTTGAGAGGAGAATAATACAAAATTTTATAGATCTTTAACAGTTACAAAAACTTAAACAAAAATATCATGCATACCACAACACAATGATTTACATGGGGAAAACCCTTCTGGGAGAAAAACCCCACACTCCAAAAATTTCCCAATATATTATTCAAAAACTACAAAGATTACAACATACTTGTAGAGCAAGCTTCTCACATGATTATCACCACTTAGAGATCCAGAGGCAAGACAACCACAATCAATCTCTCATAATACATCACAATACACAATTGTAATACAATGCCCTCATAAAATAGGGTTTCCTTCTAGTGCAAGTCAAGCTAATAAAATATCGGTCATTGGATATAAGATATAATGGTGAACGATCGTCGTCTGAACAATACCTCATTTATCAACAGTACCTTATGTAATTGCAAGGTTGAGACACATTTTCTCAACAATTATTTGACAAGATCTTCATGTGTCCAAGAATTGATGAATATGCTGACCTTACTATGGATTTATCATAAAATTTCAATGACAACAATCCTAAAAAGTGAAAAAATACTAACACTTGATGGCTCAAGACTGCTAGGTCAACTATTAATAGGTAACCTAAGAATCTTCATCACAATGAGTTCATTGAAGAGGTAATCGATTTAACAACTCTTCTCAGTAGAGTTAAGGGATTAAAAAAATCCACCACTTTCCAAGAATGGATGTACCAATACATTCATGTCATAAGGAAAGGAAATCAAAAAATATTATGGGGTAAACAAATCAGTTCAGTGTCATTTGTGAGTAGATTTCTAAGGTATCTACTTCTCTAAATTTCTACATGATTTTGTATCTAGTTTATGCTACTAATTCTATGAGGCACTTTCCAGGGTTGTCTTCAAAGGGTAATAGGTGGAAAGTTCATGTTTATGAGTACTATTCATAATCGACTCTGAAGCAGAGCCTCAAGAATTTTAGGAGGGTTAATGATGCCTTTTTTTATCCCTACATATGCATTTTTTATAGGGAACATGAGAATAAAAGGATGTTAGATGAAGCATGGGAAGTTGTTAATAAGTTTGGTTGCATTTTCTTAAATTTTCCCACCTTTACATACATCAGAGTTGGGTGCTTTGATGGAATTCCATTTATGCTCCCCAGATATCCTAGTGACAAGATTGTGCTAATGGAGCTATGTAGGTAGATCATGACTCTACATAGTAAAAAAGATGAGTCACACAAAGATGGATTCAAATTTCCTCTAACCATTAGTAGATAATCCATCACTACTTCTCACAGAGCCAAAGATATAAAAACAAAGATGCAATGGGTAACAATAAAAATTACAAAAGGAGGCATGATTTTGATTACAGGGGAATGAAGGAAAAACTCAAGAAAAGATACACTCATGTGCACAAAGTTGAAGACACATGGGATAAGTTTAGAATTGATGAAGATGTAAGGAAGCTTGCCTATAGTTGGCTTACTTTGGAGAAGATCTAAAACCTTGATCTTGTTGACATCCTTGAGGATATGGAAGATGGAGATGACATCCTAGATCCTGCCTATGAAGAAAATAATATTGTTGACATACCTTTACCATCAATCTAGTGGTCTCAAAAATAGATGATGTACATAAGAGATAGATTACAAAATATTCTTGCAAACACTAATGTTTAGTTGCAAGAGAAGGGGATTAAGTTGAAATAATTCTATGTAGGATCAAAAGAGGAGGAAATTGAAGGGCTTGTAGGTAAGAAGAAATGAGAATTAAGGAAAAATAAAAAAGATGATTCACCAAGTACTAGCAAGGTACCTAATTTTATTTTCACAATGAAAGGAGAAAATAGTAAAGAATAGGAAGTGACATCCACTCAAGGTGAAGAACAAGGAGAGGAAAATCTAGTTGAATAAATAAAAGAATCTCCAATCACTTCTCAACCTAAGTTTTCACTAGAAGATTCCCCCATCTCTTCCTCTCCTATAATTACTATGTTACCAAGTCCCACTCCTCTTGTTACAAGTGCACTCTTTTCTTACTATTTCCACCAGTTTTGTTACTCATATTGTGTCAATTCAGTCAATTCATTCATCACCAACTAGTGGGTCAATTTTTGAGAGTCCTTGTAATAATATTGAATTTTTTTTTGGCCCTTTATCTTCTTTGCCTAGTTTTTCTTCATCTATTTATGCTCTGTCAACACAATCTGATTTTGAAAAATTCATGTTTGAGTCTTTACATATTGTGTCAAGTGTGGAAATTCTAGCTCTAATTTATACCCATACTCCACCAATTATAACCACCATTGTTGTAGGTACAAATCCATCAACTTAAACCATGGTGGTAGGTATTGAAGGAGATTCTTCCACTCTTCCTCCTTGGTTAACATCACAAACACCTAAGAGGAAGAAGCAATTCATCTCTCCAAACAACTTTCGATTTTGGTCAACTAGTTCTTGTGAAGACCAAGTCTACAAAGAAGGACCAAACTCTTTCAAGGGTATTGGTTAAAAAATCGAGTTATGAGTATGGTGAGGTGGCACATCCTCCCCTAAACAAGAGTGTTGAAGAAGTTGATGTGTCAGAATATGTAATCACTAGGATAGAATTGGGTGAGAAAACACATGGAGGTGAGAAGAAAAATTTGAGAGTAGCAATGGCCTCTTTTCTTGAAAAGTATGACAAGGATAAAATCATTAAAGATCAACTGAAGCCTAGTGTGGAACAACTCACATTTGTTCTCCAAAAGACAACTCAACCTTTTGAGTCCATTGAACCTGTTACTATAAGTGTGGATGATGTTGTAATTCAAAAGGCTGAAAGGAATCATACACAAGGAAAGGTTGTCAATGAGTGGATAGATTGAATAATGGAAGAAGGCCCATAGTTTTTGAAGTCTTTTGTTGAATTGAGTAGTAATATGGAGAAGGTGAAATTAGAATTGAACCAAAAAATTGATGCATTATCTTAAAATTTGCAGTTGATAGAGAAATATCATGAAGCTTAGAACAAGTTGAGAGATCTCAAATTGGATGTGTTGGTATAAAATGCGGAAATCCCCAATAGAAATATGTTCATTGGATTCAAGGAATAAATGAAAAGTAAAAGGAATGTCATCAAGGAACTAATCAAAGATTTGCAAGAAGCTCAAGAGATAGGTAATGACATAGAGATATCATCACCAAGATTGGTGATCTTCCTTGTCAAGTACTTGATGACAATCAAAAAGTCCTTCCCATGGAGAAGGTTATCCAAGAGTTCACGTCCCTAATTTAGACAAAGATTGAATCAAAATATTTTTCATTGGCTTCTATTGATAAGTTAGTGAATTTTCAAGTGACTTCGGATAACCTAAAAATATTGGACAAGCATAGAAAATCACATATCAGTATTGAGGACTCCATCACTTGAGTGCTCACTATCTATAGCCATACATCAGGGCCAGATGACTTTAAATTCCAAGCTACGTTGAAAAGATATGATGATTTCGTAGAGAAGAATGTCAAAGAATAAAAGAACGTGCTTGTCAAGATAGTTTATTTTCAAGTTTTTCCTTTATGCAATTTGTAAATTGTAGATGATATTTTACATGTCTTTTGTAATATAGAAATTACATGCAAGAGGATTGAAGTCCTAAATCAAATCTAAATCTTCCTTTGAATAAGTCAAGTTAGTTGTAATTTTCCTATTTTAGCTCTTGGCTCTCCTCTATAAATAGGAGGGAGCTATTTTGTAAATATTATCTTTTAGCTTATGTAGTGAAGTGTTGCGAAATTGAAGAGCACATTGAAACTTTTTTTGAGGCTTAAATCAAGATTCAATTAATAAATGAAGCAATATTGCATCCAATATTTACCTTGGATCAAGTTTGTTGTGTATTGGGAATGTTCTTATGTCTTTCCTATTACATTATCTTGTACACGATTGAATCATAGCGTGGAATTGAGTATGTTCTAGTAGTTAATCCAAATATGATTTTGAAGTCTTTGAGCTACAATATTATATTTGGAAATTGTGTTTATGTGTATAATTTGGAGATGATTTGAAGACTTTGGGCTGCGAGTTGTTATCTACGTTAGTTGATTCTTTTGTGGAATATATTGGAAAATTTGGGCTGTAACATATACCATTATTTTTGTTTTAAAATCATCATAGAAAGCAACATAAGACTTTGTGTTTTTTGGAATTTTCTTGCTACCAATGCTCGCTAGTACCATTTTAGTTATTATTTCATCTAACTGAATTAGACATTGGTTATTATTGATCCAACTAGTACTTTGTGGTTAATTACATGTATTTTCATAGGTTTATCATTGTAATTTTGTAAGAAGAAACATCTATTCTAAAAAAATAGAATAGGGTGAATGGAAATACCCATGGATAATTGTAGTGTACATAAGCTTAGTTAATTACTAGTCATTTTTAGTTAGCAATATGAAGGGAGCCTCCCCTTTCTGAGTGGGAAAAATTAATCTCACTATACTGTGGTTGATATCACCATTTTGTAACTAGTTAGCTGATTACAAAATATTCATCCAACAATTTTTTGGCAACTCTACCGGGGATATGAATACACAACCAAGAACCTCATTCCTTTGGTTGAAGTATACAATTTTATTATTGTTTGTAGTTATTTTTGTTATTGCTGATTTAAATTTCCTATCAAGCTTGCACTGTAGAAGAACAAAGCTATACACGTGGTCAAAGGGGTCAAGGATATATTGATCCTATATTTAAGGTGCTACAAAATTATAATCTTGATATTTTCCTTGCAAGGATGAGATCACCTCTTCAGTGCACAAGGAGTTTTCCTCCTACTAAAGTAAGATCCCCCATACCAAGTGAAGCTTCCAGTGTTCATAGGGCATTGTCTATATCACCAATTCAAAGTTTTATTATCTCTCCATTCAACTAAGGTAGAATGGCAGCTCAAGATAATTCGGGAAATGCTTTTGGTCCTTTGAATATGACACTACCTACACATGAAATTCATTTTGGTTCATGCAAGAAAATTCCTAAGTTCTATGGAGATGGTAAACAACACCTAGATGAGCATATTTTTGCATTCTATATTTCATGTAGAGTTCTCAGAGTAGAACACAAAGATGTATTTGTAAGGTTGTTTATTGAAACACTCCAAGGAGTGGCAGCTAATTGGTTTTATCATCTTTCAATTGGAATTATTACCAATAGGGGTACACTTCAATATAAAATTTGAAGAAAGGTTTAGACCTGTAGAAGATGCTCATGCATTATTGGCTCAAATAACTCAAATGAAGAAGGAACTTCATGAGCCTATGCATGAGTTCATGGCTAATTTTAATAAGTCACAAAATCAAATTCCAACTATTGCTCTGCTTACACCTCAAATTTGAAGTGTTTCTTCATCAATACATAGTTTCCTGAGGTAAGTTTTCTTCTACGAAGAGCAACCCCAACTACTCTTGCAACTACCCAAAATTTCTCTACTAAAGTAGAGGATGTCTTAATCCTTGTGGGTAAAATAAGGAAGGATCCAAATAGGTCCAAAGGAAAGTCCTCATTGACCCCTCCTTCTACAAGTGTCATAAATCCTATGGTACAAAAGCTAGCTAATGAATTTCTATCTCTCAAGAAGCAGATTTATCAAGGTTCGTCTATTACTTATTACAAGAACATTACAAGGAGAACCTATCCAAATTATTCTAACTATCCCACTAATTCTACAAGGAACCAAAACAAAATTCCCCTACCACAAGGAAGACTTGTGCTTGAAGCACCACCTACAAATGCAGTAGTGGGGTATTATGAATCTGAACAAGATGATCTTCCATAGTTAGAATATCTCTCGAAAGATGGTGCCAATATCTTCTCAGACGAGGTGGCATATGCGATTGGGGACTCTAACATTGGGTTTCTTCAATACGAAGAAGGAGCTGAGCAAGAAGAGGAGACTCATCTCCAAGCCAACCCTGACCAATTTGATAGACTTTCTTATAATATTTTCAAAGACAAAGGAACTCAACTTGGCTAAGATTATTCCCAAAATATACCATTCTTTTCTAAACCAAGGCCTACATAAAGTAACCTTTTGCAATTGCTTCATTCATTCTTGGGAAGGTAGATCCTTTCTACATCTCCTTACTAGTCAATGGCTATAAAAAATTAACTAAGTACCTATGTCATTGATTCAGGTGTCTCAATAATGTGATGCTAGCCAAAGTAGCTAATTCTTTGGGTTTGAATTTGACAAAGACATTTGTTTGGTGTTTTTCAATGGAAATCAAGCAAGTGCTCCTCATAGGGAAAATTAAAGATGCACAGTTTGCATTTGTTGATTTTCCTGACAAGAAGATTAAGATGATAGTCCTTATAGTCGATGTCCCAGCCTCATATGGGATATTTTTGGGATGGAATTTATACAAGAATGTTGGTGGTCAAATAAATATGGATTGGTCCAAGGCTAGAATACTTGTTAAGGGTGTTACATAGAAATTGCTTCTAGAAAGGGAAGCTAAGTTTTTGGTGAAAAAATATGATGATCCAAGGTCTCAGATTTGTTTTGAGTATTCTAGAATGGGTACTTATTTCTTGCAAACTGATGAAGCTTTTGAGTCCTCGGATAATGATTCAAGTGAAGAACAGGCAACTGATGGCTCATCCTCTTCAAATGAAGAGATTCTAGATTTTGAAACTTTCAACATAGGGAGTTTAAATGGTGTTTGGACTTTGGATTTTGATGGCAGTTGTTCTTCCAATGGATATAGAGTAGGGATAGTTCTTATACCCCCAAAAGTAAAAAAAAATCCCCTTTTATTTTAAATTGCAATTTGAAAATACTAACAACACTGCTAAATATGAGGCCTTGTTGTTGGGAATGGACATTGCACATAGAAAGGAATTAAGAATCTTCATGCAAAAGGTGATTTTGAGTTGGTTGTTTGTCAGGTAAGAATTTTTTACTAGAAAAATAATGAAAGGTTAAGGCATCACCGCAATCTTGTTTGGGATACCATTGAAAGTTTTGATGTCTTTGACATATTTTTGGTTCCAAGGGAATACAATGATGGGGCTGATACTTTGGTTGTATCAGCCACTCTTTTTATCCCTCACAAAGATTTCAAAGGATCTAAATATACTGTTGAGTTGGTTTTCAGACCTAGTGTTCCTGATAATTTTGATCATTAGTAAATCTTCAATGTTGATCATCAAATTGTTGCCTTTCTAGAAAAGGTTGAAATTTTTAGTGAATTATATTTTGAAGGAAGTGACTCCTCTCCTTCAAAATCAATCTATGATGTGGATCAAGATACCGACGAGGAAATATTATAGCTAAAAGGGAATAATATTTCAAAAGGTTTAGCCTCTCTTGAATTTTTTTTTGATAAGCATGCTCACTATGTCAAGAAGCAACAACAATCTCAATTTGATTTTCCTACAAAAGTTGAACAAGTTAATTTGGGAATGAAAGAGGGTCCCAAAATGGTAAAGGTTGGTAAAGGTTGCACACCAAAGGAAAAGGAAAAGTTTTCAAAACTTTTGTGGTAGTACATGGATCTGCTTGCTTATTCCTATGATGATTTAAAGTTTTCATCTGAAGGAAGTCCAACATGAAATTATTCTCAAGTCAAGTTCTATGCTTCTCAAGTCAAGTTCTATGCCTCATAAGCAAAAATAGAAGCAATACAACCCAAAGATCTTAGATACCATTCTTGCTAAAATTCAAAAGATGCTAAATGCTAGGATCATTTTTCCTATCCATAATTCAACATGGATAGCTAACACTGTCCCATTACAAAAGAGGAATGTAGAGATCCAAAATTGTGTGGATTTCTATAACCTGAATCAATTGTCACTGAAGGATAATTACCCATTATTGATAATGGATCAAGTTCTACAAACAATGATGGGGTAAAAAATTCTATCTATGTTAGATGGTTTTTCTGGATATAAAAAAGTGGAAGTGAGTGAAGAAGATCAACACAAGATTGCTTTCACTAATCCATGGGGCACGTTTACATATCACATAATGCCTTTTGGTCTGATCAATGTCGGTGCCACTTTTCAAAGAGAAATGGACCTAGCTTTTCATGATGTGATAGGTGCTTGCCCATAGTTGTTGTTGCACCAAAAGATCAACCTATTAATGCTCGATACAACTTTCAGAGTTAACGGATCCACAAGAGGTGGTTAGTCCATGTCACGAATCCTGAGGGGAGCGCTGACCATCTACTAGCAAACTCCCCCTCAGTGTTTCTTGAGGGGATTCAAACCCGATACCTTTGGCTCTTATACCACTTGTTGGCCCAAAGTTATTGTTGCACCAAAAGATTGACCTATTGATGTCCAATACAACTTTCACTATTAACAGATCCATGAGAGGCGGTTAGTCCATGTCACGAATCCCGAGGGGAGCGCTGACCATCTACCAGCAAACTCCCCCTCAGTGTTTCTTGAGGGGATTCAAACCCGATAGCTTTGGCTCTTATACCACTTGTTGCCCAAGTTATTGTTGCACCAAAAGATCAACCTATTAATGTCGATACAACTTTCAGAGTTAACGGATCCACAAGAGGTGGTTAGTCCATGTCACGAATCCTGAGGGGAGCGCTGACCATCTACTAGCAAACTCCCCCTCAGTGTTTCTTGAGGGGATTCAAACCCGATACCTTTGGCTCTTATACCACTTGTTGGCCCAAAGTTATTGTTGCACCAAAAGATTGACCTATTGATGTCCAATACAACTTTCACTATTAACAGATCCATGAGAGGCGGTTAGTCCATGTCACGAATCCCAAGGGGAGCACTGACCATCTACCAACAATGGGTAGATTTATGGTGGTTTACCTTGATGATTTGACTATGTTTTCAAAGAAATTTCAAGATCATTATCATCACTTACAACAAGTGCTAGAAGGTGACAGAAACATTGTATTTCCCTTAATACCAAGAAATCTATTTTTGGGGTTACAGAAGGTAAGGAATGAATCAAGATTGATCCCAAGTGGTTCAAGTCCATTCAGAATATTAATTTACCTTCAAGTAAGATGGCAGTACATTCCTTCCTTGAGAAGGTGAACTTTTGGTGAAGGTTTGTTCTAAACTTTACAAAGAAGACTCATCATATTGTAGATATGATGAAAGGTAAGTCAATATTTCATTGGAGTACTGAAGGTAAAGCTACTTTCAATGACATAAAAGAGGATATTGCTTATACTCTAGTCTTAGTCTATCCAAACTATACAAAAGACTTCATCATGTATAGTTATGCCTCAGAGCATACTCTATCTACTATCTTGGTTCAACAAACTAGTGGGGGGATTGAATCACCAATAGCTTTCATGAGTTGTCCTTTTAAGGATCATGAACTCAAGTAATCACCAATGGAGAATCATGATTATGTTGTGGTTAAAGCAGTTAAGCATTCCAAGTTCTACATTCTTAATTCTCATGTTGTAGCATTGATTCCTGATTCAATGGTCAATCCTATCTTGACTCAATAGGATTTTGGTAATAAGAGAGGTAATTGGATTACTAAAATCCAAGAATATGACATGGAAATTAAGCCCACTAAGCTAGTTCATGGGAAAAGTTTATGTCAGTTAATTGCTGAAAATAAACCAAAAGATATATTTTATGATGAGGAAGTAAATACTGAAGATGTTCCCACAGTCTTGTTTGTAAGCATGAAAGATGAATGGTACTTTAATATTGCACACTTCCTTACCTATGGAGAATGTATCGAACATTTTTCATACAAGGAAAAGAGGATAATCAAGCTTAAGGTTACAATTTTTTTTCTTTGGGACAATGGTTTGTACAAAATGAGCATTGATGGAGCCTTTCTACATTGTGTGGAAAAAGCACAATAAGGTAAGTTGTTGGAATCTTTCCACAATTTAGCATGAAATGGACACTTCTCAGCTCCAATCACTTCTTACAAGATTCTGAGAGAAAATTAATACTATCCCACACCCTTTCAAGATGCGTACAATTGGGTTCGTAAGTATGAGTTGTGTCAGTATTTTGTGGGGAAACCCAAATTGGAAACACTACCCCTCAAGTCGGTGGTAATTGAAGAACCGTTTCAACAATGGGGCATTGATTTCATTGGCATAGTCAACCCACCATCAAGTGCTGGACATAGCTATGTTCTCATGGCTATTGATTATTTCACTAAGTGGGTGGAAGCCATTCCAGTTAAACATGCTACTTCAGAAGTGGTATGCAATTTACTCAAAGAGAATATCATCTCAAGGTTTGGTGTTCCAAATAAGATAGTAGCAAGTAATGCTACTTATTTCTCATCTAATGAAATACCAGATTTTTATTTTGAATATGGAATCACTCTTGCTCACTCTTTTGACTATTTCCCCCAAGGGAATGGTCACGCAAAATCGAGCAACAAGAATATGGTTACCATAATTAGGAAGTTGGTGGATTAAAATTAGAGATCATGACATAAGGTGTTGTATGATGCATTATAGATGGATCATATTGCCCCTAAATAGGCAATTGGCATGTATGTATTTAATCTTTTGTATGGTTTGAATACAAAGATATTTATCACACTATAATTTCCTACTCTAAAGTTGGCTAAGGCCATTGAAGATGAGACCTTTGATAGCTCTTTTTATAAAAATGTCATGTTTTAGGAAAAAATTGGAGGAACAATGCATAAAGGTGATGGATCACATTGCAGAACATCAAAGCCAATTCAAGAAGCTTTAAGAAAAAAAAAAAATATCCCATGATTTCCAAATTGGAGATCAAGTTCTATTATGGGACAAGAGAAGAGAACCAAAAGGAATGCACAAAATTTTTGATTCTTTATGGAGAGGTCCTTTCACAATTCACCAACTCTACGATGAGAGCAGTTTTCTTTTGGTGTACCAAGATGGAACACCATTTCTGCTGTCCCACAATAGACAACATCTAAAGTTGTTCACTCATTGAGGTGACATATAAGTTTGCACATATTTGTATAGTTTTTTGTCTTTATTTTTGTCTTTTTGTTTTTGTTGCCTAACTCTATAGCCCAATGGATGGATGAAGGCACTTAGAGTTTTGGGATTCTTCTCCCTTCAATCATTTCAAAGAATGATCAAAGGAAGCTCCCCAGTTAGAGTCAATTTTTATCCTCAAATTCAACTCGCTCAATTTGTGGGATAACCCCTATGAAAATTGTCCATTTTGGAGCCCACGTCCTCTAAGCATGCAATCCAAGGAAAATCTATATTCTCCTCATGCGTGGTTCAACCCTCGAAAAATCATTTCGATCGGATCATCTTTTTATCTTTTAAAATTTTACAAAAGGGAAAATTTTAGGAGTTAATGTTTTTTATGAATATGCAGTGTCACTAAATTTTAGCGGGACTACATATTTTAATCACCTGTATCTAAGGGTGTAGTCATGGAGAATTTCTCCATGACTACACTCCCTTTCCCACATGTATTCAATTAATGAGTTTTTATGTAGGTTTTAATGTGACTTCTAGTCGGTTTATTAATGGGTTTTAACATGTTTTAATCATCATTTTTACCCTCATTCTTGATTAGCCAAGTGCCCTCTATCCATTTTCTCATTTCAAGGGTTTGTGCTTGGATTTTGCACAGATTTTGGTCAATATTTTTCTCCATTGGCCGCAATACACATGTATGTAGCATGGTTCAATTTTTTCTTATTATTTTCATTGCTTCCATTGGTGTCTTTTTAGTTTCTCATGGGTTTTCCGATTTGGGTTGGGCTTCATTATCCACTGGTTTGTCTTTGTTGCTTATGTCTCTGCATACATTTACATGTTCTTTCTTTAGGGTTTCATGTTGCGTGTTCTGCATTGTTTTCTTGAATTTTAAAGTTGTTATTCAGTGTTCAAACTCCGAGTGACATATTTAAACCTACCATGCATATTTAGGTTTGTTGTTAAGGGGATCACCAATGGAAAAAAAACTTGGATCATTGGTTTTCCAAACTCCCCATGTTGAATGAGGATTTTCCTTGCACTACATCTACATCTTGCGCTAAGTGTAGTTTAGGCTTTAAACATTGAATGACACTTTGTGTGAGTTTTGCACTATCCAAGTGTAGGTTAGGGAATTTTCCCCGACCTACACCAATATTTTTGTAGACACATAAAAGTGTCCTAGACCAACTAATAGCATTTTCTAATGTCATAAGTCTTCAATTGATTAAATAATTTTAATTATTTAATTAATTCATTGCTATCTCTTATTTCCTCTTTGATTTATTAAATAAACTTGATTTATTTAATATGTCACTAATATCCTTGTCTTCTATAATTAAATAAATTATATTTATTTAATTATTTATGATCTTGCCATTATAATTAAATACTTATTTTAATTATTTAATTATTTATTTATCCTCTTCTTCAACAATTAAATAAATTTTATTTATTTAATTGCTTATTAATTTGTCATCTTCTTCCTATTTTGAATTAAATCAAAAGTCAAATTTCTTTCTAATTTAAATAAAATCACCCACTTTCTAATTTTCCTCCACAATTAAATAAATAATTTTAATTATTTAATTGTCTTATTGATTTTCTTTCTAAATTTAAATAAAAGAATTTTATTTAAATTGTCAATTTCCCTCTTTCCAAGTAAATAAATTTAAATTATTATTATTTACTATCACATGAATTCAGCATTTTGGAATTAATTTAAAATATTAATTTCAAAATAGCATTTCTCTCCACAAAGTAAGTTATTTCTAAAATAACTTGATTTTCTAAATCATCATTTTTCTACTTTCTAATTCTCACCTCACTCTCACAATTATTCTCCTTTGATTTAATTTCTTAAATTAAATCTCATCCACTAAATTTTAGTTTCACCCTAAAGTTGCCCTAACCCTAATTAAGGGGTTGTTATTTTGAATCTTGACCATAGATTCTAGGGTACTTGTCAATCTTCAATCTCGCTCATTCATCCAAAATTGCATTTTCTATAAAATGGAAATTTTGTCCTCATTTTGGCATCTCTTAATTTTATATCTAAACTTCTTCTCCTTTACTTCTTCACTTTTTTTTTTTTGTCTAACATTGTCTTTTGCAGATTTTCTTATTGCATGTAGGCTTAGCTTTACTTGCAATTTTATTTAAATCCTCCAACACTTGCTTAGGGCTAGTCCATAGTTTAGGTTTGCTCACACAAAATCTTAGGGCATCCATCATATTGTAGCAAGCTAGAAGGTGTAATGGAGGTCAACCATGGAGATTGAAGACACTGGGTGAGCTTGTTCCATTTGTGTTTTCTTTACATTTCCTTTGCACTTCATTATTTTATTATGGATTTGATATGATAATATGCATGTATTTGCTAACCATCTAATCTTATAGAAAAATCCTATGTTACATTGGTGAACCTGACATTTTAAAACATGCTTTTGCAGATTTCTATATGGTTTTTTATCATTTTTTGTAGGTATAGGTACGAAACATCGTAATAACAACCTTCTGCGATGCAATCACTCAATCACGCCACATTTGTCTTCAGGAATGACACAATCTCTTTTTTGCAATGCATTTGACATTTACAGAGCCAAATTTGATTTTTCGAGAAGCATTTTCTCATTCAAACGACGCATGTGATATTTTGAGCCGTATTCGCTCTGTCGCGATGCACTTGTCTGGTAAAGTTTTCTTTTTGTATTTTTTATAGTTTTTTCTAGATTTTTACCTTTTTGCTTCATATTTCAAAGTTTTTTTTGAGTTATTGATATTTTATTTGAAGCATGTGGCAAGGCATCTAACCCCTTTGTTGTTTGGATTCTTGATTATTTCCACAATCTTAATCAAAAACAACTACAAATTTGAATTTTTACATTCATGGGTAAATGAACATGCATGCATATCCATTGGATTAAAAAGAACACAATCTTGCATGCTCATTCATTGGATTAAAATAAATCTACACAACATTAGGTTAAAATGAACATTTGCATATCTCACATTACAAACAGTTAAAGTGAACCTTTGTTTGACAACACTACAAATGATTAAAATGAACCTTTGTTTGATAACACTATAAATGGTTTAAATGAATGTGTGCATGATGTGTTTTGTGATTTAGTAGAAAAATATGTAGTGTGTATGCAATTCTCTTGCGCCTTGTGCGATCTGGAGAAACAAAAACACTAATGAGTTAGTTACTTTATCACGCCTTCATATTTCAATTTGGGTTTAAAAAGAACAACCATGTGAGTGTGAGTGGAACATATTATGTGTGCTCTCTCTTTGTTTTTCAACAAATATTGATCGAACTATGGATATGTTTGCTCGCTTTTGTTAAATTTAGAAACTAGGCCTACTTTGGTGGGAAAAATTACTCACCCCAAAGTGACTCAAACTAGCAATGAAGCTCTTTAGTCGCGCTACTCCCAACTGGTATACAAATATGAATCCTAAGGGAAAGCCTAGGATTACGAGTGCAGATGTGTCATATGGACCAAGTAGTACTCCCCAAAACCTTGTTGAGCTTAACCTCTTCAAGCTAGAGTGCCTCCTAAACGGAGATTAATCTTGTGCCCCATGTATGGCCACTCGAACAGTTGCTTGAATTAAAACCCTTATTTTAGTGTGACCAAAAACCTTCTATTCTTTGGTGCAACAATGGTCATTGCCAAGGCACCCACACCTATGCATTTTTTAGTAGAGATGATTAGCTTTCCATGGGAGATTCATGGAGGTTGGAAGCTTGGTTTCCATGAGAAGTGAGTGCACTGTAAGGGGGATCCCATGGGGCCAAGCTTCTGGATTCATCCACTAAGAATATTTGGTTGGAATAAAATCCACATGGGATCCAAAAGAATACTATCTTTGCAACCATAGGGATTTGTAAATGTTTTCTATGTGGTTGTTTTTCACTTTCATACTACATGTGTTTACCAAGTGTATTCAGACAACATGAACATATGAACATCAACCTCACAATTTGAAATAACATAGTCAGATTGAAACAAATTCCTTGCAATCTGCTTGAAAATTTGTCAAAACACTTTCTGCAACTCATCTACCATTCCAAACTGCAATTGCAAGATTTTGAGCCACAATTTCTCTGTCGCAACACATACACTATCTAAAATGCCGCAATTTCCTATCTCACAACGCATTTGATTTACTAAATGATGCAATTGCTTTGTCATACCACATTTGCAATCTAAAATGCCGCATTTGTCATTCTACACAATATATGCTAAAATCCTGCAACGCATCTGTCAAACTATAACACATTTGTGAGACTTTGAGATGCAACCAACTGCTTTGCAACTCATTTGCCTTCCTGCAATGCATTTTCTAGACTTTGAGGTGTATCTGACTACTCTTTAACACATTTATCTTCTTGCGATGCAATTGCTTCTTGGAATGACACATTTGAAACTGTGATGCATTTGCCTGTCAACTCAAAAATCATTATTACTGTCAGAAACCCGAGACCAAGCATTTGAAAACATCCTTTTCTAGCATTCTTTGTCCAAAACTAGAAAAAAACTTGTTCAAGTCATCCATCTTTGCATTTAGCTTACAATCCACCATCATCTTCAGCATAGGAAAAGTCTTAAATCCTCAAAATTGCACAATTTAGGATAGGCAAACTTCCCTTACTTTGTCAAACCATTGTCTCAAAAAGTAAATTTCCATTGGACCAAATCAAGCAAATCAGTCCTTGGTCATTGTCCTCTTGTGAGCTATTTCCAACTCATAAGTCTAGTGTGGAAATCTCACCTTGTCATTTTGCCATCTTGTCCTTCAAACCAGTCCTTTGATGATCCAAATCGAGACATTGGACAAAATTTGAATGGTTAGTAAACATTTCCTAAAAAACATTTGACATAAGACACTCATTTTAGTCTTCACTACCACTTTGCATTTGACATTCCTTTTTATCCTCATTATCACTTTGCATAGTCTTAGTCTCATTCCATCCACCATCATGTCTTCAAGTCACTCTGACATGCTTGCTAGTCAAATTGAATGCCAATTCATTAGTAATGGTCAAGAACAACTAGCTAGGGACTTCAAAACACTATACCTCCAATCCAAGTCCAAATTTACAACCCCTAGCCCTCCATCCATCTATCTCTCTTACCAACAACCCATAAGTCCTAGTCATCTATCCATCTACTATCAAGAGTCCCCTAACACCATCCATGACACTAAGTCACAAAAAACTTCCATTAGTCATACCCACTCTAACCTTGACAAGGGAAATCAACCATCCATGAATCCTAGTCCTTCATACACTCATCCCTTTCAAGTCTCCTTGTCATATCCTAATCCTTCATCCATGTCATATCCTAATTTTTCATCCATGTCATATCCTAAAATTTTATCCATGTCCTATCGTAGTCCCACATTCAATCCTAGTCCTCCACCCATGTCATATCCTAATCCTCCATTCATGTCATATCCTAGTCCCCCATCCATGTCATATCCTTGTCCTGCATTCATGTCCTATCCTAGCCCATCATCCCTCAACCAAGTCCAAACCTCCATGTCATATCTTAGTCCATTATACACCAATCCATTCCAAGAAACTCCATTTTGTCATGAGAACATATCTAGTCATGGTCTCCAAAACCCATCTTCTTACCTACACTTGAGGATACATTTCAAACGAAAAAATCCAAAACATGACATCATGACATCACCGTTATGTTAAGATCAAATTAGTCCATCCCATGACCCTATCCTTAAGTCCATTCAAGAATTCCTCCTAGCCAATCATGGCATACCAAAGACACCTATCCTTGGTCAAGAGTCTATCCACAACCATGTCATTCAAGATGAACCTATCCTTGGTCAAGATCCCATTTCCGATCATGTCATCCAAAACAAACCCATCCTTGATCAAGACACTATCTTCGATCAAGAAGTCCAAAATGATCCACTCCTTGACCTCTATGCCAGTCATGATCAAACACTTGAAGATGACCCTATCTAAACTTTGGATATTGAAACTTTCAAAAGTGAGACACTTGCCTCCATGGGACACATAGATGATCTACCACTAGAACAAGAGTCTTCTAGCATGGACATATTTGCAAATGATCAATCTATAACTGAATTAAGTGGGCTCTATGACAATGACCATGAAGATGGTTTTAACATCAACTTCGAAGCACCAGAAGAATCATCAGAATTTGATATGTCATAAAATCAGAGCAAAGATGTCAATCATAAATCTATCCAACATGTCAGTGAAACTACAACATCCTATCAATTAGGATCATCTATCTTTTCCAAAGTAGGCTTTCTTACAGATGAGAATATTTTGAGCATTAATTTCCACAATAAGGATGGGTTAGCATCTTGCTTCCACAATAACAAGTACCCCATTGCAAATAAAACTTGTTAGAACATGCATTATTAGGGAAAAGGATTAAGCCTACATGAGAAAGGAATTTTGGAACCCGTACAAGTTCAAGCACATTACGGACATCAAGGTCTTGGCTATTCATCGGTCAAAAAATCTAACGATGTTAGTGGTCCCTCCTCGATAATGGGGGCAACTTTATCTAATACGAACATCAAAATGGGTGTCATGAGTAGTCCTTGTCATAAGATTATTGCCAATACCCCTTCCCTCCACACCCCAAACCATCATTCCATCATGAATAAACCTTCCATTTGGAACCAACAAAAGTATTACAAATCCAAAGTTCAAAATCACATGTCAAAGGCCATGGAATCAATCAAAAATACAAGTGGACAAATGAAGCTAAAATGGATCCCTAAACAAAATGGATCAAGTCAAGAAAAGAATGAATCAGGCAAAGAAAATATGCCAAATCCAAAAGTCAATCAACATGTGGAGCCACAACACAAGAGGAATCCCACATATAATACATGTCCACCTCCTTCAAAATGGCCATAAATCAAGACATATAGAAGTGTTGGTTCCAAACACTATCCTAATCTGACACCCAAATTTTAGAAAATCAAAATTGATTCAGCCAAATGTCCAAACAATCATTCCATGTCTACCATCATCCGTCATAACCCTACATCCTCCTTAAAGTCCAAACATCCCATGTCACAAATCTATTGCATCTTGGCAGAAAATCTCTACCACAAGACTCTCATGGCACTCTATCGCAATGCATGTATTTCGATAAGGCCAACTCTAGTATCAACAAGGATAACAATGACATCGATTAGTTGTACGCAAGCGCTATCATCCTGAAAAGGCAACTACTTTAGAAAGGTCATTATTGGCATGCCATGGCACCGGTCTACATCGGCACCGTCAAAGGATTCAACATAGTCAGTGGTCATCTAAAGCATCAAGGGTATCCGACAAAATACAATGAAAAATAAAAAAATCATCACCTTGATGAAAACCTGGCAAATAGGCGTCTTAGTGACACCAAAAAAATCAAAAAATGACAAAAATAGTAAAGAGAAAAATTTCATCCAATAATGAAAACCATTTTTATGGCGCTTTGGCCAAGTACCATGATGAAAACCTGGCAAACAAGCGTCATGTGTAAAATAAATCATCTATGTGGACCATTACACTTGGGGCCAAGTCATCTCATCTCCTATGCCCTTCACATAACATTTTCTATGACATTTCCATCTATTCGACTAAACCCTATCACTTTCCATCCATTTTCCCATCAACTTTGATCTTGATAAGGACTAAAATGCAAAAATAGGTCATGCTTTGGAAAAAATCTTGAGATGTCTATCTTTTGGTCATACCTTATTTATTAAATATCATGTCATTACATTCATAGCCTCTTATTCACTATGTGACATCATCCTTTGAGACCATATGATAATTCTCCTAGTCAAAGTCATCCATGTCTCCTATCTTTTACCAAAGCCGTCCATTATCCTTTTATACCTATCACCCATCTTGGTTTCCCTTGTCAATGGTCCTACAATCCTCCGTCATCCCATCCAATCCTCATCAAGTAATTCCAAATG
The DNA here is from genome assembly GCA_007115665.2 of Sequoiadendron giganteum. Lineage (NCBI taxonomy): Eukaryota > Viridiplantae > Streptophyta > Pinopsida > Cupressales > Cupressaceae > Sequoiadendron > Sequoiadendron giganteum. Next base: position 61,816,927 of record CM021108.1, on the reverse strand, counting down.
CAACAATATGGAAACTTGGTGCATCATCCAAAACATTCCTTGACTTTGTCCTTGGCCTTGCTGCAGACTTTTATCCTCTTGTCATATCATTATCATCTTCACGTTGTTTCGGGATTTTTCCTTCCCACGTCAAACAATGTTGTCATTGTCATCATCACCTGCCAATCGATATTCAGCTTGACTAGCGGAAAAATCATGGTTGTCCTTGGATTCATGTGTGTTGACATCATTCACATGCATTTGTCACAATTTTCTCAAAACATCCAAAAGTTATAAAAATCATAAAAGTCCTAAAAAAATAAAAAAAATTGGAAAAAGTACTGAAAAAAGTCCTAAAAATCATATAAAGTCCTAAAAAAAGACCTAAAAATTAGAAAAATGTCCTGAAGAAAACAAAAAAACATCCAAATCAATGTCAAAATCCCAAAAATAGAGTCAAATTTAGTCGTATCTTGTCAAGTTTGTCAAGTCAATCAATCTTTGTCATTTGTTCGAACTACGTTGTCTCTATGCATTTTCTATGTAGGCAAGACTCATATTTGAGTCCTTGAGACATTATGTTGGTCCTTTTAGGTTTGTCAAAATAAAAATCATAAGTCAAACATAGTCGCACTTGACACAAGACAGTCATTCGAAGCGTCAACATCAAAATTTGTCAAAATCAAGATAATTAAGCCAATCAATCATACGGTCAAAATCTGTGAGCTTGACAAAACATTAGTCAAAATGTCAATCTCATCACTTTTTGGTCCTCTTCAAGATGTGTCCTTCTTGACCTTAGGCATCGTCAAACCGTCAAACTATCAAAACAATTAATATTTGGCAAACAAACATTGGCAATACAATTAAATGGTTGTTAGTTTTTGGCTATTTTGTCTTATTTTTTTATTGACTTGTCTTTTGGTCATGTAAATAGCTACCTCAAGGATGTCCCATTAAGGATTTAGAGGTGTAATGACATCTCATGACCTATTCTATTTTTCTATGACTGATGTCTATGGATTGTCTTGACAAAAAGATTGGGGCAACTTGGCCATTAGTACGAGTTAGGACATTCCTTGTTTGTGATTATCTCTTTTGCAAGTGGATGACCTTGCACACCTAGGTCTATGTCATACCATGGTTTTTTTTGTTCATTTGTGTCATTTTTACTGCCCAATGATGATTCGCGCAACACCTATTAGTACCTTGGCAAATATTGAAGGATTCTAACATGCATTTCTTTTTCCGCACTAACTTGCATTTCCTTCTCCACACTAACATCCCTATCTTCCACGCTAATGTTTCTTCTATTCCTTCATTCTCTAGTCTTCTCATCCATTTTGAGAGCCCACCCACATTCTATGAACCCGACTATCCTCTCGAGGGGGAAAACCACTACCTCCTCGTCATTCTTCCTCATCCTATTTCACACTAGGGCATATCTTTGACTTGTTTTCTTTGTCACAATGCGATAAACTGCATTATGACAAAGAGGGGCAAATGTAGACACATAAAAAATGTCCTAGACCAACTAGCACCATTTTCTCATGTCATAATTCTTCTATTGATTAAACAATTTTAATTATTTAATTAATTCATTGCTATCTCTTATTTCCTATTTGATTAATTAAATAAACTTTATTTATTTAGTACGTCACTAATATCATTGTCTTCTATAATTAAATAAATTATATTTATTTAATTTTTTATGATCTTGCCACTATAATTAAATACTTATTTTAATTATTTACTTATCCTCTTCTTCCACAATTAAATAAATTTTATTTATTTAATTGCTTATTAATTTGTCATCTTCTTCCTATTTTGAATTAAATCAAAAGTCAACTTTCGTTCTAATTTTAAATAAAATCACCCACTTTCTAATTTTATTCCACAATTAAATAATTTTAATTATTTAATTATCTTATTGATTTTCTTTCTAAATTTAAATAAAAGCATTTTATTTAAATTGGCAATTTCCCTCTTTCCAAGTAAATAATTTTAAATTATTATTATTTAGTGTCACATGAATTCACCATTTTCGAATTAATTTAAAATATTAATTTCAAAATAGCATTTCTCTCCACAAAGTAAGTTATTTCTAAAATAACTTGATTTTCTAAATCATCATTTTTTTACTTTCTAATTGTCATCTCACTCTCACAATTATTCTCCTTTTTTAATTTAATTTCTTAAATTAAATCTCATCCACTCAATTTGAATTTCACCCTAAAGTTGCCCTAACCCTAATTAAGGGGTTGTTATTTTGAATCTTGACCATAGATTCTAGGGCACTTGTCAATCCTCAATCTTGTCCATTCATCCAAAATTGCATTTTCTATAAAATAACAATTTTGTCCTCATTTTGGCATCTCTTAATTTTATATCTAAACTTCTTCTCCTTCACTTCTTCACTTCATTCTTTTTGTCTAACATTATCTTTTGCATATTTTCTTATTGCATGTAAGGCTTACCTTTACTTGCAATTTTATTTAAATCCTTCAATGCTTGCTTAGGGCTAGTCCATAGTTTAGGTTTGCTCACACAAAATTTGAGGGCATCCATCATATTGCAGCAAGCTAGAAGGTGTAATGGAGGTCAGCCATGGAGATTCAAGACATTGGATGAGCTTGTTCCATTTGTGTTTTCTTTTCATTTCCTTTGTACTTCATTATTTTATTGTGGATTTGATATGATAATATGCACGTATTTTCTAACCATCTAATCTTGCAGAAAAATCCTATGTTACAATTTTTACCCAAGATATAGGTCGGGGAAAATTCCCAATTTGTACTTATATTACATTTACCTTAGGTGCAGTTTGGGAAATTTTTCTCGACTTGCATCTTTTTGACCTACCTCATGCAAAGGCACAAAATTTATCCGCTCTTGCATCCAATGAAAAAACTTCCCATGTAGTTTAGGAAATAAACCCTGAACTGCACACCAATGCATCAGAAATGTACAAGTGCAAAATTTATCTGACACTACACAAAACTTGAAAATTTCTCTAACACTAGGGAATTTTGAAATTCCTATTTGCAGCTTCATTGTCAATGTTAGATCCTTCTCCAAAGAAGAAGAACATGAAATACCAATATCAAGGTGTGATTCCAAACACATCTATGGAATCGAATGTTGATCAGATATGAGATACTAAAATTAGACATGTCTGTATTCTTGAAGAGGGTGAATAAGAAACCAATTGATGCAAGAATGAGGTGTGTTGTTGAGAGAAGTATCCACTTGGTCTCATATTTTCTAGTGTCATCCCACAACCCAAATTTTATACTTGCAACAACTGCACTTTTCCACAACGAGCCTAAGAGTGTTAGAGATGCAGATGGGAATGTACTCATAAGACTAGATAAAGAGATCTTTGATAAGATCTTCATGTGTCCAAGTATTGATGAATATGCTTACCTACTATGGATTTATCACAAAATTTATATGACAACATTCTAACAAGTGTAAAAAGAGTATTAACACTTGATGGATCAAGACTGCTAGGTAGACTATTGCTATGTGGCCTAAGAATCTTCATCATAGTGAGTTCGTCGAAGAGGTAAATGATTTAATAACTCTTCTCAGTACTAGAGTTAAGGGATTACCAAAATCCACCACTTTCCAAGAATGGATGTACCAATACATTCATGTCATAAGGAAAGACAATCAAAGAATCTTCTAGGATAAATAGATTAGTGATGCCATTTGTGAGCAACTTTCTAAGGTATCTACTTCTCTAAAGTTCTACATGACTTTGTATCTAGTTTATGTTGCTCCCTCTATGAGGCAATTTCTAGGGTTGTCTTCGGAGGGTGACATGAGAAAAATTCTTGTTTATGAGTACTATTCACAATTGACTTTGAAGCAGAGCCTCAAGCATTTTAGGAGGGTTAATGATACCTTTTTCTATCCATACATATGCATGTTTGATAGAGAACTTGAGAATAAAAGGATGTCAAATGAATCATGGGAACTTATTAAGAAGTTTGGTTACATGTTCTTAAAGTTTCCCACCTTTACATACATCAGAGTTGGGTGCTTTGACAAACTTCCATATATGTTCTCTAGATATCCTACGGACAATATTGTGCTAATGGAGCTATGTAGGTAGATAATGATTGTACACAACAAGCAAGTTGAGTCACACAAAGTTGGATTCAAATTTCCTTTGATCATTGGTATATACTCCATCACTACTTCTCCTAGAGCCAAAGCTATGGAGATGGGGATGCAATGGGTAACAATAAAAAAGTACAAAAGGAGGCATGATTTTGATTACAGGGGAATGAAGGAAAAACTCAAGGAAAGCTCTAGTCATGTGCACAAAGTTGAAGAAATATGGGCTAACTGCAGAACTGATGAAGATGTAAGGAAGCTTGACTATAGTCAGCTTACTTTGGAGTAGATCCAAAACATTGATCTTGTTGACATCCCTGAGGATATGGAAGATGAAGATGACATTCTAGATCTTGTCTATGAAGAAAATAATATTGCTGACAATCCTTTGCCGCCGATCTAGTGGTCTAAAAAGGAGATGATTTCCACAAGGGAGATATTATAGCATATTATTGCAAACACTAATGTTTGGTTGTAAGAGAGGGGGATTAAGTTGAAAAACTTCAATACAAGATCAGAAGAGGAGGAAACTGAAGGGCTTGTAGGTAAGAAGAAAGGAGAACTAAAGACAAAGAACAAATATGATGCTCCAAGTACAAGCAATGTATCTATGTTTATTTTCACAATGAAAGGAGACAAGAGTAAAGAACAAGAAGTGGCATCCACTCAGGGTGATTAACAAGGAGAGGAAATTATACTTGAAGAAACATAAGAATCTCCAGTCGCTTCACAACCCAAGTTTGCACTGAAGAAGATTCCCCCATATCTTCCTCTCCTATCATTACCAAGTCCCACTCCTCATGCTATTACAAGTGAACAATCTTTGCCTATTGAATCCACCATTTTTGTTACTCCTACTATGTGAATTTAGTCAATTAATTCATCACCAACTAGTGGGCTGATTTTTGAGAGTCCTCATAATAATATTGAAAATGTTTTTCGCCCTTTATCTTCTTTGCATAGTTTGTCTTCACCTGTTTTTGATATGTCAATACAATTTGATTTTGAGAAACTCATGTATGAGTCCTCACATAATGTGTCAAGTGTGGAAATTCCAGCTGTAGTTTTAATCCATAATCCACCAATTATAACCACCACTATTGTAGGCATAGCTCCATCAACACAAACCATGGTGTCAGGTACTAAAGGAGATTCTTCCACTCTTCCTCAGTTAAAATCACAAAAACCTAAGAGGAAGAAGAAATCCATCTCTCCAGATGACTTCAATTTTGGTCAATTGGTTCTTGTGAAGACCAAGTTTACGAAGAAGGCCAAATTTTTTTCAAGGGTGTTAGTTAACAAATTAGGTTATAAGTATGTTGAGGTGGCACAACCTCCCCTAGGAAAGATTGTTGATGAATTTGATGTGTCAAACTATGCAATCACTAGGATAGAACTGGGCAAGAAAACACATGAATCTTCAAAGGAAGATTTGAGAGTAGCAATGGCCTCTTTGCTAAAAAATTATGACAGGGATAAAATCATTAAAGATCAACTAAAGGCTAAGGTGGAACAACTCACATCTATACTTCGAAAGATAACTCAATATTCTGAGTCCATTGAACCTGTTACTATAAGTGTGGATGATCTTGCAATTCAAAAGGCTGAAAGGACTCATGCACAAGGCAAGGTTGTTAGTGAATGGATAGATCGAATAATGGACCAAGGTCCATAGTTGTTGAAGTCTTTTGTTGAATTGATTAGCAATATGGAGAAGGTGAAATCAGAATTGAACCAGACAATTGATGCATTATCTCATAATTTTCAGTTGATAGATGAAGATATTGAAGCTTGGAACAAGTTGAGAGATCTCAAATTGGACGTGTTGGTATAAAATGGGGTAATACCTAATAGAAATATGTTTGTTGGATTCGGGGAATCAATGAAACATAAAAGGAATACCATCGATGAAATAATCAAACATCTACAAGAAGCTCAAGAGATAGGTAATGACAGAGAGTCCGATTTCATCACCAAGATTGGTGAGCTTCCTTGTCAAGTACTTGATGACAATCAAAAATTCCTTCCCATGGAGAAGGTTATCCAAGAGTTCATGTCCATAATTTAGACAAGGATTGAATCAAAATCTTTTTCAATGGTTTCTATTGATAAGTTAGTGTATTTTCAGGTGACTTTGGATAACCTAAAAGTAATACTGGACAAGCATAAAAAACACACATCAGTATTGATTACTCCATCATACGCTCATGCTCACCATTTCTAGCCATACATCAGGGCCAGATGACTACGAAGTCCAAGCTGCATTAAAAATATATGATGATTTCTTGGAGAAGAATATTTAAGAATAAAATAATGTGCTTGTCAAGATAGTTTATTTTCAAGTTTTTCCTTTATGCAATTTATAAATTGTAGATGACATTTTACAATTCTTTTGTAATATAACAATTACATGTAAGAGGATTGAAGTCCCAAATCAAATTAGATTCTTCCTTTGAATAAGTCAAGTTAGTTGTAATCTTCCTATTTGAGCTCTTGGCTCTCCTCTATAAATAAGAGGGGGCTATTTTGTAAATATTATATTTTAGCTTATGAAACGAAGCATTGACAAATTGAAGAGCACATTGAAACTTTGTTTTTGAGGTATAAATTGAGATTCAATCAATAAAAGAATCAAGCTGGCATCCAATATTTTCCTTGCATCAATTGTTTTGTGTATTGGGAATGTTCTTATGTCTTTCCTATTACATTATCTTGTACATGATTGAATTATAGTGTGGAATTGAGTAGGTTCTAGGAGGTAATCCAAATCTGATTTTGAAGTCTTTGAGCTGCAATATTATATTTGGGAATTGTGTTTATGTGTATAATTTGGAGATCATTTGAATAATTTGGGCTACGAGTTTTTATCTATGTTAGTTGATCCTTTTGTGGAATATATTGGAGACTTTGGGCTGCAACATATACCATTCTTTTTATTTTCAAATCATCATAAAAAGCAATAGAAGACTTTGTGCTTTTGTGCATTTTCTTACTATCGACACTTGTTGGTATCGTTTTAGTTATTCTTTCGTCTAACTGAATTAGATATTGATTATTATTGCTCCAAGTAGTACTTTGTGGTTAATTACATGTAATTGTCACGTGATTATAAATGTATTTTTTTAAAAGGAAACATCTATTCCAAAAAAAGAGAATAGGATGAATGGAAACACCCATGGATAGTTGTAGTGTACATAAGATTAGTTAATTACTAGTTGTTTTTAGTTAGCAATAAGAAGGGAGCCTCCCCTTTTAGAGGGGAGATTTAATTTCACTATACTATTGCTGATATCACCATTTTGTAATCAGTTAGTTGATTACAAAATACTCATCCAACAATTTTTAAGAGAAAAATCAGAAGCCTTTGATAAGTTTAAGATTTTTCAAGAAAAAGTTGAGAATGAAATGGATGCTAAGATCAAATGCTTAAGATCGGATAAAGGAGGTGAATTTTATTTAAATGAATTTGAATTTTTTTGAGAAGATCATGGTATTAGGAGACATCTATTTTCTCCCAAGACCCCTTAGTAGAATGGGGTAGTGGAGAGGAAGAATAGGACTACGCGAGAGATGGCTAGGACAATGATGAAAGATGAAAATATGCTTGATATGTATTGGAAGGGAGTAGCTCACATTGCTATCTAATTGCTTAATAGAGTATAGTTGAGGGTCAATAACACTAAGACCTGTTATGACCTATGGTATGGAAGGCCTCCCATTGTTAGATACTTTAAGATCTTTGGAAGCAAATGCTACATTAGGAGAGATCAAAAAGACATTGGAAAGTTTTATTCAAAGTGTGATGAAGGGATATTTATTGGTTACTCAAACTCAAACTCCTCCCTTCTTATGTTAAAGATCAAATACACATCTTGGCATGCCAAGTTTTATTGGTCTACAATCAAATATATGTAGATTAAATATACCTCAACAAAGAACTAAATAGATAGAACATTTGTGCTTAGTGTTATTAATATGATGTAACACCCCCACCAAGGAACCCTAGAGGACAACACTAACTGACCACAAACAAAACTGACAACACTGATAGGGTATTAGATCAGATACTCACCCTCTTCAAGGATGATGGCTAGGTTAGGAGAACAAGTGTTATCTCCGATTAGCTTATCCATTAGGTTTCAAGGAACGCTCAGACTTGCCAATTTAGGTGGAGTCGATGCCTAGTACCTACAACCTGTAGCACCCAAATGGTCGTGCATACATATAATATATAAACAGACATTCACATCATGATAAACCTATCCTTAAACATGTATAATAAGTCATTTCCTAACATTCACACCTAGTCCATAAATTCATACTATACAACATCAACTACTTAACATCATTAGCACATACCCTTAAATATCCCTATTATTTTACCTTCATCTCTTAGTTCCAAATCCAAACTACCTGCACATCCACAGTGAGAATGGAGGGGCACTACATCCTCCCCCCCTAGAGCTTGACTTACTTTTGGAAGTCACAAACTAGGGTGGAAACATAACACATCAGTACTGCAAATTTCTATTACCAACATCAAAGTTGAATTATTACATCAAAATAATATACATTAGTTTTGTCTATGAAAACAATTCATCTCATAAAGATATGTATACTTATATAGTCCATTTCAAACATGACCTATCCTCTTAGTTTTCAATGTCACAATATTAACACAATCAAGACTTGCATTTCAAAAATGATCTCATAGTTCATAACCACTCAAAATATTAGCATTAACACCCATTAGTTTCTTTCAGGACAAAGAAAACATTGCACCCTTTTAATCCTAACGAGCATAATTTCTCATAACAAAAACATATTAAAGTATTCAATTTCAAATGCATTACCATTTTATTTTCTTTACCTTTAAATTACAATTCTTCTTCCATTACACTGTTAAGCAATCAATACATCAGAATGCTACACTTCTATAAAACACAACATAATTATACACACAAAACACACATTTTTCATTAAATATCCATCATTTACAACCAAGACATTTCACTTTATTCATTATACAACACTAAATCTCATAATAGATTCGACACAAGATCATGATTTACACCTTTTTAGAAGCATGGAAACATAATTTATCATTTCATAAGTACTATATTCATGATTTAACATACATTCTTCACATACACACACAAATTGACATCACCAAAAATCACATAACAAGGCTACTTAAGGGTTCATAATGCATCCCAAATAGAAAGAATATTGGTGCATTGCGCACTACACCGTGGATCCTATCCTTTCTACCGATCCTCTACACCGTTGGACAAACACCACCAAAGGATAAGTCTAAGGTTGTTAGGCGAGGATGACAAAAAGGGAAAAACATAATATCAAGAGTCTGAGCAACTAGGACAACATAATGGGCTCATATGAAACCAGAGTGCCCAGTGTTAGAAACTTGGGCTCTGATACTAGGTGTAACGCCCTCACCAAGGAACCTCGGATGACAACACTAACTGACCACAGACAAAACTAACAAAATTGATAGGGTATCATACTGGATACTCATCCTCTTCGAGGATGATGGCTAGGGTAGGGGACCAAGTGTTATCTCTGATCAACTTATCCATTGGGTTTCAAGGCACACTCATACTTGCCAATTTAGGTGGATTCGATGCCTAGTACCTGCAACTTGCAACACTAAAAACGGTCGTGCATACATATATACATATAAACAAACATTCACATCATGATAAACCTATCCTTAAACATGTATAATAAGTCCTATCCTAACCTTCACACCTAGTCCATAAAGTCATATTGTACAACATTAACTGCTTAACATCATTATCACATACCTTTAAATATCCCTATTATTTTACCTTCATCTCCACATCCACAATGAGAATGGAGGGGCACTACATATGAAATAATTGTCATTTCAAAAATTGAGTGTAACAAAGAGTTGTGGGATAGATAGAAGTAAATTCTTGGAGACTCAATTAGGATCAATCTACCAATTTATGTGATAATGTGAAAGATTATCAAAGTCACATAGAAATTACAAAAATCACACAAATTCTTGTGTGATAGTGTAAGTTACAAAATCTAATTTTTCTCGCTATTTTTTATGTCATTATATTTAAAATTCAAACCAATTAAGTTTTTTAAAAACCCAAACATGCATGCATACACACATATGTGTGTGTGCGCGCGCTTGCGCATGCAAGAGCTGCGGAGGTCTTCTCATAAAAATATTTACCTCTAACACACCACAAAACACAAACCATCAAAATATATAAAAACGTGTAAATTATTTTTGACAAAAAAATTAAAAATCAATAATTCATATATACAATACACATGATAAAAAAATGATTCATGTACATATACATATTAACAAAATATATGTGTATTAAAAAAATATATGTGTATATATATCATCTTGTTATTTAATATGACTTAGATCCCTAAAATGTTCCAACATCATTGAAACGTCATTCAAAGACTAAATGAAACGATGAAAGAAACATGGAGTTACATTTATTCAACTGCATAAAAACTACAAAGAATCCAAAATTATGCTTAAAATCCATTACAGAATTTCAAAATAAGCCATCACATTCTAGAAGAACTTAGAAAAGCTTATCTCTTTAAACAATGGTTCTCATTTTTTTCTAAACTTTAACTTAGCTTCCTGAAGCAGTGGTACCAGTACCACATCATTGTTTTTCCATTATAGTAATTTCCATGGTCTTAAATCTTTCTCTATCCTGGAGAAAGGATGTGAAAAGAAAAGGACGAGAACAAACTTCATATTATTGCATCCCAAGATCTGTATAATGTACAACAGTATATTCTTAAACATGTCTACAAAATAAGTTACAAGCTGATAGATTCCACGTGAAATTAAAAGAAAAAAAAATCTACATATACACAAATTTAAACCTCCAGAAGTCATCTTGAACCAGCATAATTTCAATAACGAATGGTAGCATTTCTACCATCATCTTTGGAGACTCTGCCTTCTCTAACATTGGCTGCGGATGCAGACTGTGCTCGTGCAGCCAAGCTTCCTTCTCCTGTTGGGTTTCCAGCTTCTACCTCTTTACGCTGGATGCTATAACAACCATAATTCCCACTTTTAGTAATATTAAAAAAAAAAAAAAAAAAAAATTGTTATCATTGGTGTATTTGTTCTGTGTCACTGTGCATCTGCATTTGAACTCCTTTTAGTGGGTTCTATTCATGTATATATTATTTTATTTTAAAGTAATTGTTTGTAAAGGTTGTTTTTAATAAAAATATCTATACTTTCATCTGAAGCTGACTGTTTAAGAGTTTCTATAATTATTTGTAAAATTTAATTCATTTTTTGATCATTTATCTTTTCTTAGGCTCTAGGAAAATTCACGCCAGTAATTCATTGATGGAAAATTCACTGCACCACGGAAAAATTCACCACCATGACAAATTCACCTCGAGTAAAATTCACCACCAACAATTAACGGTTAATTTAAAAATTTTAATATTAAAGCCATTAATTCTCCAGAGTGATGAATTGCTCGTGGTGAATTTTACTTGTGATGAATTTGTCATGACCCTGCCGTATGCCCTTCTCTTATATACAACTCTTCTTTATGGAGTCGAATAGCTTTCTATTAGACGGCCTCAATGCATTATATATACTTCTGTGTCCAATTATACTCCTGTGTCCAATTAAACAGCTTTCTATTCTCTAGTCCATAAGCTCTTGTGTGGATTATAACAGCTTTCCATTCTTTATACCCCATAAGCTGTGAAAGAGATTAAGGGTAAATTACAATCTTGCATCTGCTGGGGTGATTGACCTCCCACCAATATCTCTCCTTTCATCAGCTTCTCGCCCACCAAATTGTGCAACACCTTCAGAGATGCCTGGATCTGGCTGGTCCCTGCAATTCATACAACATTAAAAAACAGTAAACCAGCCATAAATGTTTATAAGTCCAATAATTTTTATCTTAAATGAGTACAAAAGAACTTAACCCTACTCAAATTCCCCAACATAAAAAAAAAATGAGTGCTTATTCCTTTGGGAGACCTGTCATAAGTTTTAGCAGTAAAATCATTCTGGTTTAATTAGAAAGAGTACAATGTTAAAGCAGCTTATAAATGTTTGCATGACTGAAATAGAATTTGAAGCTTCATCTATGTCTAGGAGATATTCAATTTGTGATCTAACTAAAATATATTCATATCATGATCGAAATGGGAATGTAGGGTGAAATTGAATGGTTAGTTCATCAGCAATCTATTGAGTGAAAGGTCCAACATCATAAGAAACGTTCATATTGGATAGATAAACGACTCTGTAAAAAGCATGACTTGGAAAATCGAACAGCCCAATAAAAGGTTGAGATGGTGCCTCAGACAACTTTGACAGAATGGATATCTGAAGTATTTCAGCCATCATAAGAAATGCTCCATATTGGATAGATAAGCGATTCTGCAAGAAGCACGGCTTGGAAAATCGAACAGCCCAACATCATAAAAGAAGGTTGGAATGGTACCTTGGATGAATTTCATAAAAAATGCTCCATATTGAGTAGATAAGCAATTGTGCAAGAAGCACGACTTGGATAATTGAACAGCCTGATAAAAGGTCGGGATGGTGCCTTAGATGACTTTGACAGAATGAATATGAGAAATGATGGCCATATTGGATAGATAAGCGATTCTGCAAGAAAGCATGGCTTGGAAAATCGAAGAGCCCGACATCATAAAAGAAGGTCGGGATGGTACCTTACCTCCAACCTCGAACAGCTTTGACATAATGGATATCCTTAATATTTCGGCCATCATAAAAAATCTCCATATTGGATAGATAAGCAATTCTGCAAGAAGCATGACTTGAAAAATTGAACAGCCCAACATCATAAAATGTTGGGATGGTGCCTCAGATGACTTTGGAAGAATGGATATCCTATGTATTTCAGCCAATCATAAGAAATGTTCCATATTGGATAGACTCAGCCCAACATCATTTTTCGAAAGCCCAACATCATAAAAGATCGGGGTGATGACTTTGGCCGAATGGATATCCTAGGTATTTCAACCATCATTGGATAGATAAACAATGGAGAATCACTCAACCTAACATCATAAAAGACAAGGTTGGGATGGTGCTTCGGACGACTTTGTCGGAATGGATATCCTAAGTGTTTCAGCCTAAAGCTCATGTTCTATATCGAATCGAATAACTAAACAATTAGCTAAACAATTCTGAGAGAAGCATGACTCAGGGAGGCACGATTTGGGGAGCTAAATGATTCTGTGGGATTAATATAAAACCATCCCAAAAAAATGGTAAATATCAAAATCGTATTGAAATTAAAATATGTTATGGTCGGAGAGAAGATGAAGATACCTGATTAAAATAGGGAAGGGACCAGCATGATCAAATGTTTGCAAGTATTCAATTTGTAGTGTAACTAGAATATTGACACTTCTTTATAAAGAATATAGCAAGTGGGCTCTACATAAAAAGATCTCCTGTAATCTGGTACACTAAATTCATATCTAGAAAAGTGCCTTTATGCTTAAAATCCTATAACACAGAAGTATTGCCATAAAAAACCATCCCGACTTCCTGCTATATTCAGGTATTGATTACCTGCGCAATTTCGGGGGAGCATCTGGAGTCTTGGGCACCACATGACCTTCCTTGTCCTCAACCCAAGCAACTGCCTTGGCCTGCTTTCCTTCTTCCTGGATGTGACCACCCTCTGAAATTCTCTCTTTCTGTTCTCTATAGGCCTGTACTTTGTCTTCATCTTCAGAAAGAACACCAGGCTTGTTTGAAAGAAGACCAGGCTTGTTTGCTGCCTTGCTACCAGCTATTCCTTTATCTGGCATCTTACTCGCCATTATTAGTAACCTGCACACAATGATGGTCTACAATTCCTTTTCAACTTCAGGCATTGAAACCTCAAAACAGAGTACAAATATAGGGCTTTTGCTGTTCAGAAGACGAATACACATGGTGCCACGTTTGGTAGTACGTGTTACCAAGCAATTCAACATCTGGTTTACATGTTTAGTAAGCAAATTTTCTTAAGGGTCAGTCCAACATAGAAGTATATATATATATATATATATATACTTATTTTGGGCTCGTTTATGGAGGAGGAACAGTCATCTTGTCTTGCTTGTGGGCAGCAAACTGTCCATGTTGATATTGATATTAACTGCACTTGCACTGTCAATAGATGCAGTCGGTCGGTCGGTCGGTTGATGAAGAAGTCAATGTTAAAAATACATTCGATATATTATCTATTTACAGCTTAAAATCCAAAAAGTAGATAGGTGTCCTGCAAAGGGTATAAGAAAATTATATTAAGCTATGAGAGTTAAACTATTTATGAATAAAGATATCAATTTCTTCTCTTGGTCAGACTTTCAGGCATTTGGAATTTTATCCTGTTTTGTCTAAAATATGGTGCAGATCTCGAGTTAGCAAGAAATCAATTAATAATGAATAATAATAAGAGGTTTTTTTAATGGTTTTTTCTGTTGTTTTCAGAGACCCAAGAAGATGTTGAAGGAAATTATAGTGTATGCTATCAAATCTGTAACAATTCCAGGGAAAGCATTTGGAAGGGCCATCTAAAATAGGAGGGGAAATTACTAATATATCTTGCAGTGGGTATGACGAGGTGCATTCATGGGTGGACAAAATTGTCATAAGCATCGAGAGAATATTCAATTAGAGGAAAAAATAAATTAGATGTAGAATCTTTTTTAAAAGTTTATTCTTTCAAATGGTAAATGAAATGGAATAGAATCATGTTTTAGAATTATGTATATCAAAAAAGAAAGAGTTTTTAAGATATAAAACAAAAAAAATTGTATAATTATAACAATTATAAAAAATAGAAATAATCAATAACAATGTTATAATATCATAACAACATGATAACAAAAATTAAGTTGTAAGAGCTATGAAGTTCAAAGTCAAAAGAGTCACAAGAGGGTCCCTATCATCAAGGTAACCCTGCCCTCCATTAGAAAAATACTTTCTATCATCAATAGGCTTCCACCCAAAAAGAGTAATAGCTTCATTCTCTTATGGTTGAATAGAAGGAACCATTGTATCTTTATCTTTAGTTTGAACATGCTAAGGAAAAATATCCAAATTTGACTAAGAGGTTTCATCATGTTCTCACTTGTAATGATGAGAAGATGTTGAGGAGGGATTGTCAACATGGAGTAGAGACCAACGAATCTAACATTTGTGAGGAGGACACCAACCTACATGTTGGTTAGTCGATGGAAGGGAATACCGCTCTCTATAACTCTTAGAATGACACTTCTAGGAGCTAAAGAAACTTTTCCTTTAGTCCCTTTAAGGTGATCAGTTGTGAGGCAACAATATAGGGGTGCATGTGCAACTATACACAAAATATTATTCTAACTATCCAACAATTTTGTAAATATGCCACCTTCAAAGCCACTTTACTAACCTAAACCTATATCAACATTAACACACATGAAATTTTTTAGTATCACAATCCAACTAAACTTTCACTACATTTTTTCTATAATATCCTAATTTCTAAGCATGAGGATGTTTAGGTAACATTCTAGCTGCCTTAGGTGGGGTTTCATGCTTTTTCGTGCTACAATGCATTTCCTTCACCCATCGCTTCCCTTTGTACATCATTTTCCTTCTATTTGTTTTCAAGTTTTCCCTTACCATGGTACTATTTACTTCATTTCCCCAATCCCTTGACTTCCTATGCTTCAAAACCCCAAGTTTTCTCATCCCTCATATACCTTTTTGTCAACCCCTAAGTCTCCACATCTTCATGCTTTAGTAGGGATTTCATTATTCATCTACCTATCTACATCACTCTCACTTTCTAGTTTCCCCCATATTTGAGAAATTTGGACTTACCTTTGCTAACATCCCTTCCTCGATTCTTTGTACCTCCACTTTTAGTTCTCTTATCTCTTATAGGCATTCCGAGTCATGTTTCCCTCCTTACACTCTATTTGAATGAATTGGTCATCTTGATCCTCATAGTATTAGGTATCCTTGAGTCTCAAATTTTATTGTATCATGTGAGCTTCTTTCTATACTTTTCCATACCAACATACCTAAAGGGTATCTAGTATCCCAAAACCCCAAACCCCGCCAACCTAATAGACTTCTAGTTTTTCCTTTCCCTCATCATTCTAGTATTAGGTATGTCACACCCTTGATCTCTAATCCCTACTCCTTACAACAAGTATCCCTAATTCATAATTCGTACTTCTTCATATATTAACTATCTCTAAGATATGTCACACATCCTCTAGTGTCACTATCATCTATCATGTTGTTAGATGAAATGTGCTCTTCTCTTAATTTCACTACTTTGTCAAATATGTTAGAATTGTTTAGTATGCATGCACCTTTGACATCATAGCCACATCATATGAGCCAATGAATACCAAAAAATCTTTCTCTACCTCCCAAAACCCCTACAATGCTCATAATATTTTTTATCACATCTTCCATGCCACAAACATGAATAAAGCCTCCTAGACCAAACCTACATATCATTATCTTCCCCTATTCCATCTTTTCTCCAATTTTACTTCCACATTTGGCTATGCTAGCTCATTTTCAATGTATGTACCATGCATGTATGTCACCTACATATTTTTGGCACAAGAGGCCTACACTATGCCCTAGAATATCTTTTGTTCCAAGCACCACAATTCCATGGAACATATGTTAGGCCCTAGATAATCTTCTAACATAAGTGTCATGCTTGTGTGGTTCTTGCATATTGTCGATACAAGTGCCACATGTAGATGATGCCTATGCCAAGCCCCAAAGCATCTTCTAGTGCAAGTGTCACTCTTACATGACACCTACACCAAGTCTCATCTCATATTTTAGTATAAGTTTCATGCTTGTGTGGTGCATGCATAAGGCACATTCTATATTTGGCACAAATATTACACAATTATGGTGCTTGCATAGTGCTTACACAAGCACCACACTAGCATGACACTTAATCTTGACTCTCAACCTCCAAGCCCAACACAAAATTTTAATTAGTTTCCTCCTCCACTTGCATTAATGCTATTTGTATGTCACAAACATCCCCTAACATAACCAAGACATTTCCACCTTTCCCCCCTTACCTACTCAAAAACTTTAAAAATCAAAATAAAAACAATATACACTTGGTTGGGGTAGAACATTTTGTAGATACTCATACATGATGTCACTATGATGCTCCACCTAAATTGCCTCCATCTTCTCTCTTTACTCCAAAGCTCCCTTTTCTCTTTATTTGAGAAGTAAAAATGTGCATTTTACCTCCTTTCTTCTTTTATCCCCATTCCCCTTGCAAAACCTAAATTTTCCCTTCTTTTTCACCTTTCCTTTTCCTTTTTTTCTTTTTCAGCCTCCCAAGTCCTCTCTTCTTTTTAATTAAGAGTTTGCTAAACCCCATTCAAGTCCTCGGTTTCTTTTCCCTACTATTTTCTTATTTCGATGGAAACCATTATTGAGGATAATAGAAGAAACACCAATAAAGCTATTTTATATGAGGAGCTTATGCTCCTTATCATAGAACATGTGAAATTCAATTTTATTTTGAAAATCTCTAAGATTTCCAATGGTGGTAAAGGTAAGACCTATAAGCAAGCTAAGGTAGCGAAACAACTTCCTACACTAACCTTGAGAGGAGAATAATGCAAAACTTTTACAGATCTTTAATAGCTCCAAAAACTTAAACATAAATAAACACAAATATCATGCATACCACAATAAAACGATTTACGTGGGGAAAACCCTTTCGGGAGAAAAATCACACACTCCAAAAGTCACCCAATGTATTATTCAAAAATCAAAAGATTACAATACACTTGCAGAGAAAGCTTCCCACAAGAGTAACACCACCAGAGATCAAGAGACAAATTGACCACTATCAAAATCTCAAAATTTACCTTCATCTACATACATCCCACTCGCTTACAACAAGATTTTTGGAACCTTCTAAAATTAGGATTTTACAAGGTCATTTTTCATTTGACGTGTTAATAGAAAAACCTTGACGCATCAGAAGGAAAAAACATTGATGTGTCAGTGGGAAAAAAACTTGATGTGTCAGTAGAATAAAACCTTGATGTGTCAGCCAAAAAAAACTTGGGGCATTTCCCCGAACCCCATATCTTGTTACAAGTGTAAATAATTGCAAGGTTGAGACACATTTTCCCAAAAAATCTCCCACTTGTCGAACACCTTGCAAGGACAACATAAGGGTGTCATCATCATCTCTAATTACTAGGGGCCGAAAGGCCCATAGTCTCTAAACACCATCTGAACTTCTCTATGCTCATAGGCTTAGTTAAAGAATCAACAACATTCATCAAAGCCTCTGCCTTAACCAGCTTCACCTTGCCATCTTTGACCATATCTCTAACAAAATGATACTATGCATCAATGTGTTTGGTCATGGCATGGAACATTGGGTTCTTGCCTAGACATATCTCACTCTAACTATTGCAATAAATTGTCACTGCACCTTGTTTTATTCCAATATCTGAACACAGTCTCTTAAGCCAAATGGCTTCTTTACAAGCATGAGTAGCTACCATATACTCTGCTTCAGTAGTGGACAAAGCAACCACAGCCTATTGCTTACTCATCCAACCAATTGCACCACCAAATAAAGTAAACACATAAGAACTGGTGGATCTTTTGCTATCAACGTCACCTGCCTAGTCTGAATCCACATAACCATAAATATCAAGGGAAATCTCATCTTCAGTCATATTACTATGATAACATAAGGAATAATCTGAGGTTCCGCACAAATATCTAAAGACTCTTTTAACTGCATCCCAATGAACTCTACCAGGATTAGACATATATCTGGAAAGAACTCCCACTACTTGGGCAATGTCTGGTCTAGTACAAACCATAGCATACATCAAACTTCCAATTGCACTCTGGTAAGGAACTCTACAAATGTCTTCCATCTTTGATGGAGATGTTGGACAATCTTAAATAGATAACTTTGTTCCAATTGAAACAAGAACACACAATGGTCTATAATAATGCATATCAAACCTCTGTAAAATTGAGTTGACATACTTGATTTGGACAAGCCATAGCTTTCCGTTCACTCTATCTCTTTTAATTTCCATCCCAAGAATGTGTTTAGCTGCACCAAGATCTTTCATTTTAAATTTAGTAGCAAGTTGAGATTTTAGTTCTGAAATCATACCTTTCCCTCTACCAATAAATAACATATCATCAGCATATAATGCAATAAATAGGAAATTATCACCACCAATTTTATAATAAATACAATTATCTGATTTAGAACGCTTAAATCCCAAACTCAACACATATGTATCAAATTTCTGGTACCACATCCTAGGACTCCGTTTTAAGCCATACAAAGATTTCTTCAATTTACAAACCAAATTACTTTTACCTTTCACCACATAGAGCTATGGTTGTGTCATATAAATATCCTCCTCCAAATCACCATGAAGGAAAGTAGTTTTCACATCCATTTTCTCAACCTCTAAATCATAAGCAACAACAATAGAAAGCAAAAATCTAATGGATGTCATTTTTACAATAGGAGAAAATATATCACCATAATCAACACCCTCAACTTGAGAGTAACCCATCACAACTGACCTTGCTTTGTACTTCTCAATACCTCCATCTAAACCAATATTTTTCTTGAACACCCATTTACAACCAACAGGTTTTCGTCCTTCAAAAAATGGTACAAGATCCCATGTTTCATTCTCTTTCAAAGATGGCACATCTTCATCCATAGCAATCTTCCAAGATTCTACAACATTCATACCTAGTGCCTCTTCTATAGATTTGGGTTCATCCATGTTAGCATTCAAATCAAAAATACATCTCCAATCATCAAGTGAATACCTTTCAGGTGGTTGTCTATTCCTTGTAGACCTACAAACAAGCTGAGTTGGAGGTTATTCCTCCTCTTCTAAAGACCCAGAGCTATATGAGCTCTCATCAACTTCTTGTCTATCCTTGGGCCTCGACTCAACTTTCTTAGGTGTAGAAGGAAATTGAATCACATATTCCTTTTTACTTTGTTTTGGCTGCAATGTAATAGAAGAAGGCTTAGTTTCTCTAAAAAGAACACTTCTAATATGTATTACCTTCTATGCAATAGGATCCCAAAGCTTGTATCCTTTCACACCATAACTATATTTGATGAAGATACATTTCACATCCTTACTCTCCAACATCGTTGGCTTCTCCTTTGGCACATGTGCATATGCCTTGCAACCAAAAACTCTAAGATGTCTTAATGAAGGCTTGCAAACTGACCATGCCTCTATAGGTGTCTTATCAAAAAGAGCTGATGTAGGAGACCTGTTAATCAGGTAACAGGAAGTGGCAACTGCTTCAACCCAAAACCCTTGTTCTAGGCCAACACCACTCAACATACTCCTAGCCTTCTCCATTAGTGTCCTATTCATTCTTTCTAAAACTCCATTATGTTGTGGAGAATATAGAGTTGTCTTTTGTCTATGAATACCACAATATTTAAAAAATCTATTAAGATCATTAGAGAAAAATTCACCGCCATTATCAATCCTCAAACATTTTATTTTCTTTCCAGTTTGCGACTCAACCATTGCTTTAAATTCTTTAAATCGACAAAAAACTTCATATTTATTATTTACAAAATATACCCATGTCCTTCTACTATAATCATCAATAAATGAAACATAATGTGTGGATTTACCAACTGAAGGAACATTTACAAGACCAAATACATTCGAGTGAATAAGATCCAATACACCACAAGATTTATGAGAACTTGAGTAAAACTAAATGCAATTTTGTTTTCCATAAATGTAATTCTCATAGAAATTCAATTCAAGATTACAATCAAATAAAACTTCAACAAGGTTTTTATTTTTCAAGGTCCTTATACCCTTTTTTCCAATGTGGCCAAGTCTCTAGTTCCATAACATAGTTTTCTTTGCACACAACTTTGTCTTAAAAGAAAGAGCACCATTGGGTACCTAAAATCCATGACCATCTGCTGAAGGTGAAACCATCACTTCTTCTACAAACTTTCTTTTCACATAAGTACTATTGCACTCAACAATGTATACATCAAGCTTATACAATGTCCCACATCTAACACCTCTAGTAATCACCATAGAACCTCTAACCATCTTGTATCCTGCATCATAAAATACTACCTGCACACTTGCATCTATTAGTTTGCTCACATATAACAAATTGCATGCTAATCTAGGGATATGAAAAACAACATTAATCCTTTTTATTCTACCATCAAGAAACCTGATTTTAACTTTACCATGGCCAACAATGTATAAATGAGAATCATCACCCAAGTACACCTTACCTCCATCAAATTCTTCATATTCAAAAAACCAATCTCTATTAAAGGTCATATGAAAAGATGCACCTGAGTCAATTAACCATGCATCATTACCTGCATGAGTTGCCAAAGTTGCAATGAATGTGTCACCATCTTCCTTCTTGGACTCGGAATCAGAATCAAATTTCTTCTTTTTCTTCTTCTTTTCTTTTTTTCTTCTTTGCATTCCTTATGAACATATCCAAGCTTACCGCAGTTCCAACAAATAACTTTGGACTTTCCATGAGATTTAGATCTCCCCTTGGACTTCGATTTGTGACGCTTCTCATTCTTCTTGCCTTTCTCCTTGGTTATTCCATGAACATTTAGGGCCTCCTTGGAAGTGATGGATACCTTCCTCCTCATCTCTTTAGAAAGAAAAGAACCCACCACATCTTCAGTCTTCAATATAATAGAAGTACTCCCAATAGCCATAACAAGAGAATCCCATGAATCAGGTATAGAACATAACAAGATCTGACATTTCTCCTCCTCATCCATTCTGACACTAATTGATGCCAATTGAGCCACCAACATATTGAATGCTTCTAGGTGGTCTATGATTTTTCCACCCTCTTCCATTCTCAAGGAATACAACTTCTTCCTCGAGAAAATATTGTTCACTAAAGATTTGGCTTGATACATCTCACCAAGCTTCTTCCATAGTTTGAGTGTAGAGGTATCTTCATGGACATTAATTAACATAAATTATTCCAAGCATAATTTGATTAGACCTTTGTCTTTACAATCCATAACATCATATTGAGCAGCTTGAGTAGGATCTATAGGCCTTGAAACATTCTCATCAACAACATCCTACAAATCTCGATCTACCAACAAATCCTCCATCTTTAGCTTCCACCTCTCTAAATTATTTCTAGAAAATTTCTCCACCTTTATTCTCCCTTATGAACTTGCCATCTAAAAATTCCTGCAACAAGATCATAAAGTATCTTTTGCACAAGCTCCAATTCAAATATGGATTAGTTTAAAAAATCCAATAACCCACAACTAAAACCAAAGGTGATCAAGCTCTAATACCACTTGTAAGGAAGCTAAGGTAGTAGAAAAAAATTATAACTAACCTTGAGAGGAGAATAATGTAAAAAATTTATAGATCTTTAACAGTTACAAAAATTGAAACATAAATAACCATAAATATCATGCATACCACAACACAATGATTTACATGGGGAAATCCCTTTTAGGAGAAAAAACCCACACTCCAAAAGCCGCCCAATAAATTATTCATAAATCAAAAGATTACAATATACTTGCAGAGCAAGCTTCTCACAGAAGTATCACCATCGGAGATCAAGAGGCAACCTGACTGCTATCAGACTCTCTCAAAATTTACCTCCATCTACATACATCTCGCCCGCTTATAACAAACTTTTTGGAACCTTCTAGAATTAGGGTTTTACAAGGTCATTTTTCATTTAACGTGTTAACGGATTGACGTGTTAGCAGGAAAAAACCTTGATGTGTCAGTGAAAAATTGTACAATATTTGCATGATTAGTCGCCACATACCAACATACATCCTATCAATAAATCGTATGTAATTGCAAGGTTGAGATACATTTCCCCAACAAGAGCTCCCTCCCTAGTTATGATACAAGGGATTCTGCTAAGGAATGAGATGGGGATTATGAAGTGGGTGATTTTGAGGAAATTGAGTCTTCAGAAGATGGATCTATGAAGCTCAAGAAGGACTCTAAGCCTGAGGCTTCCCTCCCATGCTTGGATGGGTATAAAATGGATGTTGTGATGAAGGAAGCTATTTCTTCTGGTTTAAAGAATGTTGCTAAGTGGAAGAAAGAAAGTCCAAAGGAGGCTAAGCTTGAGAGTGGAAAAGGTAAAAGCAAGGTGGGGGATGGTGATAAGGTTAATTCTCCCATTTAGACTGGGATTAGGTCTAGTGGCAAGAATTTGAAGAAGCTTCAACAATCTGAGGTGGAACATTCAAGGTCAGATGGGTTTAACATGAATTTTGACATGAAGGAGGTTGTTAAAAGTGAAGCTAAAAGGAAGAAGGGGACTCCTAAGGAGGTTATGATGTTGTGTGGGAAGGTCAAAGGCATGGTAGGGGAAGGTGCTAATGTTGTTGGGGAGAATTCAACTAACAAGATGAATTCTATTGTTCTTTTTGGTTGGGGCAATGATCATGATGGTTCCCATGAAAGGAAGGGTCAGTTGGAGCTACTAGCTGAAACCATTAATAATTCTAAGAAGCAAGTGGATGTGGAAGTTGTTGATTTGGAGGATTTTCCTAATCCTAGATCTTCAAAGGGTAAAGACAGGTTATCGATGGACCAACTTGAACATTTGGCTAACCTAACAGAAGAGCCTCTGAATTGGGAAAAGATTAATCTGGATGTTGTGATGAGATTGGCTGAGGATGGAATGATTAATTTCCTCTCTCGATTCAAATGGCTTCTCCCTAAGGTAAAATAAATTAACATCAAGATGAATGAAATGAATAATCTCAATGCTATTCTGGTTAAATCTAACAACAAGGAATGGGATGTGTGGAGCAAGGTTAAAACAATGAACAATGTCCTAGATAAGGTGGTGATTGATGCTGCTAAATTGGGTAGGGATCATGAGGACATGTTGGTTTCTCTAGAGGAAAAATTTAACAAAATTTATGATGATTTGAGTAAGGTCATGTACATTAGTAATCAGTTGCTCCATTCTAGTGCTTAGGGGCTTACCTTACTGAATGAAAAGCTCGCAAGTGGTTGGGAAAGCCTTTGGATCTTGGTGAGAATGTGCAGGAGGTTGCAGGTGAAGGGAAGAATATTCCAATGGAAAAAATCATGGATGAGGGGTTGTGTGTGTGGACCAGAAGTAAGACTAAGAAGAGGGCTTCTATTTCTATCTAGGGTCTTGATGAAGTGGCGGAGATGCATGAGAATGTGATCTCTAAGAATTTAGAGGCTGCTAGTATTTTAAATAATTTACAGTAGCTTGTTGTTTGTGGGATTTTTTTACTATAGTTTTGTTGATGGTTTAACTTTTTTTTGTCATTATCACATCTTTAACAACTATGTTTGATTTTTTGGGGGCTTCTTGTTGTCATTGTTCTATCTTTTGTGGCCTAGTTTCATTGTAAAGCATTTCAGGGCCCCTTTTAAACCCTATTTTTCCTTAATCAAAAACTTGGAGGCCTAAATAAATTCTGATTCATCTTGCTTCTACATTCAACAGCCTTATGAACAATCTTATTACAAGAAAAATAATGACCTTGAAAATATCGATTAACCCTAGTAGGAGCATGTTGTCTTGCAAGTGGAGGACCTCTGAATTTTCTTTGTTTCCGAATAGGAATCAATCCACCTTATTTCTTGCTATCTTGTTTTGTCTTTGCGTCTCTGGAGGTATTCTTCTTAGAATATTCAGTGTAAACTTTCTATTCCTCTATACCAGACTTTCCTTCAGCTTTGAAGTTATCATACAAGTTAGAAGATGCACTGGTTATAGGACATTTTCCCTTTTTAAAACCAATACCATATTTCTCTTTTGATGTTTTTTGAGAGTTGTTCAACTCATCAAGAATTTTAGAACCTCCTTTCAGTTTCAAGCCCTTGTCAATTTGTTCTTTTTCTTTTTCTAACTCTTTTCTCAGAGTAACAATCTCTTCCTCAAGCTTTGAACATTTAGGAATTTTATCATCGAGCTTGACATTCAAGCATTCCTCAATCCTCTTGCCTTGTTCAACTTTGATTTTCAAATTAGAGATCAAAAATTCTACCTCTATGAGTTTAGCCTCACCTTCTTTACCTCCTTCCATTTGAGTTTTTAGTTTGCCAATTTCTGCTTTTGATTCTTTACCTTATGCCCTCAATTTGGAAATTGTCTCCTTTGATTTTTCAAGATTTACCTCATATTTCATATTTAGCTTTCTTGCTTCATCCAAATCTTCAAGAGTTGTTTGAAGTTCTCCAAAGCCTACCTCACAATCATCTAGATTGATGTCCCAACCTTCAGGTTCCATTGACTCTAGATCTGATTTTGGAATAAACATATCATTGATCTTTGCTACATACCCCATGTGTTCAAGTGCAAGATCTATACCTTAATTGTTAAGCTTCTCAAAGGCACTCATCTCTAATACCAAACATTGAACACACCAAAGTATTGAGAGGGAGGTGAATTAGCATAAAATAAAACTTAAACATTTTCATTTGTAGATTAAACATTACAACATATTAACTGAAGGAGGATAGGAAATGAAAAAATGCACCACACAAGGACACCAATATTTTTTATGTTGAAAACCCAATAAGGGAAAAACCACAATGAGATTTAACTCACAATATATGAAGCTCACTGCTTACAAAAATTACAATGTTGTTTAACGCTCACTACCTAAAGAATTGCATACTAAGGCATACAAACTTAGGGAAAGATACAAGGACCTTCTAAGACTCACTATCTCAGAGCAAGATACATGAAAACTATAATGAAAAACATGAACATGAACTACTATAAAGAAGAATCCAACATATGTTGATGTTGTAGTCCATTTTTCGCACAATCACTCCATCATACTGACTCCACACACTTCATATTCAAAATACTGCTCAATATAAATACAATGTACATTGTTACCTTCAAAAATGTATTTTTTGTTCTATAAATATCCTCCACAATAACTAAAAACCTCAATTAGTTCAGCTCCAAGATGACCTTTAGATGAAACATATGATACACAATAGGTTGGCTCGAAACATGTACATTATGAAGAGAAAAAGAGTTGTGGATCAACATACAACATAAAATGACCAAGAATCATCACAAAACACCTCGAAAGACAAATTAATTAATCATGATCAATCACAGATGAAGGAAACAAGACTATTGGCCCAACCAATGACAACACCACCAAAACTGCAAACTGTTCAAATTTGCACCACTGGGGAGAGACCAAAAACTTCTTGTAGATAGACCAAGATGTGAGAAATGTAGTCTATACACAATATCTCTACAACATTATCTTGAAGAAACTGATCATTATATGTTGGCGCAAGAAGAGAAAAATATTGAATTGATGAAAACAAAGTATTTCAGACGAACTGTAACACTTCAATACTTAAGATATTGCATTGTTTTACACCAAAACACCTGAGACTTTCATGGAAGAGCTCTTATACCTCTCTGAACATATCCCCAAGTCTGCACAATCACATCTATCATATCAAAGGAAGCATTCTAGCAAACCTTCATTAACACTTTACTCTGCCAAAGCACATACTGGAACACTGTTACTTATATTTTTTATTGCAGAAGGTATAATGGCTTGAATTCTTCTATATAATACCTTCACATCTTGACCATATTATCTTTTGAACCACAAGATAAATCTTTCTTTGTGGAAGGATACAAACCAAAACACTATGACTGTGTCTAGAGTATACACTATGAATTCCTTATAAAACTTCTACAACTTATCTCTAAGTGTGGTACATCAAACTGGTAATATATCAATGTAGGCATGTTGGAAACATATTAGAACAAGTGTACCCACATACTCATCACACATCTAGACACTAGGTTGATCATCATTCTTCCATATACTACATTTTTGATTGTACATCAACTATCTCCACAGTAATATACAAACACTTGACATCAATGACGACCAATCTTGAGTTGACATCAATGACAACACATATTGCCAACATTGAGACCCTTGGATCTGTATTCCCTAGTATCAAGAGCCCTAAAATCTCATAATTTTAATATATCAAAAGGGCTATCTAGAAACTTAAAATCTTGACATTGTAAATAAAATAAGAGCTATTGGGAAACTCAAAATCCTAATACACTAATATTAGGAATCTTAATTGGGTGGTAGGCCTAGCTCGACTGGCTAAAGCATCCTACTATAGGAAAGAAGTCATGAGGTCTAGTCTCCCCACCATCCACATGGTATCAAAGGGCGTGTCATGCTAGTGTCATTGGGTGCCAGTGTCATTGGGCACATGAAAAAAATATACCAAGTGCACTATAGTTTTTAGGGGCGGCTACCCGATTTTGATTCCTGCAGTTTAAAAAAATACTATACTAGGAAACTTAAAATGTCAATACCATGAGTAAAATAAATGGTTATTAAGAAAATCAACATCTTGACACCCCAATACTAAGAAACTTAAAATCATGACAACACAAGTAAAATAAATACATATCGAGAAACTCAAAATCATAATACCCCAATATCAAGAGACTTAAAATCTTAAAACCACAAATAAACAAATAGGTACTAGGAAACTTAAAATCCTAATATCATGGGTAAAATGAATGGGAATTGAGAAACTTAAAATTATAATATCACAAGTAAAATAAATGAGTATCAAAAAAATTAAAATCTTGATACCCTGACACAATGGTATGAAACTTGTGGCAATTTTGATACCCATCCAAAAAAAGGCCCAAAATCACCTAAGGCAAGAATATTTCATTAAATAAAGAAAACATCAAGGTACAAAGATCAATGGGACATAGAATAACTTCAATAATATAAGAAAAAAATTTATATAAATACAATTTCTTCATAGCTATTATAGCATAGAAAAAGGGAACCCTAAGTTTAATGTCTAAACCTAGGATTAATTTTGCCCCTTTTTCAAAGGTACATTAGGATACAAATCAACAAGGTGTTTAGATTGACTTTCAACCATGAAGGTCAGTCAATCAGACCTCGATTTGATCCTTTTGAACCTTGGAAATGGATTGGAATTTATTTTCTTTGATTAACCTAATTAAACTATGTGCTTGAATATGAAAAATACAAGATTTTGACAATTGAAAGATTGTAATAGGAATTTACAGGCAGATCTGGGAAGGGTAGAGTGTTAGGTATCTATCCTAAAAGTTTGGTTTCAGTCACTATAGGAGGAAATAGGTTTCCAAGGATGTCTAAGTCCTTGTATGGGTGTCCTACTTTTCTTTTGCATTCCTCTTTTGTTAGATCTAAGATCCCTATTTCTACTTGTAAACTTGTTGGATCACTGTCGAATAATTTTGTAGGTGAGGTTTAGTGAGTTGACAAGGTGTAGGGCCTTAGATGTAACAATTGATAAATGATCTTCAAAATTCCTTCAATCCTCTCCAAACCTGAAATATGCACATTCAAAAAGAGAAGAAATATTGTGCCATTTAGGGGCTTGCCTTAGTCAAACCTTGTGTTAGTCTTTCCGCTTCCACAATGGCAATGTCAATGATAGGAAAGATAAATGTTAGGAAGGAATGATGAATCAACAAAGTGTTGCAACTCACCACCCTTCAATGGCTTCCTTGAAGTATTGAATCCATGCACATCACTTCAAGGTCTTGGACCTTACTTGATTAATTGCTTGAATTGCTTGGAGACCTAAAACAAGGGTTAGCCTTCACAAACAATGATAACGTGAATATAGATAAAATCACATAAGATTTGACATGATGTTTGGATCTTGAATTGTTGCAATAAAGCTCTAAAAAAATTTATTTTGACTTGCTCTTGACAATAGTTCTTTCTCATAAATTCTCCTTAGATTTGAACTAATGCAATAACTAGGTATTTATTCTAATTTCTCAAAAAATAAATCTTGATAGCCAAAATTTGTAACCTAAATTTTAAATGTTAAAATGTTGACATCGACATATTCAAATTTGGATCTCAACAAAATAGGGGGACTCAAATTCCCAAGGGCGTGCCAATCCCGATCCTTTTCTAGGAATAGGGTATCGGGGGCAAAACAGTAAATCAATGACTTTGCTATATACTTGCAATTTGTCAAAAAATAGTAAAAATAGGATATAAAATGTGTAATTTAGGAAATTAGGGACTTAATTAGGCTCAATAATTTAGGGGGAGAAAACATAGCATTAAATTGTCAAGGGTGACATTTTACGATGCTACATTTAGCCCCCACTTTAGTGAGAGTATGAACTTACACTCATACTCACACTAAAGTAGAAAATCCATGTCAAGAGGGGTTTGATTGTCCAAATGTTGAAGAGATAGGATGATAAATGATATAGCGGAGTACACAAGCCCCCAACATCCAAGATTCCATGGAAAACCAACATAAACACAAAGTAACACACACATGTGGGATATGCAACAAGACAACATACACAAACATACAATGTCAATGAAAAAGGAGGGTATGGAAAATCATGGGCTAGCAAGTTGTTTTATGCTAGGATCCATACCAAAGGTTTTCATGAATCACAACATAGAAAAGTCTGATATTTTCTAGGTGAATCACAAATAGAAGGAACCACTAGCTAGTGAAGTCCGATATTCACTAGGTGAGCCCCCAAGACAAGGTAGAAAAATGAGAAATACACTAGGTCTAGTGAAGTCTGATATTCACTAGGTTTGCACCAAATCAACCATAAAAAGATTTATAATCCTTGATAAATCTGATAAGGTTCTACAAAAAATGATCAAGATGTTATGCCAACAAAACACTAAGTTCAACACGTGTAAAAAAGTGAAGAGAAAGTACCAATATCAATGCACCATTAAGTTCAACCCATGTGAACCATGTGAATCAAATATGCTAATGTATTCCCACCCTTAAAATGTCAACATACTTGCTATGTTGGTATTTAAGGAGAAATATGGGAAGAAGGGATCCTTGAAAAGAATGCATGCCTCCCAAGACTAGTTATCGTTGCCCCCCAAGTGTAGAGACAAGGACAACCACACCAAGGAATGTCATGTTGCTGCCATGAAAAATATGGTTGCACTTAAGATTTTACCACCATGAATGGCAATGGGAAAAACACATAAAGCTACAAATGCCACATAGTGATGAGCAAGACGATAGGATGAAGATCATTATTGATGAGAGGAATTAGGTGCATCAACACAAGGAAGAGCACCACAATCCTTAAGATGTTGTATTTTATTATGCAAGGCCTAAAATTCATTGGTAGAATGACCATGCACTCAATGATATGCACAAAATGGTTTTTTGTTTTCGATTTTTTTCATGTTCTCAAAGGAAGAGTAATCAAGCGAGCTTTGAGAAGTCTCAAAAAAATATGCTCTTGATCAATAGCAGGAGATATTTCTTTCCCTTTTGAAGAAAATCTTGCTTTCTTATCACAAGATGTCATACATACAGTAGATGATAAAACATTAGGTGAAGATGGGGAGGAATGTTGGAAAGCTAGACCCTGCTTGGAAAAGTATGATATAGACTTCTCTTGATCCCTATTTTATTTCATGTTTTCATTACATTCATGTTTAGAAAGAATTTTGTATCCAAGACCATAATATACTTCCAACTTAGATGAAGAGTTTTTATCTGCATGCTTCTGAGAAGGATTGGCTTCTTCTCAAGCATGCAAATCAATTTTAAGTTTTTAAAAGTTAAGCATCTTCCACTCATGCGGGATGGGAGTTGAAGAGCCCCCATAACCACCATGGGGTGATGCTGTTGATGTAAAAACAGGTTGAGAAAATGAAGCACAAGACTATTTCGGTTTAGATTGTGAGATTTTGTACTCTCCCATAAAGGAGGGTGTAAAATCTAATGAACCCCAATCATCTCCAAAACATGTGTTTGAAGATGAATCATTTGTATTTGACTATTTGCACTTTAATGGCGAGATTTTAGACTCCCCTTTAAAATAAGGTGTAAAATCTAATGGTACCTAATCATCATCTAATAGTTTTGTTGTAGGTGAAATACAATTAGGATTATCCTCAACTTGTATAGATTCTACCTTTGAAGTTGGAATCAAATTATTAAGAGAGTTGTAAGTGGTATGATCATGTTGAACTTGTGAATTAGAACTTTGTTCATCTGCTTTAACTGTGTATATATTTTTATTATATTCATACTTGATCTCACAGTGAAGAGTAGAGAGAGCCCCCTTCATGGTATGAATCCATGGTCTACCTAGGAGAGGGTTTTATGAAAGATGTCCCGCAATGATATGGATAGGGGTAGGAAAAACCACGGGTCCAACTTCAATGAATAGTGTGATCATTCTTAATGATTGCTTATTAACATTTTCAAAGCCACAAATATTAACATCATTGTGTTCTATAAGATGCTTGTCCACACCAATTTTATCTAGGAGATCAATACTACAAACATTAAGACTAGCTCCATTGTCTATGAGAGTACGCCTAATTCTAGTTTCATTAATGATCACCTTTATCATTAACGCTTCATGTTTATTTTGGATCTCTAGTGAGGGTAATTCATGTTGAGGTAATGTAATATCTGACTTTGTCACTTGCATACAATCAATTAAGGTGGCTACATCATTAGATCTAATAGAAGGTGGGACATCAGTCTTCTATAAAGCCTCTTGGATCATCCTATGGTATGTAGGTGATGTTTGAATCAAGTCCCAAAGGGATATTTTTGTTGGAGTGCCACAAATTTTCTCAACAAGATCATACTCCTTACCACTACGCTGAGGAATATTATATGTGTGAAAAATTGTGTGATAGCTTATTTGTTGTGACACATTCTTACTACTGAGTTGTTTTGCAAAGTTCAAAATATGGCCAATGGATTTAGGAGGTCCTATAATGAGAGGTGATCCAATTATCAATTGTGTGTTTATAACCTCAGCTGAGTTATTTACTTGATGATTTTATATGGAGGGGGGAGCTAATGCCAACTTAGCCATCTTTATCCATACCATTCATCTTAGTGTCTTTTGAAAGAAATATATCAATGATTTCATCCTCATGTGTAAAAATATCTTCCCAAGTAGGAGAACTATTGGGAGAGAAACAAACAAGATTATCATGACACTCAATGATTGGATCCTCTAACACCAAGGTACCTTCTTCACAAATGGGTGAGATATCAGGAGAAGAACAACTATGATTGTCATGAATGTCCATGATTTCATCCTCTTGCACCAAAGTATTCTCACAAGTAGGGAAGATGTTGGGAGGTGAATGAAGATTAGGAAAAGTATTTTGTTTCCTCTCATTTACATGAAGCCTCTTTTGTCTCATATGAGGCATCTTTCTTCTTCCTTCAGTTATTTTCTTTGCCCAGTTTCATAGGGCCCAAACCCCTTCCTTTGCCCCAAAATTTTCAAGAAGCCGATATTTTTATTTCCCAATAGTTGTGACCAATTTTCTTGTGTCATCAACTCCTCACATTTCATTTGTGTATTAATTTTTTTATCATTATTTATTTCAAAGTTGTACTCATAATATTTTATTCAAATTTGCAATATATTCAAATATGAGCATGCTCTCTTCCTTTTTACACACTTTTAACCCAAGAAACTATACAATTAATTGGTGATTCTAATACCAATCTCTATGAACTAGATGGAAGTTGTTTCAACTGAACCAAAATTTAAATGCATGTCGACATATGGCGTTTGTCAATCTATGACAAAATGACATTTAACTTCTCCCAAAATTGGTCACCAAAGCCTAAAATAAGGAAACAATAAATTCAAATATTTTTGAAAGATGTAGACGACTCATTCCCCGGGTGCTCCTGCATCAAATACGTCGAGTAGAAATTTTGTGAGCATATCTCACAAAGGTAGAGTTGAGTAGTCAAAATACTCTTCTAGGTTGAATGTAACCTGTAGTAAACTCCATCACTGAATCTTGTGCACAAAGTTAATTCTTCTTCCTCTTTTTCTAGCATCTTATCAGAACACTCACCATCTTTCTCCAACAACATTGCACTCTCTTCTTCCTTCCTCTCATGGACTCATGTCCACCATGAACCATCCTCCTCCACCAAAAAATATCCATTATTCTCCTCTTTTGTGGGTTTTGACCTACCACAAACCAACCACCTCACCAAGCATCACTTGCAACATCCTCTACAACTTCTATATGCAAATTAGTTATATTATCCATACACCAATATGTAACTACATGATTTCTCTTTCTATCTACTTACACTAGCTCCTTATTTACCTCAACAATATGAAATTTATCTCAACTTCCTCATCACTAAGTTCAAGAAGACTAAAATTTACCTCTTCTTTCGCTGGTGCAATTTTTCCCTCCTCATCATTTGTTGCAACATTTTCAATCTCTATTGCTAGAACCACAACTACATCTTCATTCTTTTCATCCTCTACTGCTATCTTCTCTTCATTGCTCTATTCTTTATTTTCATCCAACATTTTCCTTTCAAATAACCTATCATTTTCATCTCTTTTTCCAACAAGATGTCATCCTCTTCTTCACCAATCTTCTCATCGAATTTAGGACTCTCCAATTCCACAGTCTTATGTTCTTAATTTCCTCTCTTCTTTTCTTCTTTGTGTACATTTGGAGGGGCTTCTCTCACATATTTCTTCTTCCACCTTGGGTTGCAAGACTCTTTTCCCTCTTCTCTTCTTTTCACTGCCCTTTTTTAGGAGAATGCTCTTCTTGTTACTTCTATTTTCAAATACATCTAACCTAACCTAGATCTTTCCCAATTTTTCACCGAACTTTTGGTTTTCCACTTCTTCCCAATATCATTCCCAGAACAAAATTCTCACGAGTCTCCTCATGACCCATCTCATCTTAATCAGTTGCAATCTTCCAAAACTCACATCACACGCTTTACAATATGCAAAGATAAATTCCTTCATGACTTCTTAGCTCTCAATTGCTCAGGACTTCTCTCTACCTAAAATCATCCTCACACGAGCTCTCCTCTACCATCTTCTATCATCTACTATACCCACAATCCTCGCATAGGTTGCCTCACATTTGACACTCAACCTATGTGCTCATAACCTCTAGCTTTGATACCATTTGGTGCAAATGAAATCACTACATCTCTACACATTTTGCTGATGAGGATTTCTCTACACCTGAGATGAAAATTGGATATCTCTACACATTTGTGCTTAATTTTGACCCAATTTTCTTCCTCCAATATTCTCTCTATACTTTCAATAAAATAAATTTTTAAAGCTTTACCCAAGGCCAAACTCATACTCTTCAGATTCTTAGACATTTTGTCAAACACTTTCCACACACTCTCAATTTGCATCCTGGGTGTAGAGCAATTCTCATCACCAAATAAATATTTAATGTTTGTTTCAGTTTGATCATTTATTTTATTTTTGGTGTTGGTACAATTTTGTTCATAGGCAACCGGGAAACAAGACAAAAGTGTAGAAATTGAATTTTAATTCTCCTTTTATTCATTTATAAATTGATTACAATTCCTTACTAGGTGGAGAATGAAGGAATTTAATTAAATTGCAGTTCATTTATTTTCTTTTGTTTACCCAACACATTAGTATTGAAATTGAAGATGAATAATAAATTCAAAATAACATTTTAATTTTTTTTTTTACTAAAAGAGGGGTAAAAATTTATTCAAATAAAAAAAGAGCAGTAAAAAGCAAGGGCAGTACACATTCTTGTCGAACTCCACTAATTGGTCCAAATTTTGTGATAAATCCAGGGATAATTGACCCCTTTCCACAATATTCCAATCTTGCAAATGATTTGAAGCCCATTTAGCCAAACAATCCACAACCCCATTCCCTTCTCGAGGAACATGACAAAAAGAAACAAAATCCAAGGAAGCACACAAATTAAGAATTTGTTTGATAATAATAGCCAAATGCTAACTAGCATCCTCTAACTACTGCCTCTTTAGCAAAGTCACCACCATCTAGATTTCGATTCACAAATAATCCGTCTCCACTCAAGAGCACAACCATGCTCCACAACACATAAAATGGATAGAGCCTCCATCACATTATTAGTATACCAACCCTTATAAACAGAAAAGAAAAAAATAACATTTTAATTATTCCTCACTTACTTTGAAATTTATTATTTTCTTGCTTGGAGATGAATGGATTTGGATGTGACATGAAGCTGAAGGAGATCAGACCAAAGAAGAGAGTGTGGGATATTAAGGGGCAATGGCCAATATCGGAGGTTGTTAAAAACAATAAAGTTTAGTCATTTTTAATTAGCAAAGAAAAAACTTGCAAATGGGGCAGCATTGAAGTTAGAGAGATTTACATAGAGTTGGGAAGAAAATGAATAGTGGAGTGGTTAGTTGCAAATGAATGGAAATGGCTATGAAAGGTCATCCTTGTAGTTTTGTTACATATTTTTGTAGTATGTTATTTGATGTAATCGGTTTACAAATTTGTTATTAATAAAATGAAATTTTCACCATTGTTCTTGTACATTTTAAAGTGTTCATTAATTAAAAATAAAATTGTTGAATTAAGATTGTGTTGGTTTTGAATTTCACTAATTTGATAAGACTTTCAAAATTCATTCTACATCATACATCATCCAATTTAACATAATTTGTCATGACCCCGAAAAAAGCCATTGTGATCAAAATCATGTACAAAGTCACGAACACCACTGTTGAAGTCACAACCTACCATGATGAATGTTGAAACCATTACAATCAAAGTCATGAACATTACGATCATAACCATGATCAAGTCATGAAGATAAATTTTTTTCATCAGTTTCACCAGATCCTTCATTTCGTAGCAACATTGGAGAGTCACAATAATAACTACTACTAAAAATACCTATTGAAAATCTACCATTATCATCCTCATGAAGTTTTATTGACAATTGATCCAGTCATCTTAGGCCCATTTTCATCATATTTCTGATGAATTTCAAGTAACTCGGATAACAGAGACTTGTCTTTGCTTACTTCCTCATAGCCCATAATATCAACGTTTAATTCCATTTTAGCTAGTCTTTCTCTCTTTTTTTATGGACTGATTTATCCACATCTTTTGAAATTCCATCCTGAATAGTAGGGCACTACAAAATTCATGATTGGCATCCCCTCTACATATCTGTAAATTTGAGGAGTGATTATTTGGGGAGTGTAAGTGCAACAATTCATTCTTTAACAAATGTGGAAATGTTCTTCTCTGAATAAAGACGAAACTCATGATCATTTCTAAGCAAAGATTGCCCACTAAAATCTTGGCTAAAATTTGGTTCTTAGATCCAAACCTTGAAGAGCTCAACACAAAGGCCTGACATACCCTTTTGTTGCATGGGTACCAAGCCATGGTGTGTGTCTCCAAATTATTTTTCCATTGCTTCCTGCATAAAGTTTTTTGCCTCCAACTGCTAACCTGCATACCATATATCAGGAATTATTTTCCATTGTACAAATCCACCAGTCTTAGCAGCTTTGAAAACATTTTATTCTTCATGAAATTTGTGGTCATTTCATATTCATTGTCTCCCTTCAAGGCTACTTCTTTTATAGATTACCACATGATAGTTTTATCTTTTGATGAATTTTCAACAGGTGGAACAATGCATTTTTTCTTCATTAGCATATTCCCCATAGTGACCGTACCAAAGGTAACGGATCCCCAACAACATAAAATGTTTGACCTCTTTTGCATAATCAGATCATCAAACATCTTTTGCAACCTATGACTCATGAAATGGTTGAACGAATTCAATTGATGACTAATCAGTCCCCATTTTTCAAATAATGCTTTAGATAAAATCCCTATTGATGTTTATTTTCTTAAAGAATCCTGTGGAATTTTCTTGGATATATACTTCATAGCACCCTAGAGAGGAGGAACAATTGTAGTTGGAGTCACTTGCAAAAACTTTGTACAAGCTTTGATTTGTGTTTTAGAAACTACTCGACCGCTTGAAGCGATGATACTGCATTAGCATGTGTGTTCTATGCATTCCCCTCATTTGAGATTAAACCATGATAGTTGTATGTTGCAATATTTTCTTCTAAATTTCTCCAATTGAAGATTCTTGCACTGAATATTTTGCTTGAAAGGTATAAATTATCTTTGATTTTGAACTACAAAGATTAAACCCTTTGAGTCTTTGACCATAAAACTGACTTTCATGACAAAAGTAATGGAAATGGGAGTAATTCTTGAGATCTTAGGAGCATTTTCAAAATATTTCTTTTTTATTTGTATTTTGTATCACATATCCTATACACTCAAAACCTACCATTTATTGAGAGTCTACTCCTACAAAAATACCTATTCAAAACCTTTCTCTATATTTTCATTGAACTTCAAACCTGATATCTCACCATCCTTTGATTATAAACAAATAAATTCATACGAGGGATGCAAAGAATCATTATATTTATTTTTCATGATAAAACTTATCTTCAAGAAATCATTCATTAAACATATGACTTTGAATGTTTCTTAAGCTAGGTTGTAAGATAGAATGATATAGAGAAATCTGCAGGTATTTACGACTTGTGTTCACATTGTAAGGATAGTTTTCAACTCTTGAATTGGTTAGACAATCTCTTTCCTTACCATAAATATCTTCTGCACATTCTAGATTTTCTTGACAACAATGCTTTTTAAAGCTCATAAACTAAAATTAACTGAGGAACCAAGTCTCATTCTTGAAGATCTCAAAGTTGAGTGCCAAATAAGGTTAAAAATTCCACATTCTTCCTTCCAATAGTATGCTTTAAAGGCATTGGGAGTCAAGAAAATGTATAAAACTATTATGCAAAGAGTTCTAATGTGATAAAACCATAAAGACTCGACCTGTTCTCTTTAAACTCAAAATCCCATTAAATAATTCCCTCAAAAACATGTACAAGTAGTTTGATTAAATCAAGGCATTTTTGACACCACTAAGGCTCATTACACTTGCTAAGAAAAACAAACACTTTGAATTGATACATCCTTTGAGACTTAGAAAATATTCAATATGTTCATTAACTCAATCTTTGTATAAAACTCTACATAAGACCTAAGACCATCTAGATTGATTCTTGGGTATAAAAAGGTTTTCTATTTAAAGGCTATTTTGGGTAAAAGAGAAAAATAGACTACATGGGGTTCACCTCAAAGAAACCCTATGCTTCAACCTATGATAAGGGAAGGTAGACATGATAATCAATCTTTTGAGCATGGATTTGAAACCCCATTCTAAGATGTTGACCCAAACATGTTTTGTTAGAAACTGAGTGTAGAGAAAGGTAATTAGATCAAAACATTAATCTTATTGATCATCTCATAGAAAGGTAGTGTGAAAGAGAGGCATAAATTGCATCACAACAATCCCAATTAGCTCAGAAAGCCCTACTATTGAACCAACAACAAAATATTTCCCAACCTCAAAATGTGGCACCAACTTTTCCAATTTAGAAAGTGCCTATTGTTCAAAAAATCATCCTAATCCCGCACAAAAAAATGTAAATAAAAATGTTGGGTTCAACCCTACAAGGCAAGCACAAAGATTTATTTCGGTGAGATCACCATTGGGATTAAAAATATATAGACAGTTGGATTTTTGTGGCATACCTAATTATCCAAATTCAATTCTAATTGATATTATAGGGAAGGTGCCAAAATTCCAAGGTAACAGTGCTATCACTAGTGAGGACCACTTAAGGCATTTCATTGATGTCACTGATGGATACAAGTTTGAAGATGAGGATGTCATGATGAATCTTTTGCGCAATAATTGGAAGAAAGTGAAAAATAATGGTACACGATTCTTCCAGGCAACAACATAGACTCGTGGGATGAGTAGATGATTCTTCCATACAAAAATATAATGGTATGTGAGTCTTCCAAACAACAACATAGACTTGTGGGATGAGTTTACGAGGGTCTTTTGACTACAATATGGAGAAAAAATGGATCCAAATTTTTCCATCCATGAGCTAAATACCATTAGAAAAGGGGTAAATGAATTGGTTGTTGATTTCAACAACCAATTCATTCTGATAATGACGAAAGTACCTAAACAAGTAAGGCCAAATGAACCTATCCTTCTTGTTGTGTATTGTGGATCCTTTGATTTAAAGAGGCTATTTTTTGAGAGATAAGAACCATTAGACCTTGGGGGAAGAATATGCAATGTAAATAAACATAGAGAGAAATTTGAAAGGATCTAGGAAAGACAACAAAAGATTTGATATAAAATTATTGAAACTAAATGCAACAACTTCCAAGAATCCTCTCACTACTGAAGAAAAATAGACAAGTTGATGGGAGATATGAAGAATCTTTCATACAAGGTGGTAAAGAATGAAAAATTTATGTCCCCTAATGTTTCTCCTACACATTTTAATGAGGGTCAGAGGTTACATAACAAGCCCTACAATTATGATCTGTCTAAGAGACTTGGAGATAATGACAAACAAATATCACCAAGTAATTCAAACCAAAGATACCATGAGAGACACATACCTGATCCCTTGAGGAAGGCTCACGTGAATCTTTAGCAAGATTAATTTTGGTTTGATATATGTCACTTGCATCATGAAAAATCTGTTGGAGATAGCTAATATGTTATTTTCATTGATGTCAACACTATTGGCATTAACATCCTTAAGACTGTATATGTCGAGGATATTGAGAAAATTGTAATAAAATAAGTTAAAGGTTGTTGGAGTTGTAGTGAAGTTCAGTATGTTGGTTAGTTAAGAATACTGATTGTGAGAAGTTACGGATCAAAGGTTTGTTGACAGATATATCTAGTTTATCCACCGAAAGTTTCAAAGGTTCACATGAAGATTTGATCAAGTTATGAGTTTTTGTGTTCTAATAGTTATTTTGTTAGTATAGTTGGTGTTCCTGAAAGAAGACAATGTGGTTCTAGAAATTTGATTTGTTGTGAATGCTTATGTGGTGTTTCATGATGCTTGTGGATGTTTCTAGATTTTTCTCTATCTATGTTGTTAGTTTGCATCGATCATTGTGCTTGCAATTGGTGATTCTCTTTTGTGTGTTCATGTTTTTCATGTTCTTGGCCGACAGGGTGATTGTAGCATGTTGTGGATCTTCGAGGAAAATTATTTAAGGTGTTTCGTGTTTGAGACATAATGTTTTGGGTCCCTACTATGTTGTGGCTGACTTTGGTTGATTCACATTGACAATTGTTTATTAATTTGGGCCGACAATTCGTACACATTTTATATTTTATTTGGTCAACATGTAGTTGATGTTATCCTTAGATGTGGATATATATAACTAATTGTTTATATCATTTGAGACATGCAAGAAGTGAGATGTGAAAGTGCTATGTGCGAATAAATTTTAGATCTTTCGAAGGATGAAGTAAACTATGTAGAGGAGTGAGCAGAAGAAAGAGTGTTCATGTGCTTAATTGGAACTATAATCAGGCATTAGCAGATGGTATTTCCTCATTTCAAGATCTTTCAGATGGATTTAATCTGAATATGACTGTAAGACAATGTGTCTTCCTTTGGGCAGTAAGCCTCTTTTGTATTTGAGAAATGAGCTCCAGGTAGTGTGCCTAAATGCATGTGCATTCCCCATTTTCTATACTTTTAACAAAGTATAAACTTGTGGATTAACCTCCATTGTGGTTTTTCCCCTAACAAGATTTCCATGCAGAAACCTTGGTGTTATGTGTGTTTCTGATGTGGTGATGGCTTTTTCTTTCATGTTTAATTATCAGATCTAAGAACAAGTTTAATAAGTGTAATTTTTGTGACAATTGATTCACCCCCCCCTCTCAGTTGTCTACCCTTGTATTGCCAACAATTGGTATCAAATCAGGTTCCTCTAGAGAATCTTGATCACTTGAGGTGATCCAGGATGGTGACATATAAGAAGGATAGTCTAAAATTTGATGGAGCAAATTACTCTCTGTGGAAGACTCAAATGGAGTGTCATTTGAGATGCATTGGTGAACCCTATTGGACAATTACAAAGAATAGATAAACTATTCCTTAGAATGTTCCTTCTACTATAGGTGAGATTAAGGAAGCCAAGTACAATATCAAGGCTAAGGAAGCATTGTTGAGTGCTTTGACTGACTCCAAAATGAAAAATGTAATGGAGCTGAAGATTGCTTATGCGATCTGGAAGAAGTTGGAAACTTTGTATGAAGGTGATACACATGTGAAGATTTCCAAGTTGCATATCCTGAAAGGGAAATATGAAACATTGAGAATGGGTGAAAATGAGAACATTACTTCTTTTATGCAGAGATTGAATGAACTTGTGTGTAGTATCAGATGTCCTGGTGGAACATTGGAAGAATCAGAGATTGTTTCGAAAGTGCTCAGATCCCTACTTGCTGCATACAAACACAAAGTTGTTGTTATTGAGGAGATCTGAACTCTAAAAAATGTAACCAGAGACATGTTGATAGGTAAGCTTGCTGGTTTTGAGTTAAGTGAGTTTGGTGAATCTCTTCCTAAGATGGAATCTACATTCAAAGCTACTGTATCCAAGAAAGATAAGAAAAGATATGATCTGGGAGAAATTTCTTCTAGAAAAATGTCTAAATATGAGTAGGAAATGAGAGAGATTAAAGAAGAAGAGAGAAATCTATATGATCTTGAAGCACTTCTTTTCAAGAGAGTAGCCAAAGGAGAAGGTAAGTACAAATGGAAATTGCCTCTTAAATTTTTTTCTTGCAATAAGATAGGTCATTTTGCCTCAAGGTGTCCTAAAAGAGTTCCTAAGCCAAGATCTAACAAGCCTAGATTCTAGAGAAAGTGTTATTTTGATATTGATGAAGGTGTGATAGATGATGAATCCGATAAAGGGAATGTAACCGAGGATGAGTTTGTATTTATTTCTATCAATGAAATTAATTTGGTACCTACTGAATCTACTAGTTTCATGAATGTGGAGAAAGCTCTAGTTGTCTGAGTTGAAGAAAAAGATGAATGGGTGATTGACAGTGGATGTTCTCATCACATGACAAGGGATAAAAGTAAATTTGTGTTTGGAAATGTATGATTGTGGTGTTGTAATATTTGGTGATGAAAAAGCTGGTGTAATCCGTGGTAGAGGATGCATTTCTTTTTATGGTAAGCATAATTTTGATGATGTTTTATAGATGGAAGGTTTGAAGCATAATATTTTAAGTGTTGGATAGATGGTTGACAAGGGATATAATCTTCAATTAAAGGATGAAAAGTGTAGAATATTGGGGAGTTCTGGAAATGTGATTTCATCCGGTACAAAAACAAAAGGCAGCATCTTTCACCTAAGTATTGGTAGTAAAAGTTGTCTGATTGCTCAAGTTGATGAAAGCTGGTTGTGGCATAGAATATTGTGTCATGTAAACTTCGAAAATATTATCAAGATAAGTTCTACCTAGGAAATAAGAGATCTTCCTAAGTTGATAAAGCCTACTAACACTATATGCAAGGAATGTCAGTTAGGAAATAAAACTAGAGTCTCATTAAGAAGTAAATAGTATTGTTCAATTGAAATATTGGAGCTTGTGCATACTGACTTGTGTGGTCCTTCTAGAATTAGAAGTTTACAAGGAGATAGGTATTTTATTGATGATTATTCTAGATTGATGTGGGTTACCTTCTTAAAGGAAATATTTGAATCTCTAGAGAAATTCAAGATTTTCAAGGCTATGGTAGAGACATAAACAGGTCTGAAGATTAAATTTATGAGATCAGATAGAGGTGGTCAATTCACTTCCAGTGATTTTAATTCTTTCTTTGAATAGCATGGGATAAAGAGACAATTATATGCCCCACAGACCCCTCAAAAAAATGGAGTTGTGGAAAGGAAGAACAAAAAAATTCAAGAAGCTGCTAGGACTATGATGCTGGAAGGAAATATTCCTCATATCTACTGGAGAGAAGCTGTGAGTAAAAATTTTTACACTCTCAACCGGGTATATGTCAAAGGTGATACTGGTAAGAACCCTTATCAACTATGGTTTAGTCATAAGCCTACTATTAGATATTTCAAAATCTTTAGAAGTAAATGTTATATCAAAAGAGATGAAGATATAGGAAATTTTGATGCTAGAAGCGATAAAGGAATCTTTCTTGGTTATTCTATTAAAATTAAAGCCTACCATTGCTACAATAAGATATTGAGGAAAGTAATTGAAAGTGATAATGTAAAGGTTGATGAAGACACATTTAAACCATCAAGAGCTTGTGGATATGATTTAGACAATTACAATGACAATTTAGATAAAGGAAAGAAAGTTCAAGTCAATCTGGTGAATCAGGAAA
Source organism: Sequoiadendron giganteum (assembly GCA_007115665.2). Lineage (NCBI taxonomy): Eukaryota > Viridiplantae > Streptophyta > Pinopsida > Cupressales > Cupressaceae > Sequoiadendron > Sequoiadendron giganteum. The sequence continues at coordinate 61,773,469 of CM021108.1, read as the reverse complement.
ATCAAGAGGAGGAAACTAGTGATAGTAGAGAAGCAAGATCACAAGAGCCTGAAGTTCAAAAGCCTAAGACTCCAAGGTATATAAGACTAAATCATTCAGAAGATCAGATTATAGGTGGTAAGAATAAAGGTGTTTAAACAAGGAGAAGAATTGCAGAAGAATATTGCTTGATCTCAAAGATTGAGTTTAATAGTGTCAATGAAGCATGTAAAGATGAACACTGGATGGAAGAAATGAAAGAAGAACTACAAAAAAATGAGAATAATGATACATGGACTCTTGTTCCTAGATCTAAGGACAAAAATATAATTGGAACTAAATGGGTCTTTCAAAATAAATTGAATGAACAAGGTGAGGTTGTCAGAAATAAAGCAAGACTAGTGTGTAAAGGATATTCTCAAATGGAAGGAATTGACTTTGAAGAAATATTTTCTCCTGTTGCTAGAATTGAAGCTATGAGACTATTTCTTGCTTATGCTACTTACAAAAAATTCAAGGTTTATTAGATGGATGTCAAGTCAGCAATTCTAAATGGTGAACTGGATGAAGAAGTGTATATTGAACAACTTGATGGATTTCAATTGACTGATCGGGAAGATATGGTTTTCCAATTGAAAGCATCGTATGGACTTAAGCAAGCCCTGAGAGCATGGTATGCCAGATTGGATAAGTATTTGTTGAAGCTTAGATTTAATAAAGGTATTGCTAATAGTAACTTGTATTTCAAGGTTGATTGTGATAAAGATTTGTTTGTTGAAGTCTTTGTTGATGATATCATTTTTGGAGGAGATGATAGTTTGTGCATGAAGTTTTTTGATGAGATGCAGAGTGAGTTTGAGATGTCTATGATTGGAGAAATGAAATTATTTTTGGGATTGCAAATTACTCAGTTAGATAAAGGAATTTTTATATCTCAGTCCAAGTATGTGAAAGAACTACTAAAGAAGTTTGGTATGGAAGATTCAAATCCACTTGGTACACCTATGGTGACTGGACGTAAGTTGACTCAAAATGATGATTCTCCTAAGACAAATCAGACTAGATACAGATACATGATTGGTGGATTGTTGTATTTGACTCAAACTAGACTTGATATCATGAATGTCGTATGCATTATTGCAAGATTTGAAGCCGATCCTAAAGAATCTCATGTGACAGTTGTGAAGAGGATTTTCAGGTACTTGAAGGGAACAATTGATTTTGGCCTATTCTATCCTAAAGAGGATGACCTTACTTTGAGTGCTTTTACTGATGTTGATTAGGCTGAAGATGTGGATGATAGAAAGAGTACTAGTGGTGGTGCATTTTCTTGGGAAAGAAGTTGATTTCATGGTTAAATAAGAAACAAAATGTCATTTCTTTATCTAATGCAAAGGTGGAATACATTGTTGTTGCAAACAATTGTACTTAGGTATTATGGATGAAGAAGATGTTGAAAGATATTAGAGTTGTGTATGATGAACCTATTTCTATATTTTATGATAATTCAAGTTCTATTAACATTTCTATGAATTCAATGTTGCATTCAAAAACCAAGCATATATCTATCAAGTTTCACTTTTTGAGAGACATGATGAATGAGAAGGAAGTCAGATTGGAGTATGTGCCTACTAAGGAACAAATTGCATATATCTTTACCAAGCCCTTTCCTAAGGATACTTTTGAGTATCTTAGAGGGAAGCTAGGGGTGATTACCTCTCCTAGTTAGAATTAAGATGCAATGAATTTCTTCAGTCTGTGTATTTCATAGTTATATCTTGAAATTCAGATTGATGTTGTGGTGGCTACTACTTATGGGGAGTAGTTAGATGCTTAGATATGTAGTTCAAAGCTTGTGTTGAGAGAGATAATGTGTACCTTTTTCATTGATGTCAAAGGGGGAGAAGAGTCATGTGAAAAAATATGGAAGAGTTAAAAAGAAAAGGGAGAAGAGTCATGTGTTAAGAAGAAAAGATTCAGAACTTAAGGGGGAGAAAGTGCTAAGAGAAAGTTTCATTGATGATGTTTTTCACATCATGTGTTTCCATCAATGTCAAAGGGGGAGATTGTTGCAGATTTTTGTTATGTGGTTGTCATGTATGTCAACACTATTGGCATTAACATCTTTAAGATTGTATAAGTGGAGGATATTGAGAAAATTGTAATAAAATAAGTTGAAGGTTGTCGATGTTGCAATGAAGTTCAATATGTTGGTTAGTTCAGAATATTGATTGTGAGAAGTTATGGATTGAAAGGTTTTTTGATAGGTATATCTAGTTTATCCATCAAAATTTTTAGAGGTTCACATGAAGATTTGATCAAGTTATGAGTTTTTGTGTTCCGACACTTATTCTGTTACTACAGCTAGTGTTCTTCAAAGAAGATAATGTGATTCTAGAAATATGAGTTTTTGTGAATGCTTATGTGGTGTTTCATGATGCTTGTGGATGTTTCTAGACCGCTCTCTATCTATGTTGTTGGTTCACATCGATCGTTGTGATCCCAATTGGTGATTCTCTTCTATGTGCATGTTTTTCATGTTCTTGGCCGATAGGGTGATTGTGGATCTTCAAGGAAAATTGTTTAAGGTGTTTCATGTTTGAGACATAATTTTTTGGGTCCCTACTATGTTGTGGTTTAATTTTATTGATTCACATTGACAATTGTTTATTAATTTGGGCCAACAATTTGTACACATTTTATATTTTGTTTGGTCGACATGTAATTGATGTTATCCTTAGATGCAAATATATATAACTGATTGTTTATATCATTTGAGACATGCAAGAAGTGAAATGTGCAAGTGCTATGTGTGAATAAATTTAAGATATTTCGAAGGTTGAGGTAAAGTGTGAAGAAGAGTGAGCGGAAGAAAGAGTGTTCATGTGCTTAATCGGAACTGTAATCAAGCATTAGCAGATGTTATTTTCTCAGTTCAAGATCTTTCAGATGGATTTAATCTGAATGTGACTGTAAGACAGTGTTTCTTCCTTTGGGCAGTAAGCATCTTTTGTATTTGAGCAGTGAGCTCTAGGCAGTGTGCTTGAATGCATGTGCATTCCCCATTTTCTATACTTTTAACAAAGTATAAACTTGTGGATTAACCTCCACCGTGGTTTTTCCCCTAACAGGGTTTCCACGCAAAAATCTTGGTTTTATGTGTGTTTTTGATGTGGTGATGGTTTTTGCTTTCATGTTTAATTATCATATATGAGAATAAGTTTAATAAGTGTAATTTTTGTGACAATTGATTCACCCCCCTCTCAGTTGTCTGCCCTTGTGTTGCCAACACAATCCAAATGTGTTGTTGTAGTTGCACTTGATGAAGAGAAATAATTCCAAGAGCATGAGGGTACACCCAAATGTTATAATGATGCCAATGTAGATCAATTGGATGTACATGAGGGTGAGAAATTATTTCAAAATGATAATGAACTACTATTTTCACTTTGAGATTCCAAACAAATAATTTGAATAGCTCAAGGAACAAATGAGGCAGTGACATAACAAATCAAAGACCTCTAATGAGGATATTGAATCTCTCACCGAAACTACTACCATTAAATTGCAAAGTAATTACCAACTAAGAAAAAGACAAATAGGTGCCAAGGATAAACTGAAGGTTCAACTACTCTAAATATATCAGATGCACATTTAAATAAAGAAAAGAAAAAAGAATACGATGCTAAAAGAACAAAAAATAGGTCTACATGAAAGTCTTCACCAAGAAAGAAGATGCATTTACCAAATGCACCCCTGCAAAAAGTGTATGTCCCAAAGATGAAATATATTGATATATCAACCAACAATGTGAGAAATCAATAGACTATTGGAGATGGTGCCAAAAAAAAGGTGATAGAGGAGGTTGGGAAAGAGGTAGATATAAACCAACTTACTATTAACGATCAAGTATTTCCTTTCATACTTGATATTAATGCTGTGAAATTATCATCTTTTGTTCCTTTGCCTACATACTAGCCAATTGACATGGCTCAAGCCTTTAGTCAATAAAAAGTTCAAGTGCCAATTAGAGAGTTTCTAAAGATCCCTTGACATAGGGAAAGGACACTGTCATACCTCAATGCCCCTATGATATTTGATTAGTCAAATAAAGTTGCATTTTTTCCCAAAGATAGGTTAGAAAAATTCAATATACAAGAGACACCTGAATTTTTTTTGGGCATTGTTTGCATAGATAACAAACAAACCATTGATACATTTTATACATAGTTAACAAATGGTTGGCTAGTTCATAATTGTATGTTAGATTCAAGAATATTCAGCAATGTGATGACATTAGAAGTTATGAATCATTTAGGACTGCAAGTTTTGAATTCCTATGGTAAATGTTATGCCATGGATTCTCATGAGGTAAATGTGATTGGGATAGTAAATAGTGTTCTAGTATAGCTTGGTGTGTACCTTGGTAAATAATTTTTAATAGATATTGTCGTAGTTGATTGTCTGGCTAAGTGGGGTATTCTATTGTCAAGAAAGTGGACAACTTCAATGGGTGGTAGTCTTCAAATAGATTTATCCTACTCTACCATTTTAATGTGTGGAAATGATCCAATTGCATAGGGAAAGTAAAATGATGATCATTGTGGAGAATCCTAATGAACTAAGGAATGAGATTTTTTACCTTGATGTACAGCTTAATTTTTTGGTAAGCTACTATGATAATGAATCCAATAAATATTTTGATTCTAATTTGGTTCCCCCACATATTCATCCAAAAAATGACCGACTTTGGAATATGCATTTTGACAATGCATGTTCAAAAGAGGGTAATGGTGTAGGAATTATATCGATGTACCTAGACAGATATTATAAGTTAACCTTCAGATTAAACTTTGAGTGCACCAACAACATGGTAGAGTATGAGGCTCTACTGCTTGGTTTAAATGTGGCTTCAAAATATGAAATCAAATGGTTTAAATGTGGATTCAAAATACAGAATCAAATGCATTAGAGTGCATGGTGATTCAGAACTTGTGGTATCTCAAGTTAGAGGCACATATGCTACAAAGAAAAGAAGGATATGAATGTATAAGAATATTTATTGGGATAATATTGAAGGTTTTGATGCATTAAACACCATTTTTATGGAAAGAGAAAGTAATGTGGTTGATGATGTGCTTGCTATGTTAGCTTCAAAATTTGATGTTTCTTTCATTCCCTGTCACTACAACTATGAGGCTGAGATCCTTACCATGATTAGTATTTTGTAGGTTTTCAAGGATGACCACTAGATTTATGAGTTCTTGAAGTACATTAATCATTTTGAAAACCAAAAAATTGACTAGCAACCCATGGTGGAGAAAGATGAAGCTAAGGAGACTCTTTTTAGGAAAAAATCATCTAGCTCAAAACCAATACCATTCCTACAGAGGTCTTGTTTCTTTGGAGAGAATATTTGACAATGTTGATTTTTATGAGATAAGAAATAAGTCTATCAAAGAAGAAGACATATAAAGCATAGAATTAGGAATTGAATCAGCTCCTAAAATGGTTTATATCGGTAATAAATTTCTACCAGAAACTTGAAGCAAATGTTTATTATATTGGTAAGAAATTATAAAAAATGATTTGCTTGGTCTTATGATGAATTAAAGGCTTATAGAGAAGACTTGTTCTAACATACCATTCCAATGGAGCACAAATTCCACACAAATCAAGTTAATTTAGAGGGCAATCCCTAAGTAGGTATTTTTCCCTACATCAAGGACAAAAAATTGCTAAAGGTTTAGTTCTTTTCTTACTTTCGTATACACCATCCAATGTTTTGTTTAAGTGTAGGAGAAAGTTGGACATTAATATTGGACAATTCCTCCATCACCTTTGTAACACCATTAGTACTATTTTTACCCTTTTTAATCATTCTATTGTTCATTTGATTGTGAGAGTATTTCCTACAAACCTCAATAATTTACCAAAAGGTTAGCTTATTAATTTCACCACATCCCATAAGATTCAATGCCTCCCTAGCTTCTTTTTTGTTTCTTTCTTAGTATAAATTTACCAATTTTTCCATGTAAATTTTGTGTTAAATTTATGTTTATTATTTTTCTCTCTATTCTGCAGTGTAAATTAAATTCATACGCATAGTCCTCAAAATTTGTATCTTCTAATTTTTTTCATTTGGAAGAGCTCATCCTTACTATCCATTTTGCAGCAATAATATTGGGTCTTTCCAAATTTAGAATCAACTATCCTCTTCTAAAAGTTTAATTCCATAAAATTTTAATATTTTATTAATATAAATTATAATAGAGTCAAAAAATTTACTTCAATCCCCCATAAAAATTAAAACATAGTGCATCCTCTGGAAACAATTTTCTATATATTGAAACTTCTAACAAGTATTTGTGCATCACACCTTTCCACAAGAAATTAATAAATCTAGTCTAAGCCACATCAATCTTTATTAATCTTTGTATATTGTGATTAGTCCATGAATATTTTTATCTATGAGAGTATACACCTATCAACCATCCTATCATCTATATATCACTATTCTCTATTAGGTTCCTTTTAATCATTCTTTGTGTTAAAGGATTTTTATTTATTTTATAACTTTTATGCCCTCCAATTACTTCACCAAGATTTACATGTGTATTATGGATCAATATCTATTCTAATTTTCTTGGTTTGGATTCATCCTCCCCCATTTTTCAATAATTTGCATTCCATACAATTTTCTATGTTACCCACATGTAGACTAGTTAACTTCAATCAAGAATATATTATCATTGTTTGGGAAAGGCAATTAATTTTCATGGTTTCTTCTTTTTTGTCATATCAAGACACATTATGAGTGTGCCTTGTTAAGGAAATAATTTAATAAGTGTTCTATTGAGCACAATGTTCAACCAACAAGGGATTATGTGATGCTTCTAATAAGGACATGTACTTTACAACTCCACTTTCCCACTACTAATAGCTCAAGCCAACACTCGTAAATTGTCAATTATTTGTGGGATTACAATAGTTTTTCTTTTAAATATATTTCTTCTTATAATTTGAGCTACATGTATGCCAATATTTACTCATGTGTTATTATTCTTTTGTTCATTGATCAACTTAAGCTTGAGGATAATTATGTTTATGTGTATAAAATAAAGTTATTAATGTAAAAACACAACTAGAGGGTAAAACATTTTTAAAAAAGATACAAGAAAAATAAGTATGCATGGATCAATGAATAAAGATAAAATTACAATGCTAAAAGTTGTATACCTTTGTAATTTCATGCTATGTCTAATCCTTGTTTTGATGTACATTCCCTTAAGCTATTCCTAGGCTCATTTTACTCCCTACATTAGCCTTTCTCCTTCTCAAGGTACTTATCCCTTGCTTCCTATGGTCTCTTTTTATCAATTTTCTATCCACATTTTTGTTAGCCTTATGTTTTTGCAGTATCTCATCATTTTTTAGTTGAAATTATCCATACACGAGGTGGAAGTTTGGATTTCCATGTGAATGATAGGTGGATGTTTATGCATGTGATGTGCTATTTTCTTGTTTGGTGGTTGTTTCTAATCATTTTTTCACTTGTAACCTACCCAAGTTAGTGGAATTCACTCAAGATGAATCCAAATGGATCTTCAACCTCTTCCTTTTTCCTTCTTCACTCTTTTTAAAGATAATATTTCACTCCCCCACTCTCTTTTAGAAACCTTTCCACTTTTCAACTTCCTACAAATTTTTTTTGGCTTGCCTTCCTCTATGTGAGTACACTAGTGTTAGTATTTGATTGCTTCATGTTAGCACATTAGCCATCAACAATATTCTCCTTTTGGCTCTCTTATTTTCTTTGGATTCTTCAAACCCTCAAAAGTGATATTATTCTTCTTCTCTTTGATTTATTTTATTAATATTGTAGGTTTATTTCTTGTTATACCCCTAGGAACCTCAAAATATCCACATTCTCCAAATCTTTCATTCTATTTTACATAATCTATATTGTCACTCTTCATATTTTCTAGCTACACTTAGAGTTAGAATACATGCGCTATTTTTTATGTCTATCTATTGGCCATTGTGTAGGTAGAAATACCAAAGAAGGAGTTTGACTAAGGAAAGCTCCCAAACAACCCCAACATTTTTCTTTTTATTTCCACTTGTCAATTTCTTTGAATGGAGATATCTAGCTACTCAGGAGTCTAGTTGTATCTTTTTGGATAAACTAGTGTTTCAAATTTTTTGTATGGGATGATAGAACATCACACTAGTGTCCATTCAAAGTGGTATTTTTTGGTCCAATAGCCTTGATATTTTAGTAATAAAATTATTTTTTGGTATAATTTATTATTCTGAAATCAAATTATGAAAATTTATATTATAAAATTATGCAATTATAACCAAAGTTAGTTTAATTAGGAATACAACCTTTTCTTATCTCTTCAAGGTTTTCTTGTATATCATCCCAATAAAATTATTTCTTGAAGATTTTCTTATAGAAATCTTGAATAGTTCTATTATATCATAGAGATCTATAAATAATGAATCATGCTCTCTTTATGTTTGTATCTTATGTAAATAATACAATAGGTCTTTTGCAGATTGGTATTTTCTCCTTAAATGGTTTTTCCCATGTATACCTTTGTTGGTATAGTTTTTCTTATGTTTTATATGTATTTCTCCTTTCTATAATTGTAAAGATATAAATTCTGCACAATATCTCCTCTATGATTAGTTTAGGATTTATTTCTACATACCTTATTTCCTTTCATTATTCCTATTCATTTGCATAATCATCATGCTTAGAAATCTATCATGAATCCTCGTCTTCCTTTTGATCCTCTTATCCAAAATTTTGTTCTTCATCATGTGTATATTATTATTTTTAGATCTTAGTCTCAAAATGTACTATTTTACTTCATTTTCCTTCAGATGTAAATGACCTAAAAATACTCTAAAATACATAAAAAAAAAACCATTTTCTAGGCTAATGGATTCCTAAGCATATCACCTACATTCTCACTATATGTAACCAAACGAGATACATTTATACACTTTTATATCTAAATTAGATCACTTTTATTTAAGCACATGAATGAAAGTCTCTTAACCAAATAACCTTAAATATGAAATAGAAGGTTTATTACCTATCCACACTTTACATGGAGTTTTCTCAACAAAATTCAAACAAGGAGGTCAAATTACCAAGTGATAAGTAGTAATCACAACCTATGCCCACAAGTGAAAATCTTACTTTGTACTAATTAACATACTTTTTGCTCTTTCTATTAATGTTCAATTCATTCTCTCTAAAACCTCATTTTTTTATGGTGTGTAGGAGTAATATTTTATTGAACAATACCTACATATTTAAAAATTCATCAAATTCCATAGAACAATATTCACCACCATTGTTGGATATTAAAGTCTTTATTTTTTATTTTTTACTATTCTACAAGTGCCTTAAATTCCTTAAACTTGGAGAAAACTCTACTTTTAGAATGAAAATAAATAAATGACGAGTTTGTTGTAGTGTCAAAACTTAATCATTTAATTTTATCAAATTGAGAGGTGTATGGAGTTGTATACGGTACAATTATTGGGGGGTGTTCTCTTGGATATGTTTCAATGGTGGGATCTTAACCTTTTTTGCTCAATTATCCTAAAGCCTAAAAGCATAGTATAGTGAATCTTCAATCTATTAAATTGGAACTATTGCACCTTTACAAAAATTAAGGCTAATGTAATTCAAACTTCTATTTTACTAATCTTGCAAAAATTAAAGCTAAAATTGTCACCTAATTTATCATACTTGTGAAAATTAAATTTCTATCTTATCAAACCTAAATAAATGAACTCTTACTCTATTGCACTTGCAGAATTGAATGTTGAATGGAATGAACCACAAAAATCCATTCATCTTAATGAAATTAAAATACTTTAATGAAAATCAATTTTGGGGATTTCATAATTTAAGATGTATGTAGACTAAACCAAACAGTGAAGAATGAAAATAAGGTTAGACAATGTAATTCCCCGCCAAATAACCTTAAAGGAAGTTGCAATTAACATCATATGCGAACCAATTTTTTTTTTATAAAGTGCATTTAACATACACATTCACTTACTAGTTAACAACAACCTCTAAGGCTACAAGGTTAGGATTACTTAAACCCACACATACATATTACATATAACCATAGCCTTATGAACTTTATGAAATAAACATCATACATCATAAGAATACCACATAACATAATAAGATAATCAACCAAGATACAATCTCATAAACATTATCTTAATCCAATAGATACATCACTCATTCCCAGAATGAGGCAATAGTACAAAAGATTACAATTACAAAATTCCACCTCATAAACATAAGAGGGATAAAATAACTTATACAAGTTAAAATATTACAATGCAAGAAATTACAACAAGAACCGCGAGCTGTCCATCTGGATGTCTCGCCACCAAGTACTGAAGATAGATGGGGACCCAACGGTTTTGGTGCATGTTCCACCCAACCAATGTGGTACCCGAAGGCCCACCCCCCATGCTAGGAGATAGTAACAAAGTAACATGGACAAAGATTCTACTACCTCTAACCAAAGGCAAACTCAAACTGACTCATACTGTTATAACCAACCAAATGAATTAACAAGTACAACTCATTCACCATACAAGTACGAATCAAGTACAACTCAAGTACAATACAAGTACAAATCAAATACAATACAAGTACAAATCAAGTACAACTCAACATCACTGACATAGGTCACATTGCTTCCAGACATAATAATAGATCAAGTATGTTCAAATAACCATACACATAAAACAATTAACAATAGTTGTCATAGATAGAGTGTCATCGCAAGGTTTGTCATGAGATCTCCTTTGGGCATTCTTCATAGGCTCCGGCACAAGTAATCCTGGTGGCCTCAACCGAATCCCGACACTCATACTCACTCATGCGGAATCAACTACCTCTCGCAAGAACTAGATAGTTGATCTTGCCATTCCAGGCCTTCTCACTCATCCCAAGTCTAAACAAGCCCTCGCGTCTATGAGTGAGGATTAAATTATCTTGATTAGTGAGAAGTTAGTCCTAATCTTCTAAGTACATTATTTTAATTATCACTTGTTTAAATCACTCCTGAAGGTTATCCAGTTTACCTCTTTGGGCTCTGGCGCCTAACAGAAGCCACTCTTCTAATTGACAACACACTCACAACCAATCACCAAGGGAAACACAAGTGCATACAAACTAGGCATCATAACCACTCCAACACAAGGAGGATATAAATAATAGAAACTCACTCCAAACATCTTGGAGGCAACAATCACATAGTCCACTCCTTTCAAGGAGACACGGATCCCATAATCCGCTCCTAAACCAAAGAGGTGCAAACATTCCCGTTCGTGAAAACCGGGTAAAACTTAAAAGATGTCATGCACTACCCAAGGGAAAACAACTGGATGGCACAAAGATTCAAAAAATTTTATCCTCTAAGTTCTTCTGGAAGACTTATAATTTAGGACTGACACTAAATTCCAAAACCAACAATGCAACTTGACGACATTGCAACAAAACATTCAAGTCATCAATCAAATATAATATTTGGATTTCCTAAATCCATACTCATTCAATGGGTAGTGTTGACAAAGTCAAAGACATGATAAGTAGATCATCTAAAATAATCATAACCCCTATTTCCCTTTTCATTATTGGAAATCTAAAACAATTAAACTTACTTCCCTTTACTGAATACAAAGAATTAAATCCTTTAAGATAAGCATGAGGAAGATACTACTTTTGAATATACTAAATCCATATCTCTTTCATAATCCAATCACAATGATTCAATTAATCTAAATAGAAATTAATAAATAACATAATTGATTGCTTCATCAATAAAACAACTTCTTAATTTACTTTTAAATCGACACAAATCCATGCAAGTAAACTCTTTCCATTTCCTAACCAAATCTTACATCTCATTCAATTTTCTATTTAACACATTCAATCACTTTAATATAATAACATATTGTTTCTCTATCCATTTTCCATATACACTAATCAATCCAATTTTAAATCTCTATTCAATATTATATTGCATTCTTTAAATCAAATATTTAACTCTTTCAATTAAACTTTAACAAGCCATTATAAAATAACAATAATTTCTCATATGTTTATAATTTTAATTCCACTAATCTAATATATAAATTTTATTTAAAAATAATATAAATAAATATAATACTTTAATATTATAATAACAATACATAAAATATTAATATTTATAAATATCAATTTATTATTATTTTATTTTCAGAACAGCCATGGGAAAAATAACTTAACAGCAGTCTCATGTTTCAAGCATAACTCAAAAACTACGATCTGGGTATTTACGATTTTTCGACAAGGGTAAGAAAATTGCAAAATGCAAAAACCCTTTAAATTTTCTGAAAACCCAGTTTGTAAAAGTGAAGTTATAGGCGACGCAATCAAACCATTTTACCATGAAAATATAACTATACTGCAGATTTTAAAATCCATTTTTTGATAATAAACAGAAAGTTTCATTTTCTAAAAACATTCTATATGCATTGTTCAATCTCTATGTTTGATTTCAATAACAATAAAATCAATTTCTCCAAATAATTTAAATTCAACTAAGGTTTTCACAATTTTCACTCAAGAATTTTCACAAGCAAAGGTTGTAAATTTGTTTAATTCTTTTCTTCTAATATCAAATTTATTTTCTAAAATAGATTTAACAAACAAATATTTAATCATTACTATTTTAAAGAAAACAATCAAGAACAATAAAACACAAAGAGGAAAACCGAGTACAAGAAGCTACAGGAAGAGATGAATTTCTGATGCAAGCCTCCTCCAAAGATTTCCTGAATTTTCTTCAATCCTCCAATGAATCCAATCCAAAATCCAACAAATGCAAACAATCTTTCCTTCAATCAATTCTACAATCAAACTTTCTTCAAACCCTTGTGCAAATTTTCCAAAATTTCTTCCCTGCTGTAAAAATGTATTTTTTTCCTTTTCAAAGATTTTTCTGCCTTAAAATTAAAACATGTATTCTTTATAAATCAAAAATACCTAATACAACCCTAATTCACATTACATGCAAATTAGATATTTCAATTTCAATTTCATTTTCAATATTTACAACCCTAATTCACATTACATGCAAATTAGATATTTCAATTTCAATTTCACTTTCAAATTTCAAATTGAAATTTCAATTTCAATTTCACTTTCAAATTTCAAATTTCAATTTCAATTTCAATTTCACTTTCAAATTTCAAATTTCAATTTCAATTTCACTTTTCAAAAACCCACTTTCAATTTAAAATGCAATTTCAAATAATAAATTAATTTCCAAAGTTGCAACCAATTTCCCAAATAAATATTTAATTAAAATTTCTAATTTAATTCCCACACGTTGGAATTAAATTCCAGAATTAATTCTAATTCTTTTATTTCCTTTCATTCTCTTGCATCACGTTTAATTAATTAATTTAATTATTTAATAACTAAATTCAACCCTTTGGATCAAATTTAATTAATTAAATAAACTAAATATAATTAAGTAATTTAAGTATAAACTTTTATCCACATTGCATTATTTAAATTAAATAATCATCAACATGATTTAAATGCAATTATTCTAAGTATCTATTTCCAAATCAATAATCCTTCAGAAATAAATAACATTAAAACAAGACAAATTATAACTCGACACACACAACTGATGACACACTAAGGCTAGGGCATAGACTTGACACATGTTACCTAGCTACTATCTCCCGTTCAACTTAACCGTTGGATCGACACGCTCAAACCTGTGAAACCAGGTGGAGTCGATGTCATGTACCTGCAATCCTGCAACCAAGTAAACAACATCATACAATATATCCAGCATATAATACACACCGTGAAGAAAGAATTACGGATTCGCAGGGCGCTCGCAAGCGAGTGATGCAAAACCGTCCTCTTCACCAATACACTCATTGAAACTGACACTTCCATCATAATCCAATAATCTCATAATAACATCTCATGTTAACTCTACAACATCATTAATCCATAATGCATGTGAAACAATAATCAGATAACTACATCCCACAATAATAGTTGTCGCTCAATAGTAGCGATCAAAACATCATAACAAAATGTATCCAGTAACAAAGTAATTGCAACCAAACATAGCATAAAGCAACTTGAACAAGAATCAAAACAGAGGGGTATTACAGACAACATGACAATGCAATAACAACATCTAAACAAGCTAGTAAAATTAAATAATTAGAAAGATTCAAAATACTAAGGGTCTCCTTTGTCCAGCAAGTAGGCCCAACTCTCCTTCAAGAGGGATTTATTTCTTATTTGTATTTCAATTGGCCCCAAGCAAGGAAAACTACAATAATATTTTCCAAATTTTGCTTCTAATTTAAAAAGAGGACAAACTAATAAAAGAGATTTAATGGCCTTTTATATAATGAAACTTTATTCCTTTAGGCTAAAATATAGGAACTGACTAAAGATCAAACTTTATGAAGAGCCAATTGATCGATAAATTCTCAAAAAATTGTTATGGGAACTTAAGTCTAGAAGAGTGTTTCTTTTCAAATTGGGAAAGATCTCAAAAATACTATGAAATGCATGTTTATACCACATCAAGTGGCACTTGCATTATGGATACTCAAGTTAATTGAAGAGTTGACATCATTTTGATTGTAAGTTCCAACTCTTTGAGGATAGTTCATCTAGTATAGTATCATTATAAAAGTGGGAATTAGTTATAAAATAATGCAACTCATCCCAAATTTATTGATCAACTTTGGAGTCACCAAGAGTTATTGATTAGTGTGGAATTGTCTCGTGTCCTTTAGCTTTAGAGATATATGAGGAATTCATCCTTGAATCCTACAATGATTATCCATAAAACATACACATGCATACAAATAAAAGAGGAGACATCTAACATTCAATAAAACATGACATACAAAAATAAGTATTTCAAGATACATCATCTATCCATCATTACATTAGTTTAAATGGTTTAATAGTGATAAAATGTGGCATTATATGTACAATCAAAATATTATAATTTTAGACCCATCAATATACCCATGTATCTAGAACACCATAAAAAAAGTGTCATAATATTAAGATTTTTCTCATAGAACTCACATCAACTAGACCAAATACATATAAATGGATTTTTTAAAATAATCTCTTAGATTTATCATTTCTAGAGGGAAAATATGCTCAATTATATTTTTCAAATACACAAGGTGCACATAAATAAAAAAATTTCATCAAAGTAAACAAAAAATAGTCAACCATATTTTCATTAATAAAGGCTTGAATATCATTTTCACCAGTGTGAGCCAAATGTTAGTACCACAACATACAAGAATTTTTAGAATTACTAATTACAGTAGTACAATTAAAATATGTGGAGGCATTGAGGCTAAACAAGTTTTTACACTTTGAGCCTCTAGCTACCACTAAATTTCCTCTCACCAACCTACATTCAAATGTACAAAATATTGCATGCACTCTAGAATCATTCAACTTGGATATTGAATATAATTATCTCACATGTCTAGAATATGAAAAAATTATTGAGATTTTTCACCCTCCCATCATTGAAACATTATATATTTCCCTTACCAATAATCCAATCAGAATATTTTGTGGATGAATCACTATAAGATGTCTTTTCTTTTCTTGAAATTCTTCTTCGCATATCCTCTCTTCCGAAAATTCTAACACTTTACTTATCCTTGGGATTTTGGGCTTTCATTTTTATGTGGACCTATCTTTTCGTTTATTTTTATCTCCTTTAGACCCACATTTTTCC
This sequence comes from Sequoiadendron giganteum, assembly GCA_007115665.2. Taxonomy (NCBI): domain Eukaryota; kingdom Viridiplantae; phylum Streptophyta; class Pinopsida; order Cupressales; family Cupressaceae; genus Sequoiadendron; species Sequoiadendron giganteum. The sequence continues at coordinate 61,757,633 of CM021108.1, read as the reverse complement.
TTAGGACTTTTCTAAACATACAAGGCATTCTTTGAGCCATCATCCATGGATTTTCTCCATATTTCCTCTAAGAAAAAGATAACAATGTCAATATTTAACTCTATAAAACTATTGAATACACAAGAAAACTGGGAGGATGGGTGAATGAGTTGTACATTAAAACATCAAAACCCTCATTAATATTCAGATCCACATCAACTTCATTAGCCTTTAATCTGTTAGAATGATTTAGCATGATAGAAAATAACAAAAACTGAAACACATCAACACCATGCACAATAGAACACTAGATTTACATGAAAACCCCAAGAAGGGAAAAACCATAGTGAGGATTTGCTCACAATATAAATGAATTGCAACACCAAATACAATAGGCTCACTATCAGAGGGCTCACTATCAGAATAGAAAGAAGAATGTTACAATAAGAAATCCATCTCAATGCAATAGAAAAGTCCACTACAACATCACCAACACATTCACAACCCTTTTGAAGATTGTAGACACCTTTTGCTCACTGCTTCTAGTAGCCTAACATATTAAATATCACACTGCACTTCACAAATTCACACTTCACATTACATATCACATCACACACACTTCACATCATAATTCTCCATCAACTCAACACTTATTTATACCATCTTCAAGCTTGAAAATAATTAACAAGGTTGTCCATGCACCTTAATTGTGTAAATACAAATTAGGTCCGCACAAAGAATTCCCGCGGTGGAGAGGAATGAATGTGAGCCACATCACACCTTAACTCAGACCTGAATCCACTCATACAATCCACACCACACTTCCACAATCACCGAAGAAAATTCCAAATTAGTGTAAGAACCCAAGGTTGGCCAAACCTGTGTAAACACCATTAAACAATTAAGTAAACACTTCCTTTGATCCAAAGATGACTCACAAACCGCACATCATACTTGAACACAATCTGGAATATTCCAAAAATACCCTAAGATCCAACAAACTCCTTTGCAACAACTTTCACCTGAAGAATATACTCATCATGTACAACCAGTTAACCTTCCACACACTGCAACACCTAAATCCAACCTTGCAGAGAACCAAAACACAAACAATTCAAACTAGAGATAGATCCTAGCAATAAAGCATACTTCGAAAACCACAAAACCAAAAACCAAACTATAGAGAAATGTGGAGCAAAACCATTCCTCCCAAACACCATTGTACTACACAATTCACACATTGGTGAACACAACTTTCTTTGCATAACCATCCAGACCAAGAAACTCTAGATATAACACCTATGAACACTTATGATCAACATATCTGAACCACAAAATAATATCTTCAACATAGAAGAAATGTGGAGTAAAACCAAAACACCACTTTTTATGCTAGAACACCTCTCAACCATATTGTTTACTCTTTTATTCAAATTTTCTCAAAAGCACTTGAAAACCAATCACCAAATACATATTATCATCATCTGTAATACTTCCTCATCATCACTAAACCTACTGCAACACAATTTAACCAAACAACACCCACAAATGGAAGCTTATCAAAGCAAAACTAGAGGTTGACATGACTAGTGACTTTACTAATGATAACATAATGCAACTAATCAAAGCAAAACCAAAACTTCTCAACCATCAATATACTTCCAGCAAATTCCTTATAGAATTTTTGACAACACCATAGCTCCATTGACATCAATAAAAACACAAATTTCTCAAACTTTCAACAAGAACTACCACTTGTAGTAAGAACTAAATTTTCTTAGTATTTTAGAAAAACAAAGTAATAAAATAAATTATCTTCTTTTGTAAGTTGAAAATCTTTCGAATCTAGCTAAATTTAAATCAAGTTAAAATTAATTAAATATTCTTCTATAAATTCACCATCCTACATTTTTAAATAATAAATATTTTTTTCTGAAACTTTTGTTTTGATAAATATCACATATCCTCTTCTATAATGCAAATGAAGTAGTCTCCTATAAGACATTCAAGAGTGAAGAATCTACAAGACACAACCAAATGGTTCTCCATACCTTCTTGTCTAGCCATTTCTAATATTCATCAAACATTCCATTAGGATTACTTTCTTTTTCAATAATTTTTTATTGATACCTCTCTTCAAAGAGATCCCCCATCTTCAACTTCCACAACTCATACCCATTACCATTGAACTTGTTAACCTTTGAACGAGATGCACAAGCCATTATTTTGATCACTTATAAATCTATATAAAAACTTAATTCAAAAGATCCCAATATAGTCAAATAATCTATGAAACCTCAAGAAATGCATTCCATTCTTAGCAAAATTAAATCTCTAATACCAAATTTTGAAAATTTTCATGGACTAGCTAGGACTCAAACCTATGACCATGTTAATGTGGTTCTCTACTACTAAGCTAGAAGCCCAATGGTGGCCAACCCATCTATAGTCTATGGGTGGCTCATTCGCCAACACCTCCATTTAGCCACACTTCTAGTTCTTGGGGATTCTAGCCTTGTTCTAGTTATAATACCAAATGATGTAAAATATGGTAAACTAATATAAGTAAAATATTGTTAACTAAGTATTCAAATTTTAAATACCAATGATGGCATCATTTTATTAACCATAAAATGAATAGGTGGAAGTACACATTTTTAAATAATAAATTGTAAACCATAATATTGAAACACATGAAACTAGATCTATGTGGAGAAATCCTTTCAGAAAAAAAACTCTCCCATCAAATAGAACACAAGTTTATCTTAATCTTTAAAGAAAGAGTACATAATTAACACTTATTTCTTCAATATGATATCATTATGATCACATATGTGTATATGTAAATATTTATGAAGCATCTACCCAACATATACAATATACATAGAAGACTTGAGAGGAACCATATGTGAATTCCTAAAACCAAGACCACCCAAATCCATAATAGAGAAAAATTAAAATGCCCCCATGTCATAAATCAATGCATCTATGAATATAAAATATAACTCCTAAAAATATTTTACCACTCCATTTCATGGGCACACTCCACCAAAAATGGTGCTCCAAAATAAAACTGCTACATACGTGGGACCCAACAAATATTGAAGATATCGAGTTCAAGCTTGTGCTGCAAGGATGTTGAGTTCTTGCATTTTTATGTTGTCTTACCCTTTCCACCTTTTGTGGAGGGATGTTGGTGCAAGTTCGTTGTGTTGTCTAAATCCCTTATCAAGGTGGGTTTGTTGGATTGGTTGGCATTTTTTTATTATGGGTTTGATGGTGTTATACACCATCAAGTTGGTTGTATCTCTTAGCTCTATGATGTTTTCCATGAGCAGTTGGTTTGCTAATGCCTAGTAGATGCAAACAATTTCTTTGTGTATCTAATGGTTTCTAGTCCTGATTGAAACTAGGTAATTAAGGGTTCTTGGACCCTTGTTTGTTTGTTTGATGCAACTGGTATAGTCATGTCTTATCTTTTTACAATTTCTTTTGGGTTGCTGATTGTATGCATGTTATCTTATCTACAACTTTCCTTTCTTTGGTAGGGTTGCGGGTCCCTTCAAAACCATCATGTAATGGGTTTTGGGTCCCATCAAAACCTGTTTTTCCCATAACCAAAAACAAATATTGAATATAACACTTTATTATCTCTCCTTGAACCTAAGAATATAAAAGTGGTGTTAATTATCTCTAAAAAATTTGTAACCACCACCATCATACTTTTCCTTAATTCTTGAATGTCATAATAAATAATATTTCAAGTCAACTAGGAGAATAAAAATAAAATACTAATATCTCTCGAGTACATGGGCTTCCAAGTACCCATTCAAACAACGTTGAAGATCCAAAATTGTACATTAAGAATGTAACTACATACCACACTATCCTAATAACATACATGGTCAATTTATTCTCACCTTCACTTGGCTCTTGTTGATCCTTAATCGATAACTCCACACTTTTATTATTTTGAGATTCTCTTCCTCCTACATGGTACTTTACAAAAGTAGAATCATTTATTCATTTTTAGAACTTTAATTCCTCAATTTTTCATTATTTTTAATACAAATCATAATTGAGTCAATAAACTTACTTAAAACCCCCATAAAAAGTAAAAAAAATTTCATCCCTTGGACAAAAGTATCTAGATATTGTAACTTCTAAAAAATAGTTGTGTATCACACCTTTCCACAAGAAATCAATAGCTCTATTATAAACCTCGTCATTATTTGTTAATCTTTGTATATTACAGTTGGTCCATGAATATTTTCATCCATGAGAGTATATACCTATCAACCATCCTATCATCTATATAACACTATTATCTATGTCTATTATCTAGTGTGTTCCTTTTATTCATTCTTTGTATTGAAGGATTTTTCTTTTTTACAATTTCTATGCTCTCCAATTTCTTCATCAATATTTACTTGTGAATTATTGATCAAATATCTATTCTAATTTTATTGGTTTGGAATAATCTTTCCCCATTCTTCAATAATTTTCATGGCATATAATTTCCTATTTTACCCATGTGTAAACTGGTTAACTTCCCTCAAGGATATACTTCTCATTTCTTGGGAATGTAACTCCTTTTCATGGTTGCTTCTTTTGTATCATATCAAGAAATATTATGTGTGTTCCTTGTTAATGAAATGATTTAATGTTTTCTATTAAAAAAAATGTTTCCAACAAAGGCTTATGTGATTCTTCTAACAAGGACATGTACTCTACAAATCCACTTCCCTACTAGTAATATTCAAGACAAGACTAGTAAATTGTCAATTATTTATAGGATTACACTATTTTTTCTTTTAAATAGAATGATTCTTATAGTTTGAGTTACAATTATTTAAATATTTACTCATGTGTTATTATTTTTTCTTTATTTATCAATCTAATCTTGAAGATAAATGTGTTTATGTGTATAAATGGAAGTTATTAATGAAACAACACAACTAGAGGGTAAACCATTTTGAAAAGGGATACAAGAAAAATAAGTATGCATGGAGCAATGTATAAAGGTGAAATTGTTATGTTGAAGCTTGAATACCTCTATAATTTCATGCTATGTTTTACCCTCGATTTGGTGTTCATTCCATTAGTCTATTCCAAGGCTTATTTTACCCCTTGTTCATTATGTTTTCTCTTTCTCAAGGTTCTTAATTCTTGCTTCAAGTGGCCTATTTTTATCAATTTTCTATCCACCTTTGTGTTAGTATTATGTTTTTTAATGTCTCATCATGTTTTAGCTAAAATAATCCTTACACAACTAGTACATGTGAATCTCCATGTGTATGATAGGTGGATGTCCATACATGTAATGTGCTAGTGTCTTGCAATGGTTTCTTGTCTAGCGGATTTTCTATAATTTTTTTCACTTGTAAATTTCTCAAGTTATTAGAATCTAGTCAAGATGAATCCAAATAGCTCGTAAAACTCTTCCTTTGTCCTTCTCTCTTTTTGAAGCTAATATTCACTTTCTCACTCTCTTCTAGAAACCTTGACATTTTGAACTTTTTACAGCCCTTTTTTGGCTTGGATTTCTCCATGTGAGAACATCAATGTTAAGTTTTGATTCCTCCATGTGAGCACATCATCCTTCACTAATATTATCCTTGTGTCTCTCTTATTTTTCTTTGATTATTCAAACCCTCACAATTGATATTATTTTGTTCTCTTTACATTATTTTAATTTATTATTTTTATTACAACTTCCTCTCTTGTTATGCCCTTGTGTACCTTGGAATCTCCACATTCTATAAATATTCCATTCTAGTTTACATAATCTATATTATCACTTTTCTTATTTTCTAGATGCACTTAGAGGAAGAACACACACTATTTTTTTTATCTATCTATCTATCTAGTGCCTATTGTGGAGGTAGAATTACCAAAGTACGGGTTTTATTAAAGTGAGCCCCCAAACAACCCCAATATTTTTCTTATTCTTTGTAGCTATATATTTATTTGACTAGAGATAGCTAGCTACTTGGAAGTCTGGTTGTATTTTTCTAGATAGAACAGTGCTTCAAATTGTTTATTCATTTGGAATGATAGCATGTAACACTAGTGTCCATCCAAAGTACTAGCATCTAGTATAGTAGACTCCATATTTTAGTAGTGTTTATCTTAGCTAAGTATTAAATTTTATAATTTCTAAAGTAGTTCTAGATTTCTAGTTTTTATTTCTTAAAATTTATAATAAAATACATTTTATTTAAAACTAGTGAATCCTAATATAAAAGAAATAAATTTAATTAACTTGGCTAATGCACCTTAGCTAAATTGAATTTTTTACCTTTTAAAAAATAAATTTTATCATGATTCTCCAATGAGATCTTGGTAAATTCCTTTTATAAGAATTAAAATTGTTGATCTTTAAACTCATATTGATTGTTGTGAAAACCTAGATGATTCTTACCACTACAATAAATATAGAGGATAAGAAGAAATAATGATCATAGTCATAGTATAGGTTAAATACACTAGATCCGTATAGATTTAAGACATATTTAATCTACTAAGCCATGATCCCACTAAGATGGTGTTTGAAAGCATCACAAACTAAGAAACTATTAAACTAAACATGAAATAAACATGAAAGCTTGAAAGAAACCTATTCTAAGACCTCAAACCCTATCCCATTGGGGGAGTGGTATCGCATTGATGTGGAATGGCGACCTTTTCCCAATACCTTGGATAATATGAGTCGTTCCAATAAATTTTATTGATGAAAACTAATTAAACTAATGAAATATGAACTAGAAATGGATGCAAAACTAGTTTAACATGATGAAAATGAGTGCTAAATGCTAAGATGCTTGATGGAGATGGATGCAAGCTATACTAAATGGAAAAAAATTTCAAAGATGCAAGCCATGGATGCAAACTTATGCTAAAAAAGATGCGAACTAAGTTAAAATGGAAGCCATTAATGGATGATTAAGCTAATATATATGAAGATTAAGCTAAAATGCTAATAATTCTAAATGTGGATGCAAGTGAGTATGAATTTCAATAGTATAACTTTCCTTTGAAAAGGTAGATCCATTTCTCTCCAAATAGTGAAGTATTTATAGGAGAGAAAATGAAGAATCAATGGATGAGATTGATTTGATCAATCAATGGTCAAGATGGAAAGGAGGGTGAAACATGGATCAAGGAAAGCATCAATGGATGAGAATGATCCAAACAAACACACTTTGTAACAACTTTGAAAGTTTGTTACAAAGTTTGTTTGGAAAAAATATTCCTTTTTAGAGCCAAATAGAAGAATATTCCCTTGGAATATCTCCTATGCAAGTGGATGGGTGAGGAAAATTATCAATTAGTAATTAAAACTGAGTTTTAATTGTGCAAGATGGGGGATATGAGGATATCCATTAAATAATTAGTTTATTTAATGAAAAGGGGTTATAAATGGCATTTAATTAAATAATTTAGGTTTATTTAATTAAATGAGAGGACTTAGGGGGTTTTAATAAAATAATTTGATTTATTCAATTAAATAGGATGAGAGGTGAAGGTGAAAGGGGGTGAATTAACCTAATTAAGTCAATTAGATTAATAGATGAAAATGATGCATTTAATTAAATAACTTGGTTTATTTAATTAAACAGGCGAAAATAGTATTAAATTCAGGATGAAATGATGTTAGTGATCAAATCCAAGTGTGTAATACCATTCAAGACAATTTTAAGTTTCTACATTTTTCCCCTCTTTGAAGTGAGGTACCTATTATGTTTGTTCAAAGACTGATGCTTTTCAAATTAATGTTGCTCAAATAAAAAAAATTATAAATTCTTGATTTTTTGGATGCCCCATTATTGCCCCAGTGGAAAGAATTAAGTTGGTACCATATCTCCTCGAGAGATCAGGAATTTTTTTTGAATTTTGGGTTGATCTCTAGACAAAGGTGAAACATTGATGTAGTTGAAAACAATGCTTCGGGATGTGAAAATAAGCTCAAAAATGCAAAAAATAGCTTAAAATAAGCTTCATGGTGTGAAAAACAAATAAATAGGCTAAAACCCTAGCTTTCCCCTCAAATTAGGGCAAAATACCCTAGATTTTCCCTCAAATTAGGCAAAATACCCTAATTTTTAGGCATAAATAGGTGCTAAAGGGTCACTTTCAATTCATTTGTGCATTCACACATTGAGATTTCCTATGATTTTTTCTCTAACCTTCTAAAGAAATGGTGCCCTGTGTGCTTCCACAACACATCATTGACCGAGTTTAAGAGTACCAATGACCTCCGAGCGTGGGACCACTAGTACACAAATTCAAACTTTCCTTTTACTTTTCTTTTTTCGTGCATTTATTAGGCATCAAAGTTAGGTTAAGTTTAGCGTCACCCTATTGCGATGCTTTTAGGAATTTCAACAACGCTTTGAAAATTTTAGCGATGCCATTGTATATGATGATGCTTCTCAAGATTTATAATTAGGGTTTTGAATTGATTTTAGTGATGTGGGTGTATTTAGTGATGCTAGCTAGGATTTGGTTTGGGCGATATAGAGAATTATGGTGCTGTCATTGTCCAAAGTCACACTTCCTCATATTTGAACAAGGGTGATGCCATTTGGAAAAATAATTATAGTGATGCCTTTGTAAACAACAATGTGATTATCAATTAAGGGTGAAAAAGCTCCAAAATTTGTCAATTTTAGCCCAATCTTGACATTGTTTGTGTTGTGGATGCATGAGGTTGTCCAACCACTTATGTCTCATGAGCATTGGCTCAAGTTGTTTGAGGAGTTAGATGATTTGGATGAAGTTTGACAGGAGCATCTGGGGGAGATCGATCTTTGGTCCATTGAATATATGCCTCTGGTGAGGACACATCTAGTGATTATGACGACATTGTGTGAGTGGTGACACAATGAGATATTGTCATTTCACCTACCCACTAGTGAGGCCACAATGACTTTGGAGGACGTGTGGAGGATACTACAACTTCCTATCCATGGAGATTGAGTGATATATGACATAGATGCCAAGTATGATGCAAGCCATGAGGTTCTTCATCAGGAGGATGTCATTCTCACGAACTCTCAGATTGATTGAGAGATGTATCTAGGGTGCTCACCCATATTCAAATTAATAGTTGGCATATTGATCTCTGGGATTCTTGCCCTGGATTGACAAGGTAGAGAATTCAAACTTGGTTGGGGACTTGCATGGTACAAGATGATCTATTAGAGGAGACAATACGCATGGGGCCCTATTATGTTTTCCTCTTTGTACCATGATATGCATCATTTTGTATACTTCCAAGGTAGAGGCATTAGAGAAAGGGTTACTTTTTTACATATCTGGGCCTAGCTGGAGCATACAGTTGTGCTTAGACTAGTGGTCCATCTGGTAGATGTAGATCCAAATGAGCCAGTGGTCTTTAGATATAGGGGAGCCATCACACTACAACACACAAGGCAGTTGGGGATCCCCTATTAGTGGTGGTCCATTGATGATATAATAATATTTTGATGGTGGTCATGGTTACAAATGCCTGCTTGGTGTGACGATCACCAATAGTTATTCTATGTAAGGCAGACTCAGATCATGTAGGTCCAAGAGCATACGATGATCAGGTGGTACTTTCTTGACCGTGTGGCCAGACAGTTCGAGGAGGTGCAGGATGCACCGATAAATGATTACACTTCCATTTTTGTGAGGACTATGAGGGAGGTCACATGGGGCCCACATATACAACAACAGGTGGCTATTGATGAGTTTAGATAGCTTGTGATGTGGTTGTGGATTTATGACCAAGGGAAATCAGATGTCAAGACCACTCCAGCATACAATGCATGGTTCATGCCACCTCTCTGACTCATAGATCTAGTAAGGGTACCTCCATGAGGGAGGCCTAGAGGGAGAGGCGCAAGTAGGGGCATAGGATACGTGCAACAGCTAGATCAGGGTTAGCAAGATCAGCCTTCTGGATAGGGTCGGGACCAAGGAGGCTAGGATTAGGTAGTGGGATAGGTTCCATAGTAGCCTCCATGAAAGCCACCTTAGCAACCACCACAAGGGCCAAACCCTCAAGATGCTCAAATACAAATTTTTACATAGGAGCAAGACTAGGCCCACCAACAGTTGTAGGTAGTTACTAGTTAGTGAGATTAGGCCTATGAGTAGATTCTAGTACTTACATAGCAAAGAGATCATGAGAGGTAGCTTCGACAAACCTCTAATATACAGCTGGCCTAAGAGATTGGGAGGCGGTAGTAGCTAGAGGTTTTGGCCTCGCAATAAGCATAGGGGCAAGTGGGCTAGATAGAGGTAGCACACCTATATGGGAAGGTGAGGGAGGAGGTGTCTTATTACATGAAACTTTACTATAGAGACATGCCCCCACACCACCAACAACCTAATTTTGAGCACATGAGTGGGGTCACACTTAGTGAGTCAAGTGGCTAGCCTTTAGTGAGACAACCTAGAGAGCCTAGTTATAGATAGTCATCAAAGGGCCACCAAGACTAGTCATAACAAGGTATTACATGGCCTGATTTTATACATGTATATAATTTCATCGGCTCCTTTTTGATAGCCTCTTGTATATGTATTCATGATTATAGTTACACACATTGATTATGATATACCTATACCATGACATTCATTTTTGAAATATATATATGAGATGGCTCGATTCGATTTATGATGTGATGCCTTTATTTGTATATGTTATGATTATGTATGGATGCAATGGATGCAACTATTTATGTGATGGATGAATTTCTTTATTTATATCATGTGATATGAGATGATTTATGATGTGATGTTTATATGATGGGATGTATGATATGGATGCAATGCAACAGATGTTTCCTTCTCTTTTCTAGTATCTTTCTATGACATGTTATGAGATGGATGTAGTTTTCTTTTTCATATTTCCCATATGATGATGTCATTCTTTATGATATGCAAATGATATGATTATAATTATGCAAGATGCATGTATGCTAATAGTTTTTAGATGCAGGGTGGATGCATTATTATTTTAGTTGACTTTCATGACACCATGTTAGCGTGGAAAAGAAGATAGAAGAATAAGATGAATGATTTGACCATTGATCTTGAGATTGATTTAGAATTCCATCAAGTCCATGATTCACCAAGACTTTATTAGATTAGGGTGATGAGAGTGGTGATTTTCTCATTCCTGGGATTGGGACTCTCCATCATTTCTTATTTTTGATATAACACATAGACACAATGCATCATGGTATTGATAACCAGAATGGCATTGTATCTAGTGTGATGGAACTTAACTCTACAAATAGATAGGATAGTTGTTGTTCACACCTTGACATACAAAAACCTTGTTGGAGTGTAGTTTAGAAGTTTAGAATATCTTGGACCAAAGCATACACAATAGTCAACAATTTACTCCAAATGACCTCCCTACACACAACTAAGCAAGTATACAACAAGATTATTTTACAAGAATACCCCACAAACAAAACAAATGAAATAAAATGATCAATGTCCCATTCCTTTCTCTCTAAACCATTTAGGCATCATCAAGAGGTCCTCAAAATGGGTCAATAAGATAAATCATAAGAAAAGATAAAAAATAAATGGTCAATATATATCTCTTGCCAAAGTAGCATAGCTAAGGTGATTTCTAATGTTGATGCCCATTTTAGGAAGGATGCATCCTAGGACATGTTTATCAAATTTTCTGACTAAGACTAAGTGTTTGATAGGTCATTGATACAAATTCTACCAACTCATTTTCATATGATCTAGACTTTAGATTTTGACTTTTAGGTTCTCACTTTATGACTTTCCACACTTGTTTTACCAAAGTTTGAAGATGACAATTGATTTATTATGAATGGGTTATTGCGGGTGAAAGCAAAACAAGATGGATGGTTTGGGATTTTCTTGAATATTTCAATGTTTTTGATGTTTTGAAAAATGTTTTGACGCTATTTTTGGTCTTTTTGAATGTTTATTGTGAATGTTTTTGGTTTTCAATTATTTGATGTTGTTTAGGGTTTTTTCTAAGTTTTCAAATGTTTTGGAGTTTTTTGAGATTTGAACAAGAACCCAACCTAAAGGACTATCCTAGGGGCCTCAAGGGCTTATCAAAGATGAGCCTTGCCTATGTTATACACTTAGAGACCACGTAGTTCGACTGACTTTGACCTATTTATTGATGAGATATGAACACTTAATGGACTATCAGTTTATTATGACAAACTCCTAAAGGACTAACCTAGGGTGTCTCAGGGGCACATTAGTGATGGCCTTTCCTACATTCAAGCTTAGAGACTCATAATTCGACTAGGTAATTTTTTTTATTTTTTTGATATTTGACCTCTTTAGGGATTTTGATGTGTTTTGGATGTTTTGGTTTTTTTGAATTTATAATTTTTGAATGTTTTTGGATTTTAGCTATACAAGATTTTGATATTTTTGGATTTTTTCATTTTGTAAGTTTTTTTAGATTTTGATGAGGCTTTATGAATATTTTTGGGATTTTTGATGAGATTTCAAATAAACTTAAGATATACAAGAACCCAATTTGATGCATAACAAATTGCCCCTAGCATAATGCGATAGACTACCTTGATATAGGCAAGACAAACTAACCTTAGGAATGTGCCAGGTAGTACTAAGGGGAATATGATACTTTACAATATCAAGCTATGACATAAACACGAATGGGTGATGGAATAAATAAGATGAGTGATGTGATGGAAAAATTGTGATGTGAAGCATGATAAGCTAAAGAGCCAAATATAGATGGAGGTGCTTATTTATCCAAGGCACCTGTTTGCCAGGTTTTCACCAAGGTACTTGCCCAAAGTGCCACTAAATTGGTTTTCACTAGAGGATGATTTGTTTCTTTACTGTTTTCAATCCTTTTTATTATTTTTTAGATTTTTGTCATTTTTTTTTTGTATTTTTAAATTTACACCCTTCATGCCTAGGCATTAAAATTTCTGAGATGCAGACTATTGATTGGTTCCTACAAGGGTTCTCCTTCAAGCATTTACAATTGGTAAGATCCTAATCCAAAGGTTATTGTGACAACAAATGGGCCCAACCAATTAGGCTCAAACTTTCCTTTACTATCTTGATCTAGAACATTCTTTTGATTTTTCTTGAGGATAAGATCCCCTACTTGGAAATACTGAATCTTGATCTTCTTGTTGTAGCTTTATTTCTGTCAGTTTTGGTATTCTTGTAAATTATTTAGGGCATCAAGACGATCCTCATCCAGGAATTCTAATTCATTCAACTGAGATACCCTATATTCTTCATCATTGATCAGATTTTATAGTGACACTCATAGTGAGGGAAGCTCGAGCTCAATAGGTAGGATGGTTTTTGATATGTAGACCAAGGATAAATGGGTTGCACCTATAGGCATGCAAATACTAGTTCTATAAGCCCATAAGGCAGGGTTTAACTGCAGATGCCAATCATGGCCAACTTCATTGACTGTCTTCTTTAGGATTTTCAGAAAGGTCTTGTTTGTAGCCTCAACTTGACCATTGCCCTAGTGGTAGTAACGGGTAGATAACCAATGTTAGATGTTAAATCATTGGTATAGATCTCTTACATCATGATTCTTGAAGGGTGTTTTGTTATCTGAGATAAGGGATTGTGGAACACCATAGTGGAAAATAAGGTAATTCAGGATAAAATTTTAGATTTTCTTCCTTGTTATATAATTCATAGGAATGGCTTTGACCCACTTATTTTAGTACTCAGTGGTCGTGATGATGAATCTGTGGCCATTAGACAAGGTGGGAGTAATCTTTCCTATGATTTCAAGCCCCCACTACAAGAAATGTCAAGGTGTGACCATTAGTTGTAAATCCTGAGTTGCAGCATGGATTAGATCTCCATGTTGTTGACATTAGATACACTTATGCACATACTGATGAGATTCTCTTTCCATGGTTGGCCAATAATACCTCATCCTCAACAGTTTCTTGGATAAGGTCATACCACTAGAATGGGAACCACAAATTCTTTTGTGTACTTTTTTTAAGGTGGTCAAGGCTTCCTCTTGGTTGAGACATCATATTAATGTCCCCTCGGTGCTTCTACGATATAAGGTATCACCTAAGATGATGAATCGACATGCCTTTTTATCAAAGGTCTTCCTAAGGTTGGAGTTTAAATCATATAGGAGGGTATTGTTGGCCTCCTCAAATGGCTTAATAACTAAGCCCGTAAAGATATAACTTATAGATTAGATATTTGCACCAAGTAGTTATCTTGCTCATCATGAAGGTTCATTTCATTATCAACCCAAGGATGTGAACTTGAAATGGGTTAGCACTGTCTATGCACTAGGAGTAAATTGTTGTCATCCTTATCCTATAACTAGAGAGAAAATAGTATTGAAATTAAAATGCTTGAAAGGAACTAGCATAAGTACTAAGAATAAATCAAAAACTAAACTAAATTGAAATGAATTATAGCAACAAAAGTCTTGGAAAATAGACATGAAGTTACTATGTATGCCTTGGCTACAGGAACAGACACAGAACGAAGTTCCAATGGTTGTAGGAATAGATAACTATTAAGACTATAACTAATTGCTTGAACATAAAAGTAAATACTAAGTTGAATGGATAGAATTCTCACCAAGTGGCCCCCCTTGAATCAGTCTTCCCAAAAACTAACTTAGATGCACCAAATTAAAGTATCATTTTATTCATTGAGAACATCATTACATAATACCAACATGGTTGTATTCCTTGAAACAGAATATGAAAGTACAATATCAGAACATCCAACCTTGTGAAGAGGAACATTTGATGAATATTTATAGAAGGAAAGCTTCTAACTAACTCTAACTAACTAGGAAATTGACTCCAACAGACTAGGAGGATGTCATTTATTAAAAGCATGAAAAAGAGGAAGGAAGTTATGCATGCACAATATTTAGTCAAACCAGTCTTGCCTCAATGAGGATGCAACATAACAACATCTCTTAAATCTAATCAACTAAGAGACATGATCATTTAAATTTCAGTTATCACTTCCACACGAGCTAGAAGTTTGCAACCATTGACCTCTTCAATGTCCATCTCTATTTGAATTCTTCAACAACTGGGAAACTAGCATGAACTTCTTCCACCTTGCAAGCTCCATTTATATTTTCATCTTAATATGAACCTAAATTATGACATTAGTGTGCACAAGACAATTGTATATCCATAATCACCTTAGAATAACATTCATCTAATCACATGTAAAATTAATATAGATATATCACATAGCAAGTTAATATTATCAAACGTTATAGGGATAAGTTCATGTCTAGAGTTCATAAGTTAAAATTAATATAGATATATCACATAGCAAGTTAATATTATCAAAATTTGCAGGGATAAGTTCATGTCCAGAGTTGATAAGTTTAGGGAAATAACAAAGAAATTATTAGTAACCAGGTGCTAAAACCCATAGTAATAATAACAAACATATGATAAATCTTAACAAAAAATGAATCATTATTTGGACTCATTAGGTACCTCTACTAAGATAGGTGAATATATCATGATACCATGGGGAACCAGGACCAATGATTACACACAAAAATTCAGATTCAAGAATTTTGAAAGCTGGTATGAGAAGGTGTTCTACCAAAAAATCACATTGAAGGATGTTGTGTGGCATGTCTAACAGACTCCCAATTCTCGCCATTACATGTGATGATCAATTGTTTACATGAGGTATCTACTCAAAGATTATATCAATGAAGAAGTCCTTAAGACTTTCTACCATCTTCTTATAAGGAGTGATTTTTTCATCCCTGGTTTGGTAGTTATCATTGACTTGGTTAACAATTTGATTTGAATCCCCATAGAATTTTAACTCTTGTATCTGCCACTAGACTTCTATTCTTAAAATTGTTATTAGAGCTTCATACTCAAAAATATTGTTGGTACATGGACATGTTAGCCAGTATGACTTTGGAATTCAGTCACCTTGAGGGGTGATAAAGAGAATTCCCACCCCTGATCCATATTGGGTATATGATCCATCAAAGTACATTTTCCATTGATCTGTTGCATTAAGAACAAAGACCGATTCATCAAGAAATTCAGATATCAAAGGATTCTCTACATAAATGGGTGCTTTTGCTAGTTGGTCTACAATTACTTGTCCTTTGATAGAATTGTGCTCCACATACTCTATGTCAACCTCTATTAATATCATTACCCATTTGGTCATTCGCTTAGTGAGAGTTGCTTTGGATAATAAATATTTTAATGGGTTGATCTTAGCAATAAGCTTGATTTGGTGTGAAAGCATGTAATGTCTAAATTTTTGTTAAGAAAAGAGCACTGCTAAGCATGCCTTCTCAATGGATGAGTAATTCATTTCATATCCTATCAAGGTCTTTCTAATATAAGAGATGGCTCTTTCCTTTCCCGTTTCATCATGTTGGGCTAGAAGAGCACCTAGTGCTATGGATGTTGTTGAGATTTATAGGATCAATGGATTTTTTGGTATTTACAAAATGGGAACTGGAGGTGATAAAAATTAGTCCTTGATTTGTTGAAAATCTTTATCGCATTTCTCATCCACTTATATGTTATTCCTTTATGGAGAAGATGAAATAAAGGGTGGATCTTGTCTGACAGTTGTGCTATGAATCTTCTAATGGATTGTAACCTTCCTTGTAGCCATCTCATCTATTTTAATTTTTGAGGTGGCTCCATGTCTAAGATTACTTTCACCTTTTCTGGATCTATCTCTATCCCTCTTTGTGACATGATGTAATCAGGAAGCTTGCCTAATGTAACCCCAAAGGCACTTTTTCAGATTCAGAATTACCTTATATTCTTTGAGCCTATCAAAGATTGGTCCCAATACCTCTACGTGCTCCTTTCTTGTATTTGATTTGTCCAAAATATCATCCACATAATCTTCAACTATTTTATGGATCATATCATGAAAGATTAGAGTCATCACCCTTTGATAAGTCACTCCAAATTTTTTTAGCCCAAACGACATCATGTTCCAATAGTATGTTCCCCATGGACAAGTAAATGCAATTTTATGCTGGTCCTCCTTAGTGATCATGATTTGTTTATAGCCTAAAATCCATCCATGAGCAATAAAATTTCATGTCTTGTTGTTAGATCAATGATGATGTCAATGTTGAAAAGAGGGAAATCATCCTTTGGACATGATTTCCCCCAATGGGTTTGGAGACCAGTACAAGGTTTGAAACCCACTCGGGATAGTCAATTAGTTGGATAAATTTGATGTCAAGGAGCTTTTTAAGCTCTACTTTAACTAGTAATGTTATCTAAGGGTGCATCTTTCTCAATTTTTGTTTTATTGGTTTGGCTTCAAGATAGACTGCTAAATGATGTACAACCACTTCAAGATCAAGTCCCAACATATTTGTGTATGACCACACAAAGATTTATTTTCTCTCTTTCAAGAATGCTGCTAAGTTTTGTTTTCTTCATCTAACAATGATTTGTCATAAAAGGTTATGTTAGGTTCTTCTTCTACTCCTACATTCACTAGAGTAGCCTTCTCTACCAATACTATTGATTTTTTTGGATGCATTGTACTAAGGGGGAGATTGAATCCCTCATCCTTGTGCACCTCTAAGAGGTTTTCACCTTCGGATGTGTCCTTTCTTTTTACTATTGTGTGATCTAAAAGTACCAAAGTGTGGTTTTCACTTAAAGACGTGCATGCGGTTCTCATGTCATCAATTTTGTGACTGAGGGATTCAATTGTCTCCCCATAGTATGCATGTGTGTCTAGCTCTATATCAAATCCTTCTTTGTGATCCCCACATAATAAGTTGTAGTGGAGTCCCATGAATTATGAGATCGCTTCATCATTTTCGAATATATCTAGAATTGGTGGTCCTCGTTGGTCCCAGTCAATGAATTGGGGATATACTAGGCTTAATTTAGTGGTTTGGCTATTTAGGGTGAAATATGTTGTGGATATCATAAATAGAGTTTTATTCTCAAACAATTTGGCAACATCAATGGGAAAGTCATCTAGGGTAGTATCACGTGATTTTGGTAACCAAGAGGAAGCCTCGACCTTTTTATTAGAAGTACTCTTTCCGAGAAGGGTAACCTTACTAGTAGTACATCCTAAGCCAAGATTATTTGGACGTCTCTTAGGAATGATGGGTTCTAGCAAACCATTTATCATTTTTTCCCAGATTTTCATTTTTATTGTACCCCCATCCCATCATTAGTTATAAACCTTTATTATCATCTTCCATGGGAAGAATGGGAATGGGTAGGTTTTCCTGATAGAACAATTTAGATACATCTTCCTCATTGACATCCTCTTTGTTCAAGTCCCCCCACTTGGTGAAGGTGGTAGATGCAAGCTTCAATGTTTTAGTCACTTTGTTGATAGGTGTGGGTTTTCCATGATATTTGGGGCAAAGAAGTAACTCACACAATACAAAAGTGTCATTGTTTAGATTATAATCTCCACAACCATTATACTTGATAACTGCCTTGATATCGGGTATATTCTGCATAATGGGTGTTTTGGATTCTGAGGTGGATGCAAGGGAAGATGGGTCAACAAATGAGGATGAGGATGTAGGGCCTTCATCATTCTTAAGTATTTGTGGGATCTTGTAGAACTTAGCTTCAAGGTTTTTTCAATAGTAAAAAGGCTCGGGATCTCCATGGATAGTCACTTCTTTATCCTCAAAAGGAAACTTGACACATTGTTGATAGGTGGAAGCTACAACTTGCATGGCATGAATCCATGGTCGACCAAGAAGGATGTTGTAGGGGAGGTCAAGATTTGAACTTGGCATGTGGTCTTAGCAATGGTGGGTCCCACTTGGATAGGTAGTGTGATGATGCCTTGTGACACTCTTTCTTGATCATCATACACACTTATGGTTGTACTCTTTGTGTTTTCAATAGCATTTTTTTAATAACCCAAGTTATTGACCAACTGAAGGGTGAAAATGTCTAGACCAACACCTCCATATACTAAGACTCTTTTAAATTTATTCTTATGAACAATGACCTCAAGGTGCAAAGCGCAATTGTGAGCTAGTTGCATTGGGAAATCTTTTTTTGAGAATGTGAGAAGATGAGGGGTGGTGATATGCCATACCATAGCTTGAAATTGGTTTGTATCAATATTCTAAGGGATGGAGGAAGTTGATACAACCTTTTCTAGTATATCCCTATGTGCGGGGGATAGCTTCAATAGTTTGAGTATGGAGATCTATGTAGGGGGTTTCTTTAGTTGATCTAAGAGACTGTAGTTGCTAGGTTTTGAGATCGATGGTGTAGATTGTGCCCTAGGTTGAGATGAATCTCCTTGGATTGTAACATTTCCATGTCATGTGGTGACTCCACACTAGTTCCTATGATGGTGACAACTATTACAACATTGTCACATGAGGTGACCATGTTGGAATATACATGTCCTATGTTAGTGTAATTTTTCATTTTCCATTTTCATTCCCTTTGTTGTGATCTAGCATTGGATTCTTGTATATCTTGAGGTCCTAGTTACTTGCTAGGAGTTTGATAGTTATGTCTCCATTTTCGATGAGGTCTTGGATAACATTTTTTTAGTTTCATATGGTGTGATGTTTTATGTCCTTTGATTTTGTCAAAGTCACAAAGATCCTTTTCATTATACCAAGGTGGTTTATCTTGAGATTCTTGATATTTCTAAAAATAGAGGAGTGTAATCAAGTTATACTATACCAATTTTTGCATGAAAAATTCAATAGATTCCCCCAATGGTGTGTTTTTTTCATTTAGGGTAGTTATTCCTATTGTGGAGTCCTCTTTGTTGTGTGTCAGTGTTATTGATTTGGTTATTCTATTGTGGTGGGGTGGTTTGTTGTAGAGTTTGTTGTGCATTGTTTGGTTGGTTGGTGTTTTTCCTAGGATCACTTATGACTACTTTAGCATCAACAATACCATCATTTTTCATGTTCTTGTTCTTATCCCACACACAAGGCTTGTCATTTGAACTGGTATACAAATGGTTTTCTTTATAGACTTGTGTGCTTCCTTGTGAGATTAGGTCTCTCTCGATGTTGAGGTCCCTAGGGACAAGATCATCATAGGTAGTGATACATTGCATCTTTAAGTGGAAGGACAACTTTGGATCAACATTTTCTATGATAATGCCTACTTGTTGCTCGTCGAGAATGGGCCACTTGCTCCTACTAGCTCTTTGTCTCCACCTTTGTAGGAAATTAGTGAAGGATTATCCTTTGTTCTGCTTGAAAGTGTAGAACTCTTCTAATCTTACATCCATGTCTAGGTTAAAGGAGAAATGGTCAATGAATCTATTGATAATCTCTTGGAAGATTCTGACACCCAAGGGGAGCTATGAGAACCAATCAATGGCAGGGCTTGCCAAACTTTGTGGAGACACATAAAGTATGAATCATTGTAGGCAACCTCCATACACATGACATGGAATTCTTTGATTTGATCCACAAGATTTCCCCTCCCTTTGTATTTATCAAATTTAGGAACCTCAAAACTAGGCGGGAAAGGTACCATTGTGATGTTCCTATCAAATGGGTATAGACACAAGTTTTGTTGTGTATGTGGCTTCTTTATTTCACCCATTTCAATGTCTTGGAATTTTTTGTGTGAGTGCCTTGAGCTATGATGACATATCATCTTATGGATTCGGTGGAGGAGCATATCTTGTGTACTATGGGATGGGGGATGATTTTTAAGTGGGATTTTGATACGATGGGGTTTTGTATGGTGTGTAGGGTGGAGTTTAATACTATGAAGGTCATGGCAGTAGAGGTGTATATGATCCCAACATATTTTGATTGAAAATATTTTGTTGGGGATTATAGTATAAACCTTTTTGCTGCTATTTTTGTTGTTGTGCAAGCACTTTTTGTTGTTGAGTGTATTTTTGTGCTAGTAATACTTGTTTTTGTGCTTCTTCTTGTTGTTGTTGTGTGACCAAGGCTTGTTGTTGAGATTCTTGTTTTTTTTGTGCGATTAAATCTTGTTGTTGAGATTTCTATTGTTGTGCGATAAGGGATTGTTGTTGAGCTTGTCGTTGTTGCAATGCTTGTGCTTGGGCTTGTTCCTATTGTAATGCTTGTTGATAAGATTGTTGTTGTTGCAAAACTTGAGCTTGAGCTTGTTGTTATTTCTATACTTGTTGATAAGCCTATTGTGCTTGTTGCAAAGCTAGAGCATGATCTTGTTGCACTTGTAATGTGGAGGTTTTGTGTTGTTGGGATATGTGAGATGGGTTTTGGTTGATCATGGTTTGAGTGAGTTGTGGGTTGTTTTGTGTTACCATTCCTTGTAATATTTTTTATTGGGAAGGAGGAATGTAGGTTTGGGACCCCATTTTTTTAATGATTTGGGGGACCAATGGTAAAGATGGTGATGGTGTCATTTGGTATTGCAATGTCAATGGCACATTCAAACCTTGGATCAATTGATTAGAAGGGTTCCCTTGACTGATGTGTTGAGGGTTCCCTTGTTGTGTTTGATGTGGGACCAAGGCATTACCTTGGTTGATGGGTTTTGTGATCGATGTGTTTCTTTGACTTGGATTGATGATAGATTGGGTTGATGTGGATGGTGGATTGACTTGAGTAGTTTGTGTAACCACTTGTTTCGATGTGTCAATGGGTTTGTTGGAACCACTTGTTAGGGGTTGAATTTGCATGAGGGTGTCAACTTGTGTTTGTTTTCCTATTTGAGGCACTTTATTCACATTACATTGTGTAATGTTAGGCACACTTTGGGTACTTATGGTGATGGATGAAGATGGTTGCGCTCAAAATTTTGAGGTCATCGTGGTGTTATGGAATGTAAGTGGTTTGTATGGATGGAGTGGATGCTCAAGAACTATGGTGGAAGAATGAGATGGGGAACCAAATGTTGGTGTCCAAGTTGTTTCTTGGGGAAGATTGGTGTGTTGGGTACCCAAAAGTGTGTTGCCTCCTAAATGGAGAGTATGACCAAGATTAGTGGCAATGCTTGTTGTAAGACTAGGAGTTAATGTTTGACTTGGCACAAGGGATGGATTTGGTTGATTTGTATATTGGGTTAACCCTTGTCTCAAGGTTTGTGCGAGAAAAGTGGGAGCCACATTTTCTAAGGTTTGATGATCTCATTTATACTCTAGTTTTCCTTGGTGAGCTCAAGAGGGTTGTTTCTGACATCTTCTACCTTGTACCCTAAAGGATTTTGTGGTTGTTGTGAGGGGGTAGAATGGCTCCTTGGATCAAATTATTTTGGGTTAGTATCACTTGTGGTGGATGTTTTTTTGGTTTGTTCCATGATTCTCTTGTGTTGTGATCTCGTTGTATCCATAAATTTTGGGTCAACTATGGGAGAAGTGTGTTGAGATTTATAGTGTTGAAACTCTTTATTTGACTCAATTTTTGGTAAAAGGGACCCTCTAAGTTTTTTTGGACCAATGATGTGAGTGGATGATGAAAAGGGTGAATGATAAAGGGGGATGAACTTTCTAAACCTTTGGACAAAAATTTTGACAAAGAGGTTCAATGTTTTAATGTTATGGATAAAAGGTGTTAATGAACTTGTAAATCTTTAAGGTAGACTTGTGACCTTTAAAATAAACTAGTCCACAAATGTGATAACTAACTCAACCAAGTGTATGGAAAAGGATCCATTTCACACATAAAGTAGTTAAGTCAGGGGATTGGTTTGATAAATGTCTAAGTCCAAAGTGTTGATGTGTCCAAAAGTTTCTAAAGTTGTTGGTGAAGTGGGATGTAAAATATGTGTAGATGGATGAAATTTTTGACCCAAAATGTGTTAACCTAAGAGTGACCTTTATTTTTTAAGACCAAGATAGTGAGAACCATGATATACCTCTAAAGTGATAAAACTTTAAGAACTCAATGAGTTTGATAAAATTGAACTTGGACTCAATGTTTTGCAATACTTACCTTGTATCAATTTGTTTGTGTTGGGGAGCTAATGTGTCTCAACCATAAGATCAATGTGTGGTGTGTTCATTTTGAATTTAATCTTTGATTAAGTGAGATTTTTTCATTACCGCATCAAGAAAGTCTTAATTAATGTTCAAATGAAAAGATGTCTATGTCTAAGCAACCCTCATTCCATAGTCCATTAAGTGAAAATCAAGAAACTAAGGTAATGGTTCCCTATGTTAAGTCTAGAAAGTGTGGATTTAGATATAAGTCCAAATAGTTAGAAGCCTCTAAAGATAAAATCCTTAGGGACAAGCATAAATATTAGGACTTTTCAAAGGTATCCATACTTAATATGAAGGGTTTGAAATTTGATGAATCATGTTGATGTGTGTTTAAGATGTTTTGGAACCAAGTAATGTGTCAAAATGACTCACACACAATATAAAATTCCTAGGTCAAGTGGGTATGTATCTTCTTGGTGGGCTTACCTCATGCCCCAAAGGGATGATTTTACATCCAACATTATGGAGGAACAAAAGAAAAAGAGTCCATTCT
Organism: Sequoiadendron giganteum; assembly: GCA_007115665.2. Taxonomy (NCBI): domain Eukaryota; kingdom Viridiplantae; phylum Streptophyta; class Pinopsida; order Cupressales; family Cupressaceae; genus Sequoiadendron; species Sequoiadendron giganteum. The sequence goes on along the minus strand of CM021108.1, from coordinate 61,734,181 downwards.
CTTCAAGACTTATTCCTTGACCCACAAATTGGGCTTGGTAAGCAACTTCTTGGAATCTAATTTCCAATGCACCACTTTAAATAACACTTTGGAATTGGACTTGATTGGCTAATAAAACAAGGTTATTAATTATAACAAACCGAGAACACCCGTTGTTACACTACCATCTTCTAGCCATTTAAGGATCTTTAACCATTCATGTTCCACTTAAGGTGTGAGATTAGGTGCAGTATGTTGTCACCCATGATAGAATCTACTTTCTCATAATTTTGTAACCTTTAATATAGCCCGCCATTAAACATGCTTGCAAGAACTTGACTATGAATTCTCCATTGTGAGATGTGTCTCATAGCAAGTCCTCTCTTAGGAGTGACTCAAATAAAGAAAGTACACTTGAGTATTTCTCTTCATCCAATATTGCACAAAGCGTAAGGGGAGTGGATACATACTACAAGTGTATACAAGAAAAGTAAAATTGAGTGTTTCTCTTCACCCAAGATCCCATGAAGTGTAAGGGGAGTGGATACACACTACAAATATATACAAGAAAAGAAAGAACTCATTCATTTTAACCCCATAAAGAAAAATGACTTCATATTTAGCACCAATGGAGGTGCTTTGTTTGTTTTGTCTAATTTTACCCAATATTGCAAAATGAGGTTGTTTGCGTCCAATTTTAACCAACTTTGAAAGTAAATTTAAAGCCCAATGAAAATCTAGTGGTCCTAAAATATAAAGCAAAGTAGCATATGATGGGTTATAATTGTCCCATAAGTGTAAAAACACTTTTACAATGTATGGTCAAATGATAGTATGCTTCTTCACTTCAAATGTTTCCAAACTTTCCAAAACTAGTTAGCCTCCAAAAAAAAAAATCTAGAAGTCAGTAAGATATCAAAGAGTGTATGAAACCAAAAATGTAAAGCACATGTGAAAATTAACTCTGTGTTTTCTTTACCAGTAAAAAACGTCTCTTTCCATAATGGCATCACTATAATTGTCAAAGGTGTCACTCTAGTGAAAAATAGTGTCGCTCTGCATAGGAAAATGGAGCATAATGGCATCGGTATAATCATAGCTGTCACTATAATTAAAAAACAAAGAAGCAATTTTAAACAGAGAAAAGGATCACTATAATTAAAAACATAAAGCAGTTTCTAAAAACAGAATGGCATCGTTGTCCACAATGGTTTGCTATAATTGTAAAATGCATCGCCCTATGGTGACACTTTTGAAAAGTGTCACTATAGCCTTCAAAAGCATTGTTGTTTCCCAGGAACCTACAACTCACAGAAACTTAAGAGAAATTCATCAAATGGAGTTAGTACTACCCTCTCTCTAGTGCCAAAATGTGATCATAGTCATTGTATAGGTTAAATACACCAAACCCATATAGATTTAAGGCATATTTAATCCACTAATCCATGATCCCAATGACATGGTGTTCGAAACCATCAAAAAGTAAGAAACTATTAAACTAAACATGAAAGCTTGAAAGAAACCTATTCTAAGACCTCAAACCTTATCCCATTGGGGGAGTGGTTTCACATTGATGTGGAATGGTGATCCTTTCCCAATCCCTTGGATAATATGAGTCGTTCCAATCGATTTTATTGATGAAAGTTGATGAAACTAATGAAATATGAACGAAACATGAATCCAAAACTAGTTTAACATGATGAAAATGAGTCCTAAATGCTAATATTATTGATGGAGATGCATGCAAGCTATGTTAAATGGAAAATAAGTTTAAAAATGCAATCCATGGATGCAAACTTATGCAAAAATGGATGCAAACTAAGCTAAAATGGAAGCCATTAATGAATTCTTAAGCTAATATGTATGAAGATTAAGCTAAAATGCTAATAAATGCTAAATGTGGATACAAGTGAGTATGAATTTCAATAGAATAACTTTTCTCTTAAAAAGTAGATCCATTTCTCTCCAAATAGTGAAGTATTTATAGGAGAGAAAATGAAGAATCAATGGATGAGATTGATTGATCAATCAATGGTCAAGATGGAAAGGAGGGTGAAACATGGATCAAGGATTGTCATCAATAGATGAGAATCAAAGATCACATGGATCAAAGAAAGCATCAATAGATTGGAATGATTCAAACAAACACACTTTGTAACAACTTTGAAAGTTTGTTATAAAGTTTGTTTAAAAAGAATATTCCATTTTTGGAGCCAAATAGAAGAATATTCCCATGGAATATTCCCTATGCAAGTGGATGGGTGAGGAAAATTAGAAACTAGTAATTAAAACTGAGTTTTAATTGTGCAAGATGGGGAATATGAGGATATCCATTAAATAATTAGTTTATTTAATGAAAAAGGGTTTGTAAATGACATTTAATTAAATAATTTAAGATTATTTAATTAAATGAGAGGACTTAGGGGTTTAAATTAAATAATTTAATTTATTCAATTAAACAGGATGAGAGGTGAAGGTGAAAGGGGGTGAATTAACCTAATTAAGTCAATTATATTAATAGGTGAAAATGATGCATTTAATTAAATAACTAGGCTTATTTAATTAAATAGGCGAAAAGAGTATGAAATTCAAGATGAAACAATATTAGTGATCAGATCTAAGTGTGTAATACCATTCAAGATAATTTTAAGTGTCTACATAAATAAATATTTGAGTGTCCCTCATTCTTCCTACCACAATTCTAGAATTTGTCATCTTCACAAGGTGAACTCCTATTTTGACCTTGCCTCCATAGACACGCCATGTAATAGGATAGGAATACCCAAACTTGTAAAATTGTTGAAACTTATTTTTCAATACTTCAAAATTTATCTATCGCATATTAAATTTATATATCTAGTAGAGGATGCAAAAAATAATATTTCTTTAATGACACCAAGGTTTTCACAACTTCATTATCACATAATTATGTCAACATTCATCGCAAATAAATTCATTATTCTATGCCACTTTATTAGAATACACTTTAGGGTGTAAACCTTAAATAATGAAATGAAAGGGTCATCCATACATTTTTAAAACCAATAGTCTAGTCATTACTTTTTATCTTCTACTATTGCTTTTAAAAAATTATTTACTATATGAGATAATTTTTGGGTCTTTTATTTGAATTATCACTCAATTTTCATCTGAAAAGTGTTGTCCCCTCTTGGTTTAATTTGATCTCTTGTCATTTTTAAATAAAGAGTAGTTTTGTTTAAACATAATATTATGATATTTTTGTTGAAGGGATGTGTTCAAAGAATAAATTATCAATATTTTCTTAATAAAATTTAAAGTTAATTTTTTATAATGTGCACATATAATCACCATTGAATTAAATAAATTTAATTATGAATTATGAATGTAGTATCTTGTACAGGATAAAATTGAATACTTCATTTTCTCTATTTTTCCTTTTTACCCCTTTTTTAATGGATGGTGTATATGCACATTTCTAGCACATAATATGGTATTATTTGTGCATTTTAAAAAATAAACTTAAATCCAACACTCTATCATGTATATTCCAATTTGGAAATAAATGGAGCAATTTGAAAGACATTTCCTACATTAAAATAGAGTACACCTATGATATTTCCCTTTAATTATGTCATGGGTGTAACTTGGTCTCTAGTTTTAAAGTTCAAACTTGTCTCTTTCAAGGAAAATGATCTATAGATATAACTATTACTTATAGTGTGGGTGTAAAATAATTTAAATTGCATGTATAGGTTGTGAACTTGATTATAGCATCCTAAAACACTTTTTATGATCAAAGGGAGAAGCACACAAAAATGAATATCGATATGAATATCACACACATTAGTTTCAATTGGAATTGGATGAATGGATTCAACAATTAAATTCTACCACTTCTTAATTTATTACTATTTTAATATTTATTATCTTGGGATCATAGGAAGGCAATTATCAATCACAACTTGTATTAGACTCAAGATGTATTAGATTTAGTTCACATTAGACCTAATGATCAACTAATCAACAACTATTGTCCTTGTTATCTCTTTTTCAATATTGTTAAATTAATTTATAGTTTTCATCAAGGAATTTGTATACTTCCTTATGCACATAGTAGGATCTCAACATTGTTCTCTAGTGCCACACTATTTTTAGACACAAATATACACATCAAGGGATCATTTTTTGTAGGTACTAAAGAACAAAGTCAATGGGATAAATTATGCTGCCTAGGATAAGATCATCCCATCTAGACTAAATTACAACATAGTCCTATTATAGGCCCCTAAAAGTTTAGATTTCATTTTTATCAAGTCCATAATTGTCTAAATCTATTTTTTTTAAATTATAAATTAATGTCAAAATATTAACATATTCATATTACACCAACTAGATAAGCCTATATCCCTCTCAGTTTCATTTATAATTTCTAATTATTTATCTCAATATCTCAAATCTTAACTAAAATTAATTGCATCCCTATTAAACATGCATTAGAGTTAGTACACATTAGACTCAAAGATCAATTAATTAACATCTATTGCCAGTGTTGTCTCCTTTTCAAAGTTATCAAATCAATTTAGGGAACCACTATGATTAAATAAGGCATATGATTCCTTATGTACGTAGTAGGCTCCCAACATTGCTCTTTGGTGTCATAATATTATTAGACACAAATGTGCAAATAAGGTGAGAATCTTTGTAGGTATTAAAAAACAAACTCAACAATGGACTAAATTGTGTCAGCTAGTATAGGTTACCCAATCTCTACTAAATTGCAATACTAAACTATCTCAAGCCCCAAAAAATTTAGATGCCATTTGTCTCAAGTCTATGATCATCTATCATATTTTATTTTTTAAAATATAGACCAATGTTAAAATATTATCATATTCATATCACACCAATTAGATAATCATATATCCCTCTCAATTTCATTTTTCATTTCTAATTGTCTCAATATTTCAATATCCTAAGCCAAGTTAATTTCATCCCTATTAAACATGTATTAGAGTTAGTTCACATTATACCCAATGATTAGTGAATCAAAATCTATTGTCCTTGATGCCTCTTTTTGAATAATTTTAAATCAATTTAGGACACCATTGTTATTAAGATACTTGCTAATATACGTTGTAGGCTCCCAAAATTACACTCTAGTGCCACACTATTTTTTTAAACAAAAATATACATCAAGTGATATTTTTTAAGGTACCAAAAAAAACCCTAAAAATAGACTAAATTGTGCCACATACAACAAAATCATCCCAACATAAATTTTTCTAATCATCTATCTAATTCTATATTTCAAATTATATACCACAATCAAAATATTAAATATTAATATCACATCAACTAAACAAACCTTAATCCCTTTCAATTTCATTTACCTTTTCTAATTATTCACCTCAATATCTCAAGCCTTAACTCATAATTATCTGACCCCAATAAACCAAACTAAAAAAACCTTGGTTGTTAAATGTTTCCCTATATATCTAAACAGAAACACATCCAATAATAGAAAGTAATATAATATCTTGATAGTTTTTACAAAAATACAAAAACATTTATTATTAGTCGGCCACTTGGTCATTATCATATGCCCACTTTTTCCTCTTTGCAGGCTTTATTTTACTATAATCATACACCCACATTAAATTAAAGAGAGCCCAATTCATATTGAATCCATGATCCAATCATTGAAACCATTAAATATCTACTATTATAAGCCCTCACCTAATTTTTCTTTTGTAATCTTTGGTCACTATTAAAAAATAAAAAAATTATGCAAGCATTTGTTCTTGTCTCACAAGAAGCTCTCCATGAGAAGCCAACCATTAATAGTGGCTGTCTACCTACCCCAAATCCTTAGTTAATATTGTCTATATCCAAAAAAACAACTTTGTGCTACCATGGTGTTACATTATTGATTTTATAGTGCTTTTTATTATTATTACTCATTTCCCACGGTACCTACATGGGAATATAACAGAGATAAGCTCTAATAAATTGTGTTTTAGGTCTCAAAGTTATTAATTGCATGAATCTTTAGACGTTAAAGACATGAGACAAATTGGGTCGATGAAAGGGATTTCACTAAATGAATCTTAAAGTCATTACAAGACGGCCATAAACACAACATGATTTTGTCTTCGCCACTTTTCCATAAATGCCAAGTGTGGTTGCTTGTATAACTCTGAATTTAATATCATTTTTCAATGTTTTAAATTTTTTATTTTAATTGGGTATTTTCAAGGTACAATACTTTTGTAAAGTATGTCTAGAATTTGAGCCCCACCCACATGACACACCAGGAGAGTAAACATTAAAGTAGTATAAGATATGTTTAAAGATTGTTTTTTTTTGTCTTTTTCATTTTTTAATTGGAAAATGTTGGTTATAATCAAGAAAGTAGTTAAAGGATAAGTATATAATTAGTATTATATTAGAGATCATATAATATGTATAATAAGTATAAGATCATATGATTTTATAGTATGGATAGATTTTTTGCATCTATCTTTGTTTTTTATACATATCCAACTTTACAATTCATCTTTAAGTTGTTCTTTTGCTCTTTGATCGGTTGGGATTTCAAGAGTCATCTTCTCCAATTCACACAATCTTGAAGCATGCCCAAAACTCCCTTAGTATTGGCATCTCATCTTGGGCCTCCTTGGTTCCACAAAAATCTCAAGTCACTTTCCTTATCCATGGGATAGTTAGACTCCTTGAGCTAGATCCTTGCATCCATTTGACTAGACTAGATCCAAGCCCATGTCCACATAGCACTGCCAGTGGAACCTTGTTCCTATGCATCCAACATAGGCATATTGACTCCATGCATGGTGCATCCAACCCATATCCATGATCCATACAAACACTCCTAGTACTGGACTCCATTCCAACTCATTTATGCTCCTTAAGAAACTCGCTTATGGACCACACCACATTAAGCCTTACACTCCAACATCTTGTTGTCACCCACATGGACTTGCCTCATGGTCTAGCTCATCTTGAGCACTCATCTTGGTACCCTTCCCTCAATGTTGTCCTAATCCCTTCCCCATAGGACTATGAGATCCTTGACCTCAACACAACCTATGGAACCTATAGGAAATGTGGGTTTATACCCAGCACAATATGCCACAAATCACCATGGCACATGAATCCTAAGTTCCACCCAACATTTCTCAATGAGCACTAACAACTGACATAGACAAACCACTCTTGGAATCATCTCCCACATTTGGGGGCTAGCTAATTTGATTCACCAATTACGGCTACTAGGACAACTCACATATGGATCATCCACCTCATTGGCCCAATTACTCTATTCAGTGAGATAGGGACTATGTGTTTGCTTCCACCCAGAAACCTCACCACTTTGTGATAAGGCAATACTACTCCTCTTCATCCCTAAAATCTATGTAGAACACCTAGCTCTTGGATAGCTCCTAGAGGCATGCATGCTATGGACTAGTGATGCTTGGATCTATGGGTTGAAATTTTATGATTTCATCATTCAAATAATGAATCCTCAGTCGTAGGATTTGCATATACTTTGGATATGTTAACAGATTTAAATTTTCAAGGGTGAATTTGGAATATATGGTTTTGTAAGTTTTATGGCTAATCAAAATATATGAGTTACAAGTATGTGGTTCAATCTGTTTTAAATTATAATTCTCTATGGTTTTTGATGGATACAATTGTGGATATGTTGTGGTTTCTTGTTGGGTTTATGAATGAGTGGAAGATCAAAATTATAGATTATTTGGCATATTAGATTTGAGGATATTTTGGATCTAATGTCCATTCCATGGAATAATTTGTAAGATATCATTTTTGTTGTTTCCAATGGAAAAGTTTTTTTTTTTTTCTACACCATTTTTTCATGGATCCAAATTATATTTGTAGACACTTCAAATCATCCTAGTCGATATTACATGTCTGAATTTAATTTTAACACCATTTCCTCCTAAATCACCTCTTTTTTAACTATTTAATTAAATGATCTAATTTTTTTAATTAAATTTATCACTTTATCTTATTAATCAAATAATCAATTTTATTGGATTAATTCATCCCCCTTCATACTATTTTTCATCTCATTTAATTAGATAATGCAAATTATTTAATTAAAACTCCTATGTCTTCTCATTTGATTAAATAACTAATTATTTAATTAAATGCCACATTCCCCTAACCCACATAAGTTAATTAATCCATGATTAATTAACCTTATCCGCTTGCTAATCCTAATTAGTCCATTCTCCAACATTTAGCTCCATCTTAGTTAAATAAACCCATGGTTTAAATTAACTCCAACTTGCACTGCTAGTTAATTTTCTCAAATTAATTAAATGACTATTTTCCCTCACACTTGCATGGGAATATTCTCTCCTCATTAACTCCCCTCATTGAATTTCTTACCCAAGCCTTGATGACTCTTAAACAAGCCATCTTGTCTCCCACCCAAGCCTTAATGGCTCTTACATGGCTCTTACACAAGCCATCTTGTCCCTTACACAAGCCTTTACTTCTCTAACATGCCTTAATATCTTTCACCCATATGACTTTAATTCTTCACCCACATGTCTTTACTCCCTCTTACATGCTCTCTTCCCAAAATGTGCACACACATGTGTGGGCACATATCCCCTCACATCTCTTAGCTTTGTGGCACTTGTCACAAGTCTAATCATTCCTTCAATCCTTGATTCATCATTTTTTCCTATAAATAAAATTCAATCTATGAGAAAGGGATCCACATTTGAAATAAAATTTATGCTACTCAATTTCATAGCCTCTATCTCCCACATTTCACCATCTTAGCTTTAATTCAACATCATCTTGCATCAATTTCATAATTTTATCGCAATCTTGAAGCTTGTTCATCAAAAGGGATTGAGAAAGGGCCAATATTCCACATCAATATGGCACCAATCCCCCTATGGGATGAGGTTTGGGGTATTTAACTAGGATTTCATGTTTTTGCATTCATAGTTTCCTTGCTTTGTGCTTTCAAGAATTTCATAGGGAGCTTGGTTTAACTTAGCTAATGTGATTAATTTCCTTTTGTTTTGATCATATTGTCTTAGATATGGATCATGCTCACAATATTATTTCAATATTTACAAGTTTTTTAATTTTTAATTTAGTTTCAAGATGAGCACTAGTCATACTTTCTACTACCTATGGATTTTGTATACGTGATTTTTTTTGTGAGTGTTATTTTTGTACCTACATGTTGCATGGAAAAACTTGGAGGAAATTTTTGTAGTGTTGTTGATTCTATTTTAAATTCAGAATTTCATCTATCTTTGGAATATTTACAGGTTAAGTAGAAGAAACATAAGGATAAATTATTACCAAGTCAATATCTTGGAAAAGGTGAAAGGAATGCCTAAATATATCACTATGATGATATCTTTAAGGGAATTGAGTTTAGAATTTACTCTTGGAAAGAAAGGAGATATGAGTAATCCTAAGAAGAAATCCAAATATCACCCTCAAAAGGAGAAAAAAATTATTGGGAGCATTTCTCAACACATTGTTCCCTTGAAGAGTGGAGAGTCAAAGTTGATGCCAAATTTTTATCTCAAATTTTTTCCATCATGACACCTTTGAGGGAATGGGCTTTGTGTTATGGAGAAAAATAGTCATCGCCTAAATGTAACCACTTTTAGATTGTTGGTTTGGATTCATCTCAAAAATATCACGTGGTTTCAAATAATATCACCTATTATTGTCTATAAGAAACTTATAGCTCCTAGAAGTTTTAGAGTGTGATTTTGAAGTTAGCTCTTACCTAGGTGACATTTTTTGAGATAAAGATACCCTTAGGTGTCACAATGGGGACACTTGAATGTTAATGAAAAATCCAAATCATATTCATGATGATAGAGGATTTTTCAAGGTTTCACCATAGCACTAAATTCAGTCACATGGAAGAAAATATAAGGTTTCACCACTATGAGACCTTAGTGAATGTTCTTAAGTTTTATAGGTAAATGAACCATTTTTCCATGAGAAGATCTAGATATCTTTTTAGTGGGATTTTTGGAAATCATAGTGTTTAGGAAAAAATTGTCATCATTGCTACAAGATAATTTATTTTGTCAATATTTTGAGGGAATGACCTATTTGTCCATGGGAATCTTTGTATCACTTTTTAGTTGGTTTTTTGGTAGTGAAAATGGTTAAAAGTGAATATGTTCATTAGAGACAAATGGTCTTCAATTTTTTTGAGGATATGAACTATTCCAAAATGAGATGCTCTGGATCATAGTTTTATGGGAGATTTGTATATGGACATAGTTGGTTGTGATAGATTATCTTCTTGTTTTGAAGATGGTGACCATGATGTCATGATAATATCTTGTGCAGATAGTTAGAGGTTTAGAATGACATGGTTTTGTTTGAGAATATACCATAATTTTATCATGATTCTTGGAACACTTTCAATGGGAACTTTCATAATGATGTATTATTGTGCCATGGTGAACTCTAGATCTATAGTGGAGACCTGGAATGATATTATACTTTTTATAAATTTATCAATTGGAGATAAAAATCTTTTAATGTGAAGATGTAAATTATGAATTCATAGGAATTTTATGGAGCCTACATTTTCATCATGTATGGAGTGGGGTATTAGAGGTAATATTTTCAGTTGAGTCAATTATCATTTTGTATTAGAGAGAGGCATGCCTAGATATTATAGTGTTGCAAATAGATATTAGTTGACAAGAAATAATCAATGGTGTACCTAGGCATGCTAGACAAGTTTGGATGAGGTTAGAGATTGCATGGGTGTTTCAAGATCAAATGTTAGAATGGTGAGTATATCAATGATATTTCACTAGAAAGATGAGGGATAATACACTTGTAGTTCCAAGAATGAGTTTAGTATACTCAAAAAACAATTCTATGATGGTTGTTGGTCGCCTATTCTTCAATTAAATTTTTGTTTTTCTTTATATTTTAATAGATTTTCCTTGATTTGAAAAGTTAGTTTTGAAAGCAATTTTGATAAGTGCAAAGGATGGTTAGTTGTTATGGGTTGATTCCCTATATGTGGGAATGGATATTTGAAATATTTTTTACTTTTGGCCTTTTGTTAGAACTTCAATTGTTCATATGATACGTGTTGTACAGGTAGTTGTCATTGCACCAAAATATTGACTTGTTAATGCCCGATACAACCACCAGATTTATACAAGATCCAAGATCCATAGGAGGTGGTTAAGCCATGTCATGAACCCAAGCACCGCATTGCACAACACAAGGAGACCAAGGGCGAAACTCTTGGAACAAACCCCCCCAACACAAGCGAGGGGTTCAAACCCGTGACCTCGACTCTTATACCAATTATTGCACAAGCGGTTGTCATTGCACCAAAATATCAAAATGTTAATGCCCGATACAGCCACCAAATTTATACAAGATCCAAGATCCACAGGAGGTGCTTAAACCATGTCATGAACCCAAGTGTCACACTGCACAACACAAGGAGGCCAAGGGAAAAACTCTTATAACAATACTATTATCATCCATGTGATAAAAATGGTTTTGCCTCTATGGTATGAAAAATAATTATCATATGTAGCTAGATCACGTGGATGAATAGTTTTAGATGTAATTTCTATGTTGAAGTTCATGAGCATGGAGGAGTTCAAATGATGTAGAATGGTTATGGGAATTTTTTTCCTTATATAACTTTTTTTTTTATTTGGCCCCTTATTTAATGTATAGAAAAAGTGAGATAATGTTGGGAAAGGCCTTGTACACCTTATATAAAATATTAAATATTTTTAAATTTTTTCATACATCTTGAAATGGGATGCCACAATTTAGCTAGAGCAACATTTTCTTAGGAATTTGGTGTATGCAACATTTGAAAAATGTATTTAATATATGTGGAGGTGTCACATAAATATATATCATATTGAGCACAAGAATTAAATTAATGATCATATGGGTTTTTATTTAGATATGGTAATGAATCTCATATCTAGAGTAAAACTTACATGCCAACCTTTTAAAATTTGCATGGGTGCATTAATTAGAAAACATTGTTTTTTAATCCATGACTATAAATAGAGTTCTTGACATGGGATGTTTGAGTGGTGAATTATGTTTGGAATTTTTAGGAAATATTCAATCTCTAATCTAATTATAAAATTCATGAGATTCAAGGCTTAGACCAAAATAGTATGTAAATCTATGATTGTAAGAAAATATGAAAATTAGGTTGCCTTAATATGGAAAACTATTGAGATATTCATCTTCTTTGTCATGCAAAAACATCCACTTTAACATGCTTAATAAACCTATCTTAGATGAAATAAAACATAAATGAAATGAAAATTACTTCACCATAAGATAGCAGCAAGGTAGAATGTCACAAATCAACAACACAAGAAGAACATTTCACAACACATGATTACATGGAGAAACCCTTGTGGGAAAAAACTTCACCAAGAATAGAGGCTAGGCATGTACTATTTTCAATAGGAAGATTAATAATAAATTCATTTTCATCACTCCATCGATGTCTTCAATGTGACAACACTTTATTACCTGCAAACAATGATACATTCTACTAACCCAAGGCACCAATTTATAGAAGAGTTGGTGTAAGAAAATCACTGCACATTCTCAAAATAAAGGGTAAAATACCACCTCCAAAACAATACACCCCCTTATTTGATAGCATGTAAACTTAGTAAAAAATACAAATAATCAAATGGCCTCCACATGGATGCCCAACCTATAGCCAATTAAAAATAGTCAAACCTAAGTGCTCCATAACTCATCAACGACTATGACGGCTAACATGCACAACATACAAAACTAGGTGAACAACTCTGGGAGACATTCCAATGATATCTTTCAACATGCATAGAAATTCAATTCCACCAATACCCACTCCCAAAGTGGATGCCCAAATAGAATATTCATCCATTATGATGTATCCCAATCACCATTGACTATGTATGTCACGTATGAGTGTAGTTACAACATGTCATAAATAATTACAAATAGATATTTTCTCCATCATGTCCCTAGGCTTCCAAGTAAACCTTCCAAGGAAAATGGAGATACATGAAAATTGCATAGGATTGCAAGGTAAATGTCACCCTATCCTAATAAATTGGCTAGAAGGCAAGTTATGTTATCAAATTTCCTCTATGATTAAAGAGTGTTTATCTGTTGTTGGTCTTGGTTGTGACATTGAAATATTGTTATGGATTTGTGGCTATGATGTTGTTGGATTATTCATGGGTTAGATAGCACGTGTTGGAGGTGAAAATTTAGATCTTCTCAAGTACTCATAAACTATTATTCTTCTAATATTGTATTATAATGGATGTTTTGTTAATAATACATTGAATGTGCTTTGGGGCATGGGTTTTCCAAAAGGGTTTTCTCATGGTATATATTGTTTTATTTTTATTTCTTTATTGGAGCTATTTTATTCAATTTTATCTTACAATTATTCTTTTGTTAGAATATATGATTTCCAATAATTAGTATCAATGTTAAGCTATCGAGGATTTGCACTTCTAATAGATATAGTATAATTACGTATGCACACACTTAAATATTAAATACATTGTAATATTATATTTCATTTTTTCTTAAATAGGCACTTGAATTCTAAATTAATGAAAACTATAAGATGTAACTCATTTTGACCATTTTATAAAGCCAAAATTTATAAGAACTAAACATGATATTTTTAACTTTAAATTAGTGAATTTGGTGAATCATAGTCATGACTTTAATTCATTTTATGCAAGAGAAAAATAACACTTCAATTTATTTTATTGAAATATTTTAAATTATAGGATTTGATAGTGAGATCACATACCCCATGATCACCTACAAAACCAAATATATCCTTCCACAAGAGAGTATGCCAAGAGAATAACTTGCTTGATTATGGATGCAAAATGATACAAATTCATAAATAATTGATCGATGATAGTACATACCCCTATGATTAAAATTTATAGGAGACCTTGCTTATATAGGTAAGGTGAAAGATATGATTAGACAAGATAATGGCAAGTGTTTTAATCCTATGAAATGAGACAAAAAAATAAATGACAAGATAAGATCACAAGATAACTAATACTTTAGAAAGAATCCTAAAGACCTAAGTAATCTTAACATGTGACATGTTTGAATAGGACCTACTAGGTGAACTTTTTGGAATTAAGGTGTCTCAACCTTTGCAATTTCCTAGCATTAAATATTAATTTATTAATGTTTATGTTATAATTTCTTGCTCATATTAATTTGTCATCTAATATGACTTGGCATGGTGAGTTTTCAACATATTAGGAGGTGACATGGATGTTGTGGTCTCCACATGGCAATGTAGGCATCCCACTTTGAGAAGATATTATTCGACATATGTTAGCATCTTTGAGGGATTCTATGACAAAGTATGACAGATTCCTATAACGGTCTTATGACATGTAAGAGCCAGATTTTATGACAGGTTGGACATGTGTTGGAAGGAATCTTTGCATGAGGAAAGTAGGCACCCAACTTTTACCTATGACAAGTTGTAAGAGAATGTAAGAGGCATATTCTATATTTAGTTAGTTATGACAGATTCTCTTACAATTGTAAGAGTTGTCATATATGATAGATTCTATGACATTGTAAGGCATCTGTCATACCTATTAGGGAAAATTTGGGGCGCCCAAGTATGGAGGCATGTAGGGGGTTAGGAATCATGTGAAAAGTGTCACAAGACTCAAATATGTGTTTGAAAAAATTTCCACATGGATTTGGACGCCCATCTCTTATAGCTTTTTCTAGAAGCTACCTTCAAGCTTGTATTCTCTATATATTGGATGTCTTGGAGTGGGTTTTGTATGTTGAATATTGTAGGTATCAAATTTTTTTCGTATTTCCTCTAGAAGAGAAAGATGTAGTCTCCATGTTAAGGATGTGAGCATGTAAGTATATTGTAACTATATTGTTGCAAATTAATGCATTGGTTCGATGTGTTGGAGTGTGGGTTTTCTACTCGAAAGGGTTTTCCCCACGTATATCGTGTTTCTTCTCTTTTGTCTATATTTCTTTTATTCATCATGTTTTTCATTCTTGAAATGTTAATTTACATGTCATTATGCTGTTGAAATTTTATTAGATCTAAAACTACATCAACTTTCCTCTAAGGGTTAATGCAAGGGAAGTTAAACTATGTTTGTTTCCGCTTTAAGGCTGAGTAGTATGTGCTTGTATTAGGTTGTTGAAATCTTTTTTTTTTTTTTAAACATAAGATACTGAAGGTGCTTACTAGAACTTGGAAGGCTTTCCGAGTTCATCATTTCCATTTCATTCTATATCAGATCTCAATTCCAGATTTGCATGTGCTTGCATATGTATGTATGTAAGTTGCATGTACTTGCATGTGTGTTACATGTACTTGAATGGACTTGAATGTCACTTGCATGTTCTTTCATGGTGATGCATGTGATGTTGTGGGTTTTGGGTATTTCTTTTGTTGTGATTTCTTAACTTGGAAAGCTTGAGGAAATTTGTTTTGAAGGAATTGGCTAGTTACAAATCTTTGTTTGAGTGGAAGTTTTGTAGTTGATCTTTTTTTCTAAAAATAGTGGGCATTGTGAAGGATGGAGAAGATCAAGTTCTATGGAGTTGATCATGTGGTTATATTTGATATGTTATTGATTTGGAGCTCTTTTTTGACATTCGAATTACCTTGAATGTATTTAAGGCTATGGAGTTGATCATTGGATGATCTAGAAGCTTTTGGAATAACCTAATTCTCTCTAAGATGCATGTGCATGTTGGTGGTGGAGCTAGCTTGAAAAATGGGTCTGGAATTTCTTGGACCTCTACTTTCCTAATGGATGTTTGTACTTGCATGGCTTAGATTCATGTTCTTTGGATTTGAGGGTTTTATAGATTTTTCATTAAATATCTATGGTTATGCATATTC
Source organism: Sequoiadendron giganteum (assembly GCA_007115665.2). Taxonomy (NCBI): domain Eukaryota; kingdom Viridiplantae; phylum Streptophyta; class Pinopsida; order Cupressales; family Cupressaceae; genus Sequoiadendron; species Sequoiadendron giganteum. The sequence goes on along the minus strand of CM021108.1, from coordinate 61,718,229 downwards.
ATGATATTCCATTATTCTGGTTTAACTATTATGGTTGTTTTCAGACTTATGGGTCTTCCAAATGTTAAGTGGATATGGATTTCCATGTGTGTTACAAAACATGGTAGGTTTGCAGGTTTTAAACGGTTAATCAAAACTTGTGATTTTGCAAATCTGTAGATGAACTATTTTTCCATATTATGTTTCCCTTGGGTATTTCTAGATGTAAGATAGTTATAAGTTCGTGTATGCTTCGTGCATGTTTTGAGGATTTTTGTAGCTTTCTCATTGAGAAAATGTTGCTATATGTTTTACCATTGGTGATTTGTGGGTTGTGAAGTTGGGATAATATATTTTATAATATTCTAGAAAATCTATTTCCTCTTAAGGTTTTACCAGTTTTCTTGTGTTCTAAAAGTTGTGGATTTGTGTAGATCTAGAGTATTCATTTATTCAGATGAAATATGTGTGATCTATTATTCTATATGCATAAGTGATTTCAAATTTACATGGAGATTTTTTCACAAGTTTTACATGTTAATAAAAAACCTGTGGTTTGTAGATTTGTCGAAAATATTGTGTTCAGAATCTTAGAGTTTTTTAGATGAAAAAAATTGTAGATTTACAGGAATTCTTGATTAGTTCCTTGACTATGGTACTCAGTTGTGGATTTTTTTGGAAAATTGGGTCTACTGGTGACTTGGTGTTTGAGTCTTGAAATCTACACATTATCTCCTTTGATATCTCAGTTTTGCATGTTTCTAATGTGATGATGAGTTTGCATGCTTCAGTGTATGGGATCTATGAGTTATGTAGTTTGTGGATTAGCTACCCATTGGCTGCAGTGGGATGACTCAAATGTGGATTGTCTATATCCACGAGATTTATTTAGTATTGATGCAGATTTCATTAGTTGGCCTTGTCTGTGGTCATTTATGCATTTGTATTTTTCTTTGAGATGAGAGGATGGATCTTTTTGAGTGATTGGATATTCAGTTATGGGACTTGTAACATGTTTATCTTCTTGGCTTGGATATTTTGGTTCTACTTATTATTTGGTGTTTTTGATATTGTATTTTATTGTGTTAGAGCCATGAAGAATCTTCATTAAGGAGATGGTTTTCATGATGCTTGGAGAGCTCGTTATCACTTTTCAGTGGGAGCTTTAGCAGTGAATATGGATTCATCACTTAGTGATGGATGATATTCTTTAGTGTTGCAAATGTTACTAGGAGCTCTTAGATCCTGTTGTTGTAGAAGGGTTCTTTCACATTTGCATGGAAATTATTTGGAGATGGTTATTTTCATGTGAATGGATATGTTGACATCCTGATTTTCCATTCATGACTTCTTTAGTCTTTGGTTGAGGTGTCATGATTTTTATTTAGCTATGTGATCCATGTATTGATAAGATGCTTATGTTATTATGTCATGGTTTACTCTTGATTACCAGTTTAGAGTGTTGGAATGATACATGTACTTGTTATGTTCTTTGGATCATATTATATTATTTTAAGGAAGTGTGAGATCATGATTTCATGGTTATGTTCTTGATTCATCTGTACATTACTTGGTTGGACATGAGTTCAACATGGACCTGTGAGGAGATTGTTCCTAGATGAGTCATGATGACTTGGATATCTTGGAGGAGCATTCTCATTTCCCACTCTTGGTCTACTCGACAGTTTAATTAAGAGGTATTTCCCATTGTTTCTTTTAGGTGCATTATGTTTATGCTTTATCTTCTCATGCATATGGATCTTGAGCTATGGATACATGGTTTTGGAGGTTCCATTTAAGGAGTGTTGGCATGTTTATCTCCTTATATGCATTTTGATTACATTCATTGATGTTGAGTTTAGGAGATATATTGGGCTTATTTCCTTCATTGGGAATGGATTTAGTTTGATCTTCTTTGGTTATGAGAGGCTTACATCCATGTTGGCTACATGATATATATGTTATGTTTGATCTTGGTGATTGAATGGTTAGGTGTTGTTATGGATTTTCTTTTGGGGTGTTGTGGAGGAGATCGTACTCGACACAGTTGGCATTTGGAGGTGTATGTAGAAGGATTTTCTGTAGGTTTATGATGTGCAAAGTTTCTCTCTTTGGTATTGGTTATCTTCTTATATTTTTGGTTTCACATTACATTGGTTTGAGGTTTGGTTGGAGCTATTATGACCACTAGCTTGTGGTCATGTTTTTTCACTTATGTTCTTGGGTGATGACATGGAGGTTCCTTTATCTCTTTCCTTTGTTGGGTGTGGAGAACTTGGGAGAGCTATGGATACTTGTGGTGAGAGTTGTTCTTATAGGTTATTGGTTTACAAGTTTTGTATATCATTGTGGATGATTCCTTGGTACTACATGATGTTTTTTACACTTTATATATGATGCTATTGGTAGAATTGGTAAGCCTTGATCATTTTCAGATTTGACATTACCCATGTTGTGGGAGTTCTTGGATGTGTGTTTTCTTCATTGACAATTTTGGTACAAGGAGCTTGCTATTACAGTTTATGAGTTGGATATGTTGTTGGCATACGTTCTACTGATGTTTTGGGTACCTTTGAGGTATGGTAGATTGGATGGATTAGCATTTACTATGGGTGTTATTTTTGATCTCATGGGTTTATCAGTTAGATAAGGGCAACCTGGTTTGGTTGTTGTTCTAGTTGATGGATTATCTTGTTCTCTGGAGGATTCTTCATCTTCAGAATTGTGTTTTGGTTACGAGCTTGGAGTTGGTTGAGCTTTTGTTTTGCTTGAGAGCACAGTGGAGTTGTGGCAATATCTTGTAGCCTTTTTTATCACTTGGATTTGTTTCTTGTGTTCTTTGGATTGATGCATATACACCATGGCATGTTCATTTTCTTCCATAGGTGGAATGATTGGAAGATGACATGAGTTTTTTGTTAGTGCACGAGAGCATGTTGGAGATTCATATCATTTCATGGATGGTTGTGATGATGTTGTTTGGACCTTAGTAGTTGATTACCTAATTAGATTGGATCTTGAAAGGTGTTTGACAAGTGGGAGAATGGTGGGAATGAAGGTGTCTCAACCTTTGCAATTTCCTAGCATTAAAATATTAATTTATTAATGCTTGTGTTGTAATATCTTGCTCATATTAATTTTTCATCTAATATGACTTGGCACGATGAGTTGCCAGCATATTAGGAGGTGACATGTTATGTGAAATGAATGTTGTGTTCTCCACATGGAAATGTAGGTGTCCCAATTTGAGAAGATATTCTTTGACATATTTTAGCATCTTTGAGGGATTCTATGACAAAGTATGACATATTCCTATGACGGTCTTATGACACATAAGAGCCAGATTCTATGATGGGTTGGACATGTGTTGGAAGGAATCTTTGCATGAGGAAATTAGGTAGCCAATTTTGACCTATGACAGGTTGTAAGAGAATATAAGAGGCATCTTCTATATTTAGCCAGTTATGATAGATTCTCTTACAATTGTAAGAGTTGTCATAAATGACAGATTCTATGACATTGTATGGCATCTACCATACCTATTAGGGGAAAATTTGGGGCGCCCGAGTATGGAGGTATGTAAGGGGGGTTAGGAATCATGTGAAAAGTGTCACAAGAGTCAAATATGTGTTTGAAAAATATGCCACATGGATTTGGATGCCCATCTCTTGTAGCTTGTTCTAGAAGTTACCTTCATATTTGTATTCTCTATATATTGGATGTCTTGGAGTGTGTTTTGTATGTTGAATATTGCAGGTATCGAAGTGTTGTTGGATTTCCTCTAGAAGAGAAATATGTAGTCTCCAAGTTAAGGTTGTGAGCTTGCAAGTGAATTGTAACTATATTATTGTAGATTAATACATTGGTTTGATGCTTTGGAGTGTGGATTTTTTAACCCGAAAGCGTTTTCCCCACATATGTCATGTTTTCTTCTCTTTTGTCTATATTTCTTCTATTCTTTGTGTTTCTTATTCTTGAAATTTTAATTTACATGTCATTATGCTGGAGAAATTTTATTAAATCTGAAACTACATCAACTTTCCTCTAAGGGTTAATGCATGGGAAATTAAACTATGTTTGTTTTCGCTTTAAGGCATAGTAGTGTGTGCTTGTATCAGGTTGTTGAAATATATTTTTTTTAAAGAAACAATATAAGATACTCAAGGTGCATACTAGAACTTGGAAGGATTTTTGAGATCGTCATTTCCCTTTCATGAACTAGTTAGGTAGTGTACCTCGTTCACACCAACACCCTCGTTAAGTACAACCTAGGGAGAAGCAAAAAAATGCAAAATTAAAAATATGCATGGATGGGTCCCAAATACAAGGCCATGTTAGGTGCATGTTGTCACATGAAATTGCATCCTATTAAACACGAGGTCCAACATTCCAATGACATAATGGAAATGACCTCAAGGTGTGGGACCTTGAGCAAATGAGGTTGAATCTTCAGAGAAGGTCGACTTCCTCTTTCGATCCAAGTGAAATGTGTTGGTCCAACCCAACACATAAAAACCTAGCACTACCCTACTCTAACAGGTCACACAAGAAAAGAGATAGAAGGAATGTGTGAAGGGTAAATGGAGGTGATACACCAATATGGAAAATTTGTTTCTTCTTGACTAATATTTGCACAACACCATTGAAGAGGGATCAAGAGACTCATACAGATCTCTATTTGGCCAATTTCCAAACGCAAACATGGAGGTTAGGGTTTGACAAAATTTTGGAAGGAAAGATATTTTCTCAACACAATAATTGTAAATAATTTAACTCAAACATATATGCAAGGAAAGAAAGAACAAACACTTAGAGATGTTGGTAATGAACTTACACAACATAAAAAAGATAAGAAGAGGCAAGCTTGATTGATTTCATTAATGTAAAGGAAAAAATCCAATCTTTGCAATTGTGGAGATGCAAAATGTATGTCTACCAAAGAAAAATCCCAAAGGAGCCAGAGGAAGAACCCTTACAATGAATATAATTCTTGCCTTTATAGATCAGGCATAACTTGGAACAAAAAATTGAACCCTAACCCTAACTAGGGTTAGCAATGAAGTTTGTGCATGAAAGAATGGAGCCATCTCACAAAACTCGTGATTGGGGAATGGATCCATCAAAAAAGGTCAAAAATCCACAATAAATGGGCATATGAGAGCCCATGAAATCCACTTGAAGAAGTCAAGGGGAGCACTAAATGTCATCCTTGAAGTCTAGAAATAAAAAAAGGCCGCTCAAAGGTTAGATCAAGCATTAATGGTGTCGCCCATAGAAAAATCCAAATCCGTTGAAAGGTCAAAGTGTCAAGCCCGAAAGGAAACCTTTTCTTATGCATTAAATGGTCTAAATCCACGAGAAGGTGCACCATTATTAGGTATTAGGTGTCGGGCCTACTTCATACTTTATACTTTTTTGGCATCATACTTCGGGTGGAAGTCTTATGGATTACTACTTAACGTTAAGTTGTAAGAGGTAAGATGGGAAGGCAAAACCCAAAATTCTGAAATTCAAAGACTTGGTCAGATTTAGTGAGAACGAGACCTCAGGAGGGAGACCTAAGGCACTGAGAAGGAAAAAAATACTTAAGGAAGAAGACAAAGGAAGAAAGAGTTTTGGGTGTCAGGAATCAAGAGGATTCCTTGCACCATACCTCAAAACATGTAAAGTGTAAGAGGTAAGACCGACAATCGAAATTTGATGGTCAAGACATCAGAGGTCAAGAATTAGTCGTTTAGTTTAATGATTGTGAAGAAAGGAGGAAAGGGTAAAGGGAACTCCCAATCTTTGATGCCCAAAAGGCTAACACTTTTTCACCTTTTGAAGAGCACTTCAGGAATCAAGGTTCGAAGGGGTGGACTACCTCTTACCACCTTAAAGGTAAGAGGTATAGGGGAAGCCTTATCCTCGAAGTATGAAACATCAACACTTAGTGTTTCTATTAATGATAATTCAATGATCGGGTAACTGGAAGAATAACTACCTCTTACATTAACAAGGGTAAGAGGTAAGAGGAAAATTTGAAGCTCGACTCCCGAAAGATCAACACTTAGTGATTTTTTAGAAAGAAGGGATTGGGGTCGGATGAAGGAAGGAAGAGAAGGGAAGGGAAAGAAGGTGGTAGAGGGGATGGGTGAAACCTAAAAACCTAAGGAAACCGAGGGAAAGAAGAGAGAAGAAGAAGGAGAAATCGATCGATAGAAGAGGGATGGAAGGAATAAGGAAAGCGACAACCCAAAATCTTGAAAAACCTAGGACTTAGCCAATTTTGGACCCTTAAGAAAAGTTCATGCAAGATGGTCCATATAGGATCTCTCAAATTGGTTATCAGTGATAGGTCATCTAAGGTTGGCATGAAATAACAACATATATGGAAACTTATGTAGGATGATTTCCTATTAATAATGGAATCCAGAGGCCTTACATATCCATTGGGCATGGAGTCATGAGAATTCTTCAATGGCTAAGCCTCCTTAGAGAAAACACAACATGTGTAGGCTGCACTTGGAGAAAAGCAAGAAAAGATAGCAACATACATTCCTTTAAGGAGAATGTAGGGTGTGCAAGTGCACTTCATGGAAAGAAAGATATTTATAATATATACATGATTCAACAAAAAGAAAAGAATGGAAATTTTCCTCTGTCAAAGATGAACCGTCTGAAGCAGTTGATCTCCCTCAAACCATAGTTGAAGCCTCACCTAGTTGCAACCATTGAAAACTTCTGCTAGGATGCATGAAATGCAAAAAATGCTTGCAAGGCAAAGGATCACTTCACTATGAACGTTGCCATTGTAGGGGAACCATATGATACAAGTGTTAGATCCATCTAATACTAGTGCCTCAGCTGAACATATAGTAGTAGGGGTGAATCTTGCATGTCAACTTGAAGGAATAAACCTTCTATAGAGGGAAAAGAACTCTCCTCACAAAAGGATAGGACATTTCCATAATTGTTGACCTCCTCGTTGCATGAATTAAAACAAAAAGAGAAATTTTCTAGCTCACATGGCGATGAAAAATATGTTGAGCCCTTTTTTTGATCTCCACAAGGAATCTCTTCTTCATGCATCTCGAATGAAAAAAATTGGAGCTTAGGCACTATCAAATTGAACTGCAGGAGCATTACTCTCCCAACAGGTGTGTAGCTGCTCAATGGTGGATTTTTCATTAAGTTGGTCCCATGTGAAGCATTCTAACTCAGTCGCATTATCCCTAATGCCAAAGGTCACATCTTCACCTTGAATGAAGGCCTTGTATTCAACATTGTTACATTCAAGGACATGAAAAAACCAACATACATCATAATTACATGCATTAATGTACACTTCATCAACACATACCTCAGGTTTGTGAGACAATTTAGGAGAAGAACTAAATCCTTCAAATTGCCTCTATGTTTTGATTTCTTCTTGACAACTGGTTGTAACAAAATTGAACTCTTGGCAAGTAATGGTGTCCACATTCTCTATTGTCACTTCATTCTTATGTTGCTTCCCATAGATCTCCTCTTCTGGGGGTGATGATTTGATGTTTAAACCTAAATAAAAGGTTTCTATAACATCCCAAAAGAGGTCCTCCACATCAAAATTAGAGATCTCAACAAATTGGGGATCTTCATCCACCATAGAAGGGGATAAACATATTTGTTGTTGCTCCAAAACCATGGAGTCTTCTTCATCCATCAAGCTAGGACCAAGCTACTCAAAGGCCTCTGCTAATTTAGGTATAGGTGAGCTTTCCTCCTTGTCTTCAATAAAACAAAGGAGGGTATAAAATGAGAGGACTAATTCATCTACTGTACAATTTTTTCTACCTTTTTAATGCCTTACTACTGCAACTTATTATCTTTAACTATTACTTGCAGCAGATCAAGGCACTCATTGTTAAGAGCACATAAAGGCTCATCAATGACCACTTTACTCCTATCTAGGAACCTCTCCCTCTTTTTTATTCTTCTGAACAATTAGGATCCCATACAATAGGTCCAACTTTGAAGAGTAAAATAGCAATGGGGGCAGAAAAAAGGGTCAAAAGGGAATGAAACTCTTGTTGAAGCTCAAGAAGGGACTGCTCAATAGGAGTTAAAATTCAAGCCTCCTCAAGGATAGGTTCTTGTGAGGAATAAAGGCTCTCAAAACTTGGGATCTCCAACATAGGATATTTTCCTGATGGCATAGGAGGTTCAATAAGGGTTTCAAGAGGCTAATTAGGATTCTTGAAACTAAAAAATTTATGCTTGCATACCTCCTACACAATAGGCTATTCTAGAACAAAAGGAGGGCTAATAGAAGTTTCAAGAGGTCTTTTAGGGTTATCAAAACTTACAAAAAATTTCTTTCTTATCTCCTCCTTTGCATGTTATTCTAGAATTGGTGGAGGTGTTTGTTTGAAAATAGGCACACAAGGGGCTTCTTGAGTCTCAGGAATTTATGCTAGAGCGAGGGAAAGCTTGAGTTGCTCTTTCCCAACAACAACTTCCTTTGTTGTATACTCCTCTTGTTTTTGCCTTCTTTGTGCCTCCATTGAGCTTCTATATTTTATTGCGGAGGGTAGTGAGCTTGGTGAGCAAGCTCATCGTACTATGGGAAAAAATATTGCTGCCCCTAATAGGCTTGATTAGCCCACTCCTCTTGTTGTAGGTCAAATGCTTGTTTATCCTTAATCTGAACCAACTGTCTATGGAGATCCCTCATCATGGGCATGAGTTCACTCATATTTTGGGGTTGAAAGGAAGAACAAGCAACCTCCTAGGATTTTCGATAGGAATGTGTAGGCATCTAGAAATATTGATAAGGGTGGGGTGAGAGGTAATAATTTTGAGAAGGTTGAGAACCCATAACAACAAGGTAATGGGAGGTAGAACCAACCTGATATGGATGATGGGGAGGTGCAAAGTTTGCATTTTCATCAAATGGGGGAGTATACATGTGGTTTCCTTTATAGATTGACATATTTATTTATGGGAAGAACATGGAACACCTTGAAAACTTAAAAGTAAAGCAGAGGACTGGCCAACTAAATATTTTGGGTACATACCAATAGAGTCACCCAAATGATGTTGCAGAGTCGCTTGGTGCTTGAAGAATGCTTCCAAAGGCTGAAATGTTGAAGAAGGAACCACTTCCTCAATGAGATGAATTGAAACTAACACTACTTAACCAGTAGTTTTTGAATGGAGTTTCCATGGTGTTAGAAAGAATGCCTCAAAAGGCAATATATGCTAGAAAAAAACACCAAATTCCTCAATGGCGAGAAATTAGAGTTCCACCAAGTTTGCCAAAAACTATTGTCACATGAAACTGCACCCTATTGAGCATGAGGTCCAAAATTCTAATGACATAATGAAACAACCTCAAGGTGAGGGACCTTGCACAAATGAGGTCAAATCCCCAAAGAAGGCTGACTTCCTCTTTCAATCCAAGTGCAATGTGTTGGTCCAACCAAACACATGAAAACTTACCACTACCCTACTCTAACATCTCACAAAGGAAAAGAGATAGAAGGAATGCATGAAGGGAAAATGGAGGTAATACACCAAGATGGAAAATTCATTTCTTCCTAACTAATATTTGCACAACAACACCATTGAAGAGGGATCGGGGGACTCACACAAATCTCTATTTGGTCAATTTCCAAAGGAAAACATGGAGGTTAGGGCTAGACGAGATGTTGGAAGGAAAGAGAGTTTCTCAACACAACAACTATAAATTTTTTAACTCAAACATATATGCAAGGAAATAAAGAACAAACACTTAGAGATGTGGGTAATGAACTTACACAACATAAACAATTTGAGAAGAGACAATCTTAACCGATTTCATTAATGTAGTGGAAAAAAAGCCACTCTTTACAATTTTAGAGATGTAAAATGCATAATTCTACCAAAGAAAAACCTTGGAAGATCTAGAGAAATAACCCTTAGAATGAATAAAATTATTTCCTTTATAGATCATGCATAAATTGGAACAAAAAACTAAACCCTAACCCTAACTAGGGTTAGCAATGAAGTCTGTGCATGAAAGAATGGAGCCATCTCGTGAAAATTGTGATTGGGGCATGGATCTGTCAAAAAAGGTCAACAATACATAATAAATGGGCATGGACACCCATGAAATCCTCCTATAGAAGTCAAGGGGAGAAATAAATGTCATCCTTGAAGTATAGAAATCAAAACAAGCCACTCAAAAGTTAGATTGAGCATTAATGGCATCACCCAAAAAATATGCGAAATCCATTGAAAGGTTGGGGCATCAGGCCTAAAAGGAAACGTTGGCTTATGCATTAAATGGTCTAGATCTGTAAGAAAGAGCACCATTGTCAGGGATTGGGTGCCAGGCCTGCTTCATACTTTATGCTTTATTTACATTAGACCATCAAGGATTAGACTTCGGGCGGAAGGCTTACATATTACCGCTTAACATTAAGTTGTAAGAGGGAAGATGGGAAGGTGAAACCCAAAAGTCTAAAATTCAAATACTTAGTCAGATTTAGTAGGAATGGGACCTTGGGAGGGAGACCTAAGGAACTAAGAAGGAAATAAGACTTAAGGAAGAAGACAAAGGAAGAAATAGTTTTGGGTGTTGGGCATCAGGAGGATTCCTTACACCATATCTCAAAACACATAAAGTGTAAGAGGTAAGACCAATAATCAAAATTCGAAGGTCAAGACATCAAAGGTCGAGAATTGGTCATTCATTTTAATGATTATGAAGAAAATAGGAAAGGGTAAAGGGAACCCTTGATCCCCAATGCTTGAAACGCCAACACTTTGTCACCTTTTGAAGAGCACTTTCAGAATCGGGGGTCAGAGGGGTGGACTACCTCTTACCACCTTAACGGTAAGAGGTATAGGGGAATTCTAAAAAATCAACACTTAGTGTTTCTATTAACGAGACTTCGATGATTGGGTAACTAGAAGAATGACTACCTCTTACTCTTACCTTAACAAGGGTAAGAGGTAAGAGAAAAGGCCAAAGCCCGACCCCTGAAAGATCAACACAATGATTTTTTAGAAGGGATCAAGGTTGGATAAAGGAAGGAAGAGAAGGGAAGGAAAATAAGGTGGTAGATAGTAAGGTTAAGCCCGATGGGTGAAACCCAAAAACCTAAGGAATTTGAGGGAAATAAGAGAAAAGAAGAAGGAGAAAGGAGTGACAAAAGAGGGGTGGAAAGAAGAAGGCAAGAGACAATCCAAAAGCCCAAAAAACCTAGTCCACTTAGCCAATTTTAGACCCTCCTCAAGGAAAATTCATGCAAGATGGCCCATATAGGATCTCTCAAATTGGTTATCGGTGATGGGTCATCTAGGGGTGGCAAGAAATTACAAAAGTACCCATTTATAAATGATCTCTCAGAAATGGAGAAAAGGATTAAAAAATTGAGGTAAAATCCCATCTCTAAAAGAGAGAATGCAAGAAAATAATCATGTATAAGTGATGAATAGATGGCTTAACATAAATCCCCAAGGACTACATCCTTTAAAAATATATAATGGATATCCACCCATAGGAGAGAAAGAGTGGGAATATATCCCCCCATAATGAAGTAGCTTATTTTCTAATGGTGAATGCTTGAAGACAAAAGATAATCTAATGCCTACAAATAACATGCCTCCCCTTGGGAAGAAACAAGTCTAATGGTTGATGTAGAATAAAATCTAACTCCAAGAAGAGAGATGAGGTAAGATGCTTCATGATGGGTGTCTCTAAAAAATTCTCATGTGTCACCATGTCCATGGTAGATGATGATGCCACAATCAAATCAACTACATGCCTAATAAATAGATAAGATGGAAAAATAAGATCAAGTGGTAATTGATGATGAAAAATCTCAAAAGATAAAGATGGTTTGACAATAGTAGTCATATTACTATCATCAAAGAGGAGCGATAACCTCTTAAGTGTGTCCTCCAAATCTGTAATATGAGATTGACAAAACAAATTTGATACAACTATCAAATTTTCATCTCAAAAAATGGAATCTAAAAGATAATGATGATCATGTTGCGCAGGAATTCTGGAAGTCTCAATCAATTATTTTGCACAAAGAATCAATGAAGGTGAAGGATCAAAAACTACCTTTTAAGGGGGATGAGGAAACTATGAAGAAACCTCATCATCATCATTATTTAAAGACTCAAGTCTCTCAAAATAAAACTCTTAAATAGTATCATAGTCATATGGTATGTTATTTGAATCATCAAGAGGTACAAGATAGTCTAAAATAGGATCATTTGGGAATCACTATGAATCATGATATCCATATATCTCCTAAACTTTGATTCAAAGAGCATCAGGACACTCAATGTATTGAATGGAATTGAAAATAAATATGGAAATAAATCACTCCTAGGACATGATCGATTTTGAATTTCTAAGAAAATTTCTTATGATTAGTACCTAGAGGGGGAATAAAACCATAAAAATGTGATAAAGTATGAAGCCAACATAGATGTTTTAAGATGTCATCTCTCCATTATTTATAGCTTCCCCTTTTCAATATGATTAGATGATGATGAAATAAAAAACCCATAATAAACTAAAATAGATCTCCAAATTTACAAGGAAAACAACCTTTAATAAATTATAAACTCCCAACTATGATGAATACTAGAAATGAAGCATCCTAAAATGATATAATCTCTCTTGGTATCAGGATGTCCATGTAATCAGTCAAAATTTAATATTGGAGAAAAGTGAATAAAATGTAGTTGGGGTTGAATCTAGAAAAAATGAATGGATAGATCAAAATAGCTCCTCAACAACTTTCCAATGCCACAAGAATGAAAATATTGGATAAAAAGGAAAACAATTATGAGCTCAAAGGTCTCTATGGGAGATCTAACTTCAAATAGCAATAACTTCTAGCAGCAGAAAAAACTAATTTAGTGAGACTTGCACCACTGTAAATTACATAGGACTAGCTTTCCAATGATATCTTGTTTGCAAAAGTCTAACTCATGGATCAAAATATATGGAAAATATCCCAAATTTTATTAGTTGAAAAGAAAAGAAAGGGCTCATAGCTTGGGCACTAGTCACCCATAGGACCAAGGAAATGGGAAAGAGGCATTGATGAGAGTCGAGTGGATTGGAGTGAATGTACAAAGGTAGTGGAGCAGAAACTCCCACACATCACTAGTGGTGGTGGTCGGGGGTTGAGGCCCCCCTAGCTGGTAGTGATTGGTCACTTAACCATTGGTGTCCAAGAACTAAGGTTGAAAGGCTAATGAGGTGTAAAAAAATTATTTATATTCAATAATCTACAATATCATACCTTGCCAACCATATTACTCTAGCATTGAATGTTGATGATGCATCATGCAAAATATTTTATTGAATGAGGAGTATGCCACCAAATCTATAAACCAATACCCTATAATAGTGTATGGCTAGGACATATGGTACAAATATATAGGATTGTACAAAGCATATGGACAATATTCCTACCATATTTTTTAAACCCTCTAAAAATGGTCAAAAAAATCCATTGCCCAAATATCAAGTATTTTATATGAAAATATGGGGTTTTGGGCCTTCTAGACTCAATGATGAGATTTATTTTACCCCAAAATACACTCATAAAAAGATCATCCATAAATCACCCTTATATCTGAGAAGGATTTACAAATCTAGAGATTTGATAGCATATGGGAGCTAATAGTGATCTCACAAACCCCTAGATCACTTAAAAAACAACATAACCTTCCACAAGAGAGATGGAAAGAGAATAAGTTTCTTTATTATGGATGAAACAATGATAAAACTTGATTAATAATAGTACACGCCCCTATGATTACCATTAAAAGAGGTCCTGCTTATATAGGTAAGGTGAGAGATAGGATTAGACAAGATAATAAAAAATTTCTTAATCCTACGACACAAGACAAAAAAATTAAATGACAAGATAAGATCACATGAGAACTAAGACTTCTAAAAATATTCCTAAAGCCCTAAGTAAACTTAACATGTGAACATGTGTGAATAGGGCCTACTATGTGAACTAGTTAGGTAATATACCCCATTCACATCAACATAAATGTGAGCCTCAACATTTACCATGTTCTCCTCTAATAGCCAATGGCATGGGTTTTCATTTTGACATCTTGTTACTCACCCCTTTAATTCTAGGGAGTTATTGATGAACATCAATAAAATGGCATGGATAACTTATTAAAACATATGCCTTTGTTATAATATATTGATAAGATTGTATAAATGGAAGGTATGAGCATTAAAACAAGTGTTTTTAATAAATTTGTGAGCTCTAGTTGCTAACTCACCCTTCTTCAAAAAATGGTTGGTCTACATACTTATTATCTCCCAAACAATCCTTCTATAATAGTTTCATCCATTAGATCTCTTGATACAATGGATACTAAGTATCACTTTAGAACCAAAATATTTAAAATAAAAAAATTCCTATTCCATTTACATCACTTAGAACTCCATGTTGTCAAGACAAAACATCACACCACATCACAAATTATTTCATGTAACCTTAAAATAATATTTTTTCTTTAAATCACATATAGATCTCTTTAAATAACTTCATAACATCTTTAAAATATTTCACCATGAGAAAATCATACAACACTATGATTGCAACCTAGTTGTTGGCTATGAATATTTTCTTATATGCTAGCATTTTCCTTTGTATTGCTAGTTTTACTTGTTTCCATGTCATTCTAGTACATTACCTCACACCATGGTCCATTTCCTTTACCTAATCCTAACTCATTCTTCTTGTAATGCTTGACTCATTTCTTTCATGATGGCTTTTAAACATAGATCTTAGCTAATACATGGTCATGTTATTCTAATTAGCAGGAAATTCATCTTATTTATTATTGGTGAGTCCTCTCTTGATTATGATAGCTTTCAAACATATATTTTTCTACCTTTTAATTCAAATAAACATGTTTGTATAATTTTCATGGTCACATTGAATGTCTCTTCATACCTAGGTGTTGGACTTTGAACTCTATATTTTTCTAAAAAACTAATGTAGGTTATATTTTCCATGTTGGCTCTTCTTTGTCTATGATTTAACTCTATTCTATATATATTGTCTATTTAAATACTCATAACATCCATGTCAACATTCTATGTTTCATTTCAGTGGTGGCATTCCCTTTCGGAACCCAAACAAATAACCTAGTTGAAGTTGAGGCTTCTTTCAATGGCATTAAATTGGCCTTTGATAGAGAATATAAGAAAGTTTGAATTGAAGGGGACTCACTCAATATCATTCGATGTTTTCTCAAACTTCATCCACTAAGCTAGTTAATTGAGTCATTGATACATAACTCTCTATGTATGATTAATACCTTTGAGGATGTTAAAATATCTCATATCTTCCATGAAGGCAATGTGTTGGCTGATTTCTTCGCCAATGAAGGGGTCAGAATCCATTCCATTAAATCATGGGATGGATAATTTTTAGTACCATTGGAGTCCCTTTCCATTTTGAACTATGATGCTAAGCACGAAAAACTAAGGAGGGATGCGATGTGGTGTTAATGACTATCATATGCCTCACAAATTTTATGGGTAAAAATGGGTCTTTACCCTTTGTTTCTATCTAGAGATTAGGAAGTTTCCAGAGATTGTACTTCAAGAACAAATCTATGAAGACGGGTGGGGACTGCAGCCATGTCGGGTGGCTCTCCTATGCCAGGATTCAAAGGAAGGCCAAGGTTTGGCGAATTTTGGAGGAAGGAGGTCTCACCCTCTATATGGAGTAGCTTCATGGATTTGATCCCAAAGCTTCCAAACTCTTTATTAATGGGTAGATAAATAGAACCTCGTATATTAATGGTATTGAGTTCACCATTTCTAAGGAGTTCATTGCGTAGATCTCTAGGATTTAAATGCATGGAAGTAAGTTCTTCAAAGATAGAAAAGAAAATAAGAAGGCTTTGAATCAATTTTTTAAAGGGAATAAGAGTGAGTGAAGTTATCCTCCTAGGGATATGACAAGCTATCCATCAAACTCATTTGGTCTAAGATAGTTAAGGTCATTATGCGCTATATCACTCTTGAGGGTAGGTACATTTCAATCGTTTGAGTTCACTTTAACTAAATCATTTCAAGCATAAACTTCTAGTTTCTTTTTTGTTTTATTTTATTTAGCTTCCTTAGATTCCTCTGTGAAATAGCATAAGATAAATTCTAAGCTTTCGGTTTTGTATGAGGGTTTTGTTTTGTTAAATAAAGTATGTCAAAGAGTAGATCCCAGTGAAGTCTCTAAAATGTATGGGCAATGTTAAAAAGAAATATAACACTAAAATTGTGTAGTATTTTTTTATGAGGTTTGAATCCCCTAAAGAATTCAAAGATGAGGAATGGTAGGAAACATAAGTTGGGGCTGACTCAATGGTAGTGTTGTCTTCCTCCCCTTCAGATTCAAAATTATAAAGGAAAAGGAAGGATTCTACAAAGAAAACCCCTTCAAAGAAGAAATCCAAGAAGGATAGCTCATGGTCGAAAGGCTCCCAAACTAGAGATGAGGAGGTGGGGTGTAAAGATCAAAGGTAGGTCAAAAAAAATTCTAATTCTCATGGGGTTGAAGGTGGAAAAGGTAAGGAGAAGGTTGGAGAGGAGAAATTTACTGAAAAAGATAATGCTATATTGGCAATTGGCCACTCCCCATCAAAATGTCTAGCCAAGGATAAAATAAATGCTACCAAAATTCACCCTTTCTTAGAAGATTTCTCCTATCTACATTTCGATAAGGAGGAAATTTATGGCATTCTTGGGGTTGCTAGAGAAGGTGTGATGAGCAACTTTGGACTAGATGAATGATTTCTTTTAGAAATAAATAAAGTCAATGGGTTGCAAGAAAAGGTTGTTAATGAGGATAGTGGTCATTCTACTTCAAGGCTCATGGATTTAAATAATAGGGTTGCATCTGTTGAGGACTCCATCAATGAGCTAAAAATGAATTATGAAAATCAAATACAAACTTGGAAAAAATATTTAGGAGATTAACTCAAACATTGAGAATCTCCTGAAATCAGTCAATGTTCAATCAAGAATTGTGCAAAAGCCCTAAGGATCCTCATGGAAAAATTAAAGGAGCTTAAAGAGGAGTAGATGACTGGTGTGAACCCTACCAATAGTAGAATGAAGGAGCATCCAAAAAAATAAAAAAAGGTAAAAAATTATTGCTAGAGTGTGAGAAAGGACCTAGTGCTCAGACCCATGGGAGCAAGAAAAAAACCTTTAAAAAAGAAAAGAGTGAGTTGTTGACCCTAGTTAATCAACACTACAAACATGAACTCGAGGTGGTTGAAACTCTTAAAAATATGAAATAGTTTTTTTTCTTTTTATTTTCTTTTAGTTTGATGGTGTTTGGTTGTTGGTTGGTTGTGCCTTTATTTGTTTTTGCAACATTTTGTTGTTAAGAATTTTAGGTCCCTTCAAACCCTATTTTTCTTGTTAACAAAAAACATTCCATGTTTTATAGTATTGGCCTCCTCATTTTATTACATAGGCTACACCACTTCTGATTAGCATGTTGGTTATATAACTTACATGATTATGAAATTTCATACTTGTATGTCTTGTACTTAATTTAAAATACATATGCATGGCTTTAAATGGAACACTATTTCTCCTACATCTTTGCATTATCTACACATTGGTATACCCTATCTAAGTTGTGTGCATAATTATATATTGTACTATGCCACAATATCATATAAACAATCTTTCACCATTAAATTCATTATGTAGGATTTATTCCACCTCTCACACTAATCTTCCTTTTGGTTCTTAAATGTGAGATCTATTATTATTTTTGGTCCTATCAATTCATGTTGGCATCAGTTTTAATCATGCAAACTTCATTCCCCAGAGTGGATTCATCCTCCACTCAAAGAAATCTTATTTTGTATACAAGCTACAAGTTGGGTTTCCTTATTCTTCTACATCTCCCTATTGCAACAAGCCAAATTTTCCATTGGCATACAAAAAATACACAACAATTACCCTAAACAAGGTTTATTACATTTAGAAATCATAACAATTAAGATGATAGAATATAACTATATATTCTTGAACAAATATTTGGGTATAAATCAAACACATGCTATATAATATTAGTTTATAAATAGAGATAGAGGTGCTATCTCACCTAATGTATAGAGTTTTATAGGTAGGAAACTCCCCAACCTTGAAATACTAGACTTTTCTTGTACTAAAACCTTAACTAAGTTACATATATTAGGTATTTGTAGGATGACTAAGAGTATGGCTCCCATAAGCCTCACTCATTGCCACCAATTATAGCCAACCTATGAATAACTAAGCATACATAATTTAGGTAATGAAACTATTTATGTCTTAGTTTAGTTTCCTATTTTTTATCTTTTATAATATGAGTGAAAGTATAAGGAATTCAAGGATCAATCATGTCCTATGAGGTTATTTTCAACTAGCCAATATATTCAATATTTTTATAATGACTTAAACAAATAAAACAAGCCATCATATTATGAAAACGAAATCCATGTTTAATTAAATATAGTGACAAAAATATTAACAACTTATCTTAGTATTTTTATCAGTAACATTATGATAGGTATACAAACAAAATTACATCAACAAGTAATATAATCATTATATTTGTTTCCATATAAGTTTCAATCAAACCCATGACAATTGTCGTTCGTAATCTCATGAGGTGAATATTAAAATCAAAATGGTTACAACAATGTACCAATTGAAAACTCATGTAATGGAAACCCACTATAATATGTTTATAAAAAATAATAGATATATTTTGGTATTAAGGTGTATCAACCTTAGAGAGTCCCAAGATATTTAATTAATTAATTTAGTCATTTTTCTACAATTAAATCCAAAGTATGTTTCTAAGTTGCTATAACACTTTGTGGTACCCAATTGTGAGTTGGCTTCCTACATGTGTGGAAAGAAGCATGATATTGTGTCACTTGTTACTTGGATGCTCAATTGGGAAGAAGAGTTCTTTAAAACTCAAATTTTCACCATAGTGACATGTTTCATTTCCTTTTGAGTTATCCCTTGGCAAGATTTTGAAAACTTGCTAAATGGGACTATGACAACCACTAGAAGAAACTAGAAGTCAAAAGGGAGTTCAAAATTGGTAGGTGGCTATATTTTATCTAGTGGGATATCATACATGTCAAGGAGACTTAATATTTTCATAAAATAATAATTTGGATGCTTTCATGTTGTTGCATATTGGTGCATAGAATTGCATGTTTGGTAGGTTGCAGTTTTGGTCAACTTGGACCTATGCATTTTCTATGTTTTAATTTCCATGCATGTAGAGACTGTGGAGATGACACATGGCATTCCTGGACACCCATAATAGAGGATTATAGACATGAGAAATATTTATGTATTTATAGAGAGAAGATTTTTTTATTGCAGGGTTATGTTTTCAGATTTTCTTCAAAAGAGCAAGATGTAATATTCAATGTATTTGGATATGTAATCTCCATGTTAAGGTTGCGAGCCTAAAATTTTATTGTAACCACTTTGTTACTGATAATACAATGTTTCAATGCTTTGGAGTGTGAGGTTCTTTACTTGGAAGGGTTTTCCTCATGTATATCGATGTTCTTTCTCTTTTGTAGATATCTTTATTCTTATTTTTGAAATGTTAATTTGCATGTCGTTATGCTGCTGAAATTTTCCTAGATCTACAAACTACATTATCTTTCCTCTAAGGGTTAATGTGATAGAAATTAAACTCTGTTTCTGCTTTAAGGAATAGTATTATGTGCTTGTATTAGAAAATATAAGTTATTGAAGGTGCATACTAGTTATTGGAAGGCTTTATGAGCTATTCAATTCCTTTCATTCGGTATCAAAGCTCAGATCCATGTTTTGCATGTGCATATATGTGAGTTGCATGTACTTGCATGAGCTTGCATGGTACTTGCATGTGATTACATATTATTGCATGTGAAGAACTCATTTTGTTTAAGGTTTTGGAAATTTATTTTGTTGTGATTCCTTAGCCTGGAAAGGTTGAGGGAATCTATTTTAAAGAAATTGGCTAATTATTAATCATTTTCCAAGAATTTTTTTTACAATTGATCTTGTTTTCTTGAGATAGAAAGCATTGTGAAGGATGGAGAATATGGATTATTTTGGAGTTGATCATGTGATTCCATTTAATATAAAATTGATTTGGAGCTCCTATTTGATAATGTATTATAACCATCATGCATGGTGGTTTTTTTCATTTCGTAGTCATGTGTAGCAAAGTATTCATATTGGGTATTTATGTTTTTCTCACCGATCATATGGAGAAACATGTGTGTTATGAATATGGTTTGATGTGCTTATGTTGGGTGCTTGGTTTTAGTCCCTGGAATTGGAAGGCATTGTTTCAATAACCTTGAATGCATGTAGGCTATGGAGTTGATCATTGTATGATCTAAAAGCTTCTGGAATAGCCTAACTCCTATGTATGCTTGTACATGATGGTGTTTGTGGAGTTGGCCTACAAATGGACCTAGAGTTCTTGGACCTCTTCTTCCTTTGGTTGGTTGTACTTGTATGACTCAATTTCATGTTGGTTGGATCTAAGGGTTTTTTTGTAGATTTTTCCTTAAAACATATCTATGGTTATACATATTCATGATATTCTATTGTTCTATTTAGACCTTTGGGTCTTTGAGATGATAAGTGGATATGTATTTGCATGTGTATTTGTAAAAATTATGGTTTTATAGTTTTTACACAGATAATCAAAACTTGTGGTTTTGTAGATCTATAGATGAACTATTTTTCATATTATGTTTACCCTTGGGTTATCTGGATGTAATATAGTTACAAATTTACATGTATGCTTCATGCATGGTATGAGGAGGTTTGCAACTTTATCGTTGGGGAAATGTTAATATATGTTTTACCATTGATGATTTGATGGTGGTTGTGAATTTGGCACATTTCATATTTATAAGCTTTTGGACAACCAATTTCCTTTGAAGGTTTAACAGTCTTTTTGTGTTCTAAAAGTTGTGGGTTTTGTGTAGATCTGGAGTATTCACTTGTTCAGATGAAATATGTGTGATCTATTATTTTGAATGTTTAAGTGGTTTCATATTTACACAAAGATGATTTTATAGGTTTTACATGTTAAGAAAAATTTGTGGGTTTGTAGATCTATGAAAATATTGTGTTCAAACTCTTAGAACTTTCTGGATGAAAATAATTGCAGATATACACTTGAATAATTGATTAGTACCTTGAATATGGTACTCGATTATGTATTTGTTTGGAAAATTAGGTTTTTTGATGATCTTGTGTTTGAGTCTTAAAATATACATGTAATCTTCTTTTATATCTCAGTTTTGCATGTTACTAAAGTGATGATGGGTTTTCATGTTTAAATGTTTGATATCTATGGGTTATGCAGTTATATGGGTTGATTACCCATTTGGTTGCAGTGGGATGACTTGTATGTGGACCATCTATATCCACAAGTTTGATTCAGTGTTGATACAAACTTCATTAGTTGACCTTGTCTATGGTCATTTTTATATTGGTATGTGTTGCATTGGGATGAGAGGATGGATGTTGAGTTCCTAGAGAGCCAGTTATGGAACTTGTAATATGTGGTTGTATCTCCTTGGCCTGGAGATCTGGGTTCTACATGTTCTCTAGAACTATTGGGATTGCAGTTGAGTGTGTTTGGACCATAGGTGATCTCCATTTAGGATATGGTTATCATGATTCCACGTGTAGCTCGGTACCATGGTTCAGTGTGAGATTTGGAAGTGGCATGGATTCATCATTGGTGATGGATGATCTTCTTAGTGTTTTTTGATGTATTGGAGGAGCTCTTAGATCTTGTTTTTGTAGAAGCGTTCTTTTACATTTACAGGTTCATTGGTAGGAGATGGTTATCTCCATGTGATCAAAGATGTTTGATTCTTGCTTTAGAGTTTTAGCATGATACATATTTTCTTTAGACCAGGATGTATGCATTGTTGCATGTGATCTCCTAGGAGGAGATGGTTGGATCATGATTTCATGTTTGGGTTCTTGATTCCATGGTTGGAGCTTTAAGAGTGATCTGGTTAGTTCTCTTGGTATTGGGTATCTTGGTCACGTGCTTAAGATCTCCATAAGAGTGCAATGTTGTATTTGGAGTTTTAACATGGATTAATCAATTACAAATGCTCACAGATACTCAGAGACTTCAATGAGGCAATTGTTGTGTTTCAACAAAAATTCTGAGGATCCTTTCACCTAGATATGGATATTAGTTCATGATAGAAATGAGAGGAGTTTTTTCTTGGATAAATTTTATGAGACTTGGTATATCCTAGAGGAGAAATCTCATTCTCCACTCTTGGTCTACTTAGAAAATAATCATCTGAAAGATATAGCCCATGTTGTTTACATATGCATTATGTTTTATGATTTTTATTCTCATGGAGATGGAACTTGATCTATTCTTTTTAGTTTTGGATGGTTCATTTGAGGAGTGCTCAACATGTTTATCTCCTTGGGTATTTGATTTGATTCATGAAATTTTTTTGAGATGTTAATGGGATGTTTTCCTAGTATGAGAATGTTATGAGTTTGATCTTCCTTGTTTAGAGAGGCTTGCATCTATTTTCGTGGCATGAGATATATATGTTATGTTTGATCTAATGACATTGAACATTTAGGTGTTGTTGAGGCTTTATCTTTGGGTTTGTGAAGAAGATCATATTTGGCACATCTTGGCACTCTGGGGTGTTGGTGAAAGGACATGATTGGGATATGATTTATAATTTTTCTCTATATTTTATGGCTTCTTCTTGGAGGTTTATGTTCACATTGTTCAGAGTGGTGGACTTGGGATGTGATCTAAATGATCTACAATTTTGTGTTGCATGTATAAATCATTTCAATTATTCTTTATTAATACATGGTTAAATTATTTGTCTCACCTTAGTATAAGTGTTGATTGGTAGACTTGATATGCCAAGGTATATTTTTTAGATTTGACATTACCCATGGTGTGGGAGTTCTTGGATGTGTATGTTCTTCATTGACAGTTTTGAAACATGGAGCTTATGATTGCAATTTTAGGGTTGGATATGTTGTTGGCATAAGTTCTATTGATGTTTTGGATACCTTTGAGGTATGGATGATTTAGATGGATTATAATTTTTTTTTATTTCTTTTTCATTCATGTTGGTTTTTTATTTGGATGTAAACAATCACTTATGGTGTTGCTCTAATTGCTTTAGAACATTTGTGTTCGATCTTGTTCTCGAAGGAAGTATGGACTTTGGAGTTGTTTTCTAGAAATGGGTTTGAAGTTGAATACAATGGTACTTTTGTAAAGCTCATGAGCACATTGGATTTGTGGTAGTAGCCTACAATCTTTGTTATCAATTGGATATGATGATTATTTTCTTTAGATCAATGCATCTATACCTCGGATTGTTCCATTTATTCTATGAGTGGCATGTTGGAGGATGATGATAATTCTTACTTGATATGGTGGATATCTTGGATGTTATTTCAGGTATCTTGTTAGTGCATGAGAGCATGCTAGAGATTCATATGGTTTCATGGATGGGTGTGATGATGTTGTTTCGTTGATTGGCTCCTTGTGATTAAAATATCAGGTTTATTTTGGCTCTTGAAAGGACTTCGAAAAGTGGGGGAATGTTGGGATTAAGGTGTCTCAAACTTAGAGATTTCCAAGATATTTAATTAATTAATTTAGTCCTTTTGCTGGAATTAAATCCTAAGTGATATGTTTCTAATTTGTTATAACACTTTGTGGGAACCGATTTTGATTTGGCTTGCTAGATGTGTGGAGATAAGTTTTTATTATGCCACTTGTCACTAGGGTTCTCAATTGGGAAGAAGAGTTTGTAAAAACCTCTCAAAGGTGTGCCAGACATGTGTCAATATTTTTTGTTATCACTTAGCAAGATTTTGGAAAGTTGCTAAATAGGACTATGCCAACCACTCGAAGAGACTAGAAGTCAAAAGGGAGTTCAAAATTGGCAAGTGGCTAATTTTCTCTAGTGGGATTCCATACATGTCAAGGTGACTTAATATTTTCATAAAATATTACGTTGGACCCCTTGCATGTTGTTTCATGTGTTGCATATTGGTGCATGTCGTTGCATGTTTGGTAGGTTGCATTTTTGGTTAGCTTGGACTTGTACATGTTCTCCTTTTCATTTTGCATGTATGAAGAGACTATGGATCTGACACATGGTGTTCTTGGACACCCATGATAGAGTATTATATACATGATAATTGTTTATGTATTTACAAAGAGATTTTTTTTTATTGCAGGGTTATCAGAGATAAATTTAAGAAACCCCCCCCCTCGGCGAAGGTGTAAAATCTTGGTGAATCTTTCCTTTTATTTGAAAAAAAATATTAATTTTCTTGGTGAATCTTATGCACAGTATTAAAAAAATTGTAAAATCTTGGCGAATCTTAATGAATAATTGGTAAAAATAATAATCATAGTGGCGAATCCTAGTGACTCTTGACACGCTCCTATCACAATACAGGCGGGGTCGAGGGCTAGATCTTCCCCCATTCCTAACAAAATTCAATACCATCGGCCTAACAATGCTTCATTGACTAAACCCCCATCACAATCCTATCGATGGCTCGATGAAAATGGCTCACAACCTAGTATTGGTGTAACAAAGGTGCATCGGGGAAAAATTATATGGCGTCCCACTAATAGAACAAAGGACGGCTGCAACTTCATTCCGCACCCTAATACACATGTGCCTTTTTAAAGGCTTGTTGAGGCCCAAAACAAATTTCGGGCCTCAACAAGCCTTTAAAAAGGCACATGTGTATTAGGGCCCGGAATCAACCTAGAACCGTTCGATTAAAAAACTAATCTATGGCAATAGATAAAAGAAAATATTCCTCAAATTAAATAGTAATTTATTATTAGTGGCGATATTGCCCCAAAACTAATTGGATGAATATAATATTACTAGCGAATATAATTAAAAAATTTAGTTACTGTATAAAATACTGGCGAATCAATTTTGATGACGCATCATTTACATGGCGAATTAATTGAGACAAAATTATTTTTTCATAAAAACCTGGCGATTTAGTCTTTGTTTCAACTTGTAATATTAGCCATTTTTGGAGCTCCCAATTTCTATTATTAGCCAATTGGCGAATATTCGCCACTAAAGTTTTCCCTGAGGGTTATGTTGTTGGATTTTCTTTAGAAGAGCAAGATGTAATCTTCAATGTATTTGGAGATGTAATCTCCATGTTAAGGTTGTGAGCCTACATTTTTATTGTAACTGCTTTGTTACGGATAATACAATGGTTTGATGATTTGGAGTGTGAGATTTTTTACTTGAAAGAGTTTTCCCCACGTATATCGATGTTCTTTCTCTTTTGTCTATCTTTCTTGTTTATCATTTTTTAAATGTTATTTTACATGTTATGCTACTAAAATTTTCCTAGATCTACAAACTAAATTATCTTTCCTCTAAGGATTAATGTCATGGAAATCAAATTGTGTATTTTTTCGCTTTAAGGCATAGTAGTATGTGTGTGTATTAGAAAAACATAAGATATTGAAGGTGCATACTGGTTCTCAGAAGGATTTATGAGTTAGTAATTTCCTTTCAATGTAGTACTTTGAATCAATAGTAGTTATTTAACCCAACAATTTTTTGTGATGTTAAAACTAAAATTAAAAAATATAAATAGATATAAAGACCACTAAGATCATTGGCCATGACAACTATACCATATATACCTTCAAAATGAGTTTTAAATAAATAGAACCAATAAGGATAAATATGTAACAACATTTAAAATCATCACACTACTTGCATAACAAGGATATATCAAAAGCTTAATGGCATTCATTCACACCTATATTTTTAACAAGCTAGATTTTAGAAGAAATACATTCAAATAAGGTTCTTGATGTGTATATTCTAGCTCAACTACAATCATGGTTACCTAGGTTTTCATCAAACCATTTTTGTGAAAGAATTATTAAAAATTAGATTTTATTAAAATATTTTATAACTCAAACATCAATCATGACCACCTATAATTTACACAAAATTATTCTTTGAGAAAAAATAATTTTGTCTATATTTATAAATTTAAACATTCATCTTTGCTAAGAAATAAATGGATATACAAAATAATAGTATGATTTATTGCCACATAAAATCAAACTTAAATAAACCATCAAAAAAACTTTAGAATGGTTCCAACTTGTACCCTACTAACAGCATGACAAAATCCCAAAATTGAAAGAATAATGTTGACTCCAAGCATAGCAAGCACCAAACCAAAATCATGACACAAAAATCTTGAGTTTATATATATAATCATGGTGGTCAATCCTAGGACAAAATGATGCATGTTTTAATAACCATAAAATGGGTGTTTAGAGATGCATACTGGTCTTTGGTTGCTAGCACTCCCCACATCCTATCACCTCATGTAAATAATGTCATGATTAAGGCTCTGACCCTATCATTATAATTTTTACCCAATATTGACATTAACAATAACTCTTCAATCAATCTATGGGTTTTTCAACTCTTTAATATATTTATTTATTATTTACTTTGTTTTCAAATCTATACCACATTCTTGATCAGATTTGAAAGGGAGAGTCTCCCTTTCCATCAACTTTTTTTTTCTTCTTTTTTATGGGATATCATTGATTGTAATATTATTTCTATGTGATCACTTAACCTTTTTGTTTGGTATTGTGTTCCTATAGAGATCATATTGTTGTGTTGATCATTGAATTTTTGGGTAAGTAGATGACGTTGGATTAACTGTAGAAAAAATACTATGCAAGAAAGCAGAAAATTAAATTGAAACACATAGAAATGGAAGAGAAATATGTAACATATATTAAGTTCAAATCTGAAAATGAATTACATAATAATGGAGCTCATATGCTCACATACAACATGGGATTCACATGGACAAAAATCTGCAACTCAAAAATCTAGCTTCATTTCGAAAACATCTAGGTATGCAACCATAACTTCTCCAAAATCCTCCTTCACCAAATGAGCAAGTGTCATTATATAGAAATTGTGAGAAGAAACCACCATTGGTTTCCCAAAACAACCTCCAAAAACAATCAAGAAATACCACACCCAACTTGAGGAGAGATAAGAAAATAAAATATAAAAATAATTCATATCATTCACCATCTTCACATGGGCGCCTAACTTTTGGCCAATCATCTTGGTCAATCAAGACACCTTTGACTCTCGGTGGCCCCGACGGCTCCAAATATGGTCATGAAACAACATGCAAAGATTCTGGAACAAACATGCAATCACATGCAAGGAATGTGGTTGAACATGCAAGAACATGCACCCCAAATGGCCCCCACCATGATTTTGGACACCCAAGAGGGGTATTATTGAATTTTTCCTTAGAAAATATTCATAAATGCATATTTACCACCAAAATTACAATTACAATTTCATCCCAAGGGAAATTACAAAGTTGCAAATCAAAATATTTATTCACCTAGCCTCTAAGCCCTTATTGAAAATAAACCAATTAAAATCACAGTATTTTTGGTGACACGGGATTGTCATTTCACCTTGGATGCTCCTGCATCACACACCCAGGGTAGAAGAAAAGTGACCATGCCACTTCTCAATAGGATAACCAATATGATTAACCTCAGCCTCTAACAACCAA
This sequence comes from Sequoiadendron giganteum, assembly GCA_007115665.2. NCBI lineage: Eukaryota > Viridiplantae > Streptophyta > Pinopsida > Cupressales > Cupressaceae > Sequoiadendron > Sequoiadendron giganteum. The sequence continues at coordinate 61,690,538 of CM021108.1, read as the reverse complement.
TATGATTCCTCAATAGGTCTCCCAAACCATTTAACCAAGTACTCCATATACTGCTTATTCCTTGTACTCCTACTCACCTTGTCCAATATTGACTCTACCTTTTCCTCCTCTAAAGTAGGTGTCGATATATGAATTGGTTCACCTACTGGACCTTCATCACTTTCAACTTCATGATATTTTTTTAGATCAGAAGTATTCAATATAGGTGAAATATTAAGCCCATTAGGAAATTCTACTTTATAGGCATTACTTGAGTCATGTCTACTCACAATCCTGCAAGGCCCAAACTTTTTCATTTTTAGCTTGTTATAAGTACCAACTGGAAACATTTATTTCCTAAATTGTACCATTACCTCATCACCAACCTGACACTCCTTATATCTCCTCTTCAAATAATCCTTGGACTTGTACCGAAAATTCATTTTATTGATGTGCTTTCTTACCTCTTCATGTATGTTCTTTATGTGATTAGCAAAGTCCTCTACCTCTGCACTTTTCGTATCAAAATTATCAATATTTTTCAAATATGAAACAACTCTTGGTATATTTCCATAAACAATTTGGAATGGTTACTTACCAGTATTTCAATTCATTGAGTTGTTATACGCAAATTTTGCTTGAGGTGGAATCAAATCCCACCTCTTTGGCTTATCTCCAACTAGGCATCTCAACAAATTACCCAAGATCCTATTCACCACCTCTCTTTGGCCATCTATTTGTGGATGGTAGGCTGAGAAAAACTTAAAATCAGTCCTTAGCTTCTTCCATAATGTCCTCCAAAATTATCCCACAAAATTTGTATCTCTATCTAAAACAATGCTCTTTAGAAGACCATGTAGCCTCACTATCTCGTTGAATTTTTTTTTTTGCAACATGTACAAAATCATTAGTCTTTTTACATGGAATGAAATGAGCCATTTCATAAAATATTATACCACCACATATATTGAATCATATCCCCTTTGGGTCCTTGGAAAACCCAAAACAAAGTCCATACTAATCTCTTCCCATGGCCCCTCAGGTATCGGTAAAGGCTGATATAAACCTATGTTTTGACTAGTCCCTTTAGCCACCTAAAAAAATATACAACCTTGTACATATTTTCTTATATCTTGTTTCAATTGAGGCCAATAATATTTCTCTCCCACAAGTGTTATGGTTCTATCAAAACCAAAATGTCCTACAAGTCCTCCACTTTGTTTTTCCTTAATCAAATTCATTCTCATTAACTCCTATGAATGCATAGCTTATTACCTTTGAACAACATACTATCTTGGATTAAATAATCCAACCACTTGGTTCTATCAACATAAATATTCTCTTTTCAAGCCTTCTAAGCCTCCCCAAAATTTGGATCCTCTTCATACAAATCCTTCAACTCATTGAATCCAACAACCTCAACTTGCATTTCAATCAACAAACCTTTCCTTCTACTCAAAGCATCTGCAACTCTATTAGACTTCCCACTTCTATGTTTCAAAAAAAAATTGTAACTTTGCAAGAACTGTACCCATTTCATATGCCTCTAATTTAACTTCCATTGACTACTCAAATATTGAAGTTCTTGATGATTAGTAAACAAAACAAAATCCTTGCGTAAAAGATAGTGTCTCCATTTTTTCAATGCTTGCACAATAACATAAAATTCTTGATCATACACTGAATATTTTATTTTTGCATCATTTAACTTCTCACTAAAGTAAGTAATGCATTTACCTTCTTGACTTAGGACAATTCTAATCACATTACCACTTGCATCACAATCAACTTGTAATACCTTGTTGAAATATGGAAGTACTAAAATAGGCTACTCCATCACTTTAGCCTTCAACAAATCAAAACTTCTTACTACCCCTATATTCCATCTAATTTTTTTTTGTATCCTCTCATGGTCTTAGCTAGTTGTGCACAAATACTACTGAAACCTCTAATAAACTTCCTATAAAAACTTTTCAAACCTAGAAATGATCTCACCTCAATAGCACTTCTAGGTGTAGGCCATTCTAAAATAGCTCTCACCTTTTTTGGATCCATCTTGAGTCCTTCACCTGAAACAATGAACCCCAAGTATAATAACTCCATCTTCATAAATTTTCACTTCTTCAAGTTAATGAGCAACTTATCTTCTCTCAAATTTTCAAAAAAATATATGATATGCATCAAATTCTCTTCTAGTGTCTTACTAAATATCAATATGTCATCTAGATAAACAATAAAAAATCTTCCCAAAAACTCTTTCAATACCTCATTCATCAATATCATAAATGTTCTAGGAGCATTGGTTAGTCCAAAATGAATGACCAATCATTCATACAAACCTTCTTTGGTCCTGAACGTTGTCTTCCACTCATCACCTTCTTTAACTCAGATTTGATGGTAACCACTCTTCTAGTCAATCTTGGTGAAGTACTCAACCCAGCTCAAATAATCCATGATATCATCCATTCTTGGTAATGGAAATATATATTTTATGGTGATATTGTTGATAGCCCTTGAATCTATGCACATTCTCAATTCTCCCCCTTTCTTTGGTGCCAAAACAACAGGCACTGCACATGGAATTAGACTCTCTCTAATCAAGCCTTTCTACAACAATTCTTGAACTTGTCTATTCAGCTCTTCACTCTCATTTGGTGACATTCTGTGAGGTGATTTGTTAGGAAAAAATTCTCCCGATATCAGATCAATTTGATGACTTATCTTCCTCATAGGTGGCAGCCCCTCGAGTGCATTATCTGAAATAATCTCTTGAAACTCTTGCAAAAAAAATGTAATCTCAACAAGAACATTCTCCACATTTTCGTAGTTAGTTTTAGGAATCGAAGAAAAAAAAACCCTCTCATTTCTCATACCATCTAATAATTTTCTTGCATCCACTAAACAAACTCTAGCATTATCACAAACTTGAACCAAGTCTTCTTTCAAAGGTTTCAATTTATGTTTCACTCCATCCTTAATTATTGTGTATGTATTAGCACAACCATCATGCATTGCCTTCCTATCATACTTCCAATGCCTTCTTAACAAAATATGGCATGCATCCATAGGAATTATATCACACAATATTTCATCAAAATAACCTCCTATTTAAATTTTACCAAACATTGTTCGCTAATAAATAGCTTTTGATTATCTTGTACCCATTCTATCTGATACGGGTTCAGGTGCTTTCTCCTCTCTAGCTTCAATTTTCTCACCATGTATTCGGATACCAAGTTATTTGTGCTTCCACTATCTATGATGACATTACAAGACTTCTCTTCATATTTGCATTTTGTCTTGAATAATCTCTTTCTTTGAGCTAGTTCAGTTTCCTCATTCAACAATGCTCTTCTAGTCATCATGACTTCACCTCCTACTTCTTTTGAATGCAATGAGTGTGCATCCACCTCATTGATTTTTTTTTCTCTATTATGATTTTTTGATCTTCTATTGGTCATTTCTTGGTTGTGAGTGTAGTCATATGCTCTATGTCCCTCTTCTCCACATAGAAAATGGGTTCCATGAAAGCCACCTCTTCTGAATCCTCTACCTGATCTTCCTCTACCTCTTAGATTTTGATCTCTAGGAGTGTAATAATTTTCTGATTTATGATTTTTGTTGCTACCTTGGTCTTCAAACTTCTAATTTTTTTGTTTCCATCATAATTCCTTCCCCCACCTCTTTTGCCATGACCTCTTCCTCTTTGTTTGCTCTAGAATTTTCTATTCAATCTTTCTTCAAATTTCAATGCAAATTGGTATGCATCCTCAATGGTGTGCATTCTCACTAATGCCAAATCTTCTTGTATGCTTGGTTTCAACCCATTAATGTAACAAGCTACTTTCTCCTTGTTTGCTTCAGAGTGTTTTTTTCTTATCAAAACTTTTTGAAATTATTCTACGCATTCTTTCAAAGTTCTTGTTTCTTGTCTCAAACTTTGCATATTTTTCAGAATCACCAACTCATAGTCTACTAAGAAATAATAATAATTTCATCTTTTCTACCATTCTATCCCATTTAGAAATTTTATCTTTCCCTCTTCTTCCTCTTTCAAGTTAAATTTCCTTCCACCCAATACTAGCATGGCCTTTTAGTTTAGTTTTTGTAAACCTCACCATGTGAGGGTATTCAATCTCTTTGAACTCAAAGAATTCCTCCATATCATTAATCCAATCTATCAACTCTTCTAGATTCAAGCTTCCACTAAAGTTTTAAACCTCCATCTTTGTCTTCTTTCCAAGTTGAGAGATAGCTCTCAACAATCTCATTTCTCCAGGATCCATTTGATCATGTTCTTCCTCTTCAAATTCCTCTTCAACTTCATCTTCACTATCATCTCGTTCTCTATGCAAATCCCTTCTACAAATCTCTTCCTGCAAAACCTCAATTTTTATTTTGAGAGCTCTAACTTCATCTCTTGGAGGGTCTCTTCCTCCACCACCTCTGCCTCTACCTCTACCACTTTGGGCAACTCTTCGAGGCATTTTAATCTTCACCCAAAAATCACATGTCCTACTACAAACTGCCTCTCTTTGGTACTTTATGTATAGACTTAGAATAACCTACTCTGATACCACTAATGGAAAGGGAGACTCTCCCTTTCAAATTTGATAAAAAACAAACTTAAAACACTATGCAAGAAGGTAGAAAATTAAATTGAAACACATAAGAATGGAAGAGAAATCTACAACATATATTAAGTTCAAATCTGAAAATGAATTACATAATTATGGAGCTCATATGTTCACATACAACATGGGCTTCACACATGCAAAAATCTGCAACTCGATAATCTAGCTTCATTCCAACAACATCTGGGTATGCAACCACAACTTCTCCAAAATTCCCCCCTCACCAAATGAGCAAGCATCATTCTATAGAAATCGTGAGAAGAAACCACCATTGGTTTCCCAAAACAACCTCCAAAAACCATCAAGAAATCCCACGCCCAACTTGAGGAGAGATAAGAAAACAAAATATAAAATAATTCATATGATTCACCACCTTCACATAGGCACCTAACTTTTGGCCAATCATCTTAGTCAATCAAGACACATTCTTTGACTCCCAGTGGCCCCGATGGATCCAAATATAGTCATGCAACAACATGCAAATATTGTGGCACAAACATGCAATCACATGCATGTCAGTAGTTGAACATACAAGCACATACACCCCAAATGCCCCCCACCATGATTTTGGATGCCCAAGAGGGGTATTTTCCCAAATTTTCCTTAGAAAATATTCATAAATGCATATTTCCCACCAATATTACAATTACAATTTCATCCCAAGGGAAATTATACAGTTGCAAAATAAAATATTTATTCACCTAGCCTCTAAGCCCTTATTGAAAATAAACCAATTAAAATCACAATATTTTTGGTGGCACAAGATTTCCATTTCACCTTGGATGCTCCTGCATCAAAATTTGAAATGATAGTAAGGTAAAAAAAAAGCACTAAATTTGTAACACCTATTTGAGCTACAAAACTAAGTTAGAACAACAAACAAACCCAAAAACTCAAATAACAAATCACACTTATCTAGAGAAATGGGGATAAAAAGAAAATAGAAATTAAGCCTAAAATGGACCAAAACCTCCATGATAGCAAGGATGTGCTTTATGATATTGGAATGTAGGTTTCTCTTTGAAATGAAAACATGTACCTACAAGTATAAAGGGGTTGATTTATATGATTTTGAGTGAGAACATGAATAGAGAGGATTCAATCTCAAATGAATAGTTGAGATTGAATGAGAGGAGTAGAGAATGTTCAATATCTAAGAATATTTAGGAGTTATGGGGGGTTCAGTATTGGATGCTAAAATGGGTGAGGCTAAATATCACCTTTATTTTATTCTAGATAAATATGTGTATAGATAGATGAAAAATAATGGACGTGGTTACAACAATATATTTGGATTTTAATTATTTATTTAAAAATGTAATACAAATTCAGCTAAAACACACCAAAACCTTCATGATAGTATGGATGTGTTCTATGATATTAGAATGTAGGTTTCTCTTTGAATTGATAGGAAATAATGCATCAATACCTAGTTCATTTAATCCATCTCCTACATAACCCCATGAAAGAAAAACATGCTTACAAGCTTACAAAAAAACCAAATGCATAGATCAAAATAGACAAGCCATAAGATAACATAAGATATTTCCTTGGGAAACCCTCAAGAGGGAAAAAACCTAACCTCCAAAAGCATCCATACTCCATCTATTATTCAATAATAAAATAATATATGCACTTACAGAGTTACAATGAATACTTCTGAAACATGAATCCACACATCCCATGTCATTCTTCACATATGCACCGCTTAGAAAAACTCAAGAATGACATCCCACTCCTCCAACCAAACTTAACCACTAAAAATACATTTTCTTTTATAGAAACAATCTCAAACAAATACAACCAAGTGGTAAGATAAAACTATGTGCCACAAAACTATTGACCCCTTATTTAATATTGGGTATTAATTTTTCACATTATTAAATACTTTCCCCAAATATTAAATCATTATCTTATGTCTCCAACACATAAATAATAACTCAATGTTACAATACAACTTAACAAGTGGCCCCAAATAATTACCTAGTACATGGCTAAACACACTTCCTCGATACACCACAACTAAATAATTATTTAATTACATCATAATATAAAATGTATGCAATGGTGTACAAAACCAAATCCTAATATGAATCGGTGGCATGCACTTACAAATTGATCATTTGTGTATATAGAAATTAAGGATGAAGAGGTTGATGTATAAGATTTTGAGTGAGAGCATGAATAGTGAGGATTCAATCTCAAATAGACAAATTGAGATCAAATGAGAGGAATGGAGAGTCCTCAATGACTAAGAATAGTCAAAAGGAAATATGGGGCTTTATTAGTTAATGATAAAATGGGTAAGGATAAATATCTTATTTATTTATTTATTTTGGATAAATAGGTGTACATAAGATAAAAATAGAGGAAGAATAATGGAGGGGGTTACAATGGTATATTTAGATTTTAATTATTTATTTGAAATGGATAATGGGTATTATTATTTATTATTTATTTGGAAAAAGGGATTTATGGAGATTTTATTTCATTTTGAAATAAGATAGATTTATTTAATTGTTTTAGATTATTTAATTTATATGTAATAGAAAAATCTAAGGGGTAATTAGAATGAGACTAGGAAGTAGAAACTAGAATAGGATATAGTACTAAGGTGTAATGATAGGCAATGATAAGAAATACGTGTCTACACTAACAATACCTATATTCAAGAGATCAACTAAAATCCAACATGCCTACATAACGATGACTAATTTGTCAACACAACATGTACTCAATTCAACACCAAATGATTGATGGACTATAAAGTTTACATGTAGGTTTCAAAATAGTTATTGATGGTGAGATATTGGAATGGAGTTGTATGAATTATCTACTTGTGTTTCTATTGGTCTATGACAATATGCTCATGCATGATACCCTCCCTCTACTAAAAGACGACGTACCTTACAAAACCCAAGAAAATCAAACAAGTTAGATCACATAAACAATCATTTAAAAAAATATAATTAATCACATGATGTTATAAAAATATCTTCATATAAATAATTGTTAAATCCAATAATCTAATTAATAATTAAATATCAACTTTACCAATTGTCATTTGGCAAATCAATGTGTTTATCTAGAAATCACAATTATTAATCAAATAGTTAATAATAATATTATTATTAATGTACATGTACTACACTTAGAATCAAACTATAGTACTTCAATTCTAGCAAAATAAACTCTCAAAGGTGCCCTTTAACACCACCTTCACCATAACTTAGTTGTCATATCAAAGGAAAGAGATTTGGGGGCAAGGGATTTATAAAGCTAGTATCACGATAGACAAGAAGCAATCATAAGAGAGCAATATAGGATTGCAAGTGTGATCACATTTAGTTGTAGTATAGGATCCAAAGATTTATCTTCTTTAAAAGTAAAATTTTCAATTCGAGATTCATAATCGGGAAGCAGTTTTGAAGCATGTGTATAACTTGATTTCATCACCTACTACCATTGTCACCAAAGAGCCATGCAATCCCTAACCTCTCATATAAGGTGCCACTTATAATATTAATTACTCAGTTTAACTATATTTATCCATAACTAATTGAAGGGTTCAATTTTTCTCCTAAATTCACATATATGGCATTGAGTGGGAAGTTGTGATTCCATGGATGTACATAGTGTAGAGAGGACAATCAACAGATGTAGAATATCCACAATTCATTTTTTTTTTGTGAATTTGAATACAATAATGTGATGTTCTATAATTTGTGAAGTATGATGCTAGGTTAACAAAAGCATGTGGGTTGTATAGATTAAGATATATATGCACTTCTACTAATCCAACATAAAAGAATACAAGATATAATACAAAAGTCTTCAAGAACACCATGAACAATTTTTTAAATATAGATTAATTACAAACATAACTATCAATTTAAACCACAAAAACAATAAACTTGACAAATAACAAATGACAATCTTCAAAATTACCCTTTTATATTCACATAATTTTAATGAAGGAGATATGGTTTTGAAGAAAGTGTTCTATAAAAGTGGGTTTATAACTACCCATTTGAGGATTAAGTGAACTAAAGATACCTATCACAATTATTTATTGCTTCTTAGTTGTTGCACACTTAAAAGATTCCATTCATTACTTGGAAAATCACTTTTTAGATTCCTCTTCCAATTAAAGGCATGATGTGGTGAACCCAAAATTCAACGATATCTAGGCTTACTAAAAAGGGTTGTCATATCCTAGTGGAAGTGGTTATACACTCCATCTAGATTCATCCTTCAAAAACACCTAGATATTAGGTGTCATTTCACACAAAACATTATAGTGAGGAACAAAGGATTAGGTGTCATTTCAGCCACATATATTCCCTTGTGAGAGAGTGAGGTGACATGATTGGCATAAGGCAAGGGTTGATGAAATTCAAAAAGAAAATAAGTGGATCTTATGTCTAATCATACTTTCTCAATCATAGGCATAAAATGCGGCTCATTTGGGGGCAGATTCATTTCTTTAATTACACTACACGTGGGAATGGCCTAAATTTCCTTTAAAGCATACAAATATGGGCCCATTTACTAGTTCAAGCCCATTATAGAGAAGAACACCAACCCAACAAGTTAAACATGCCTATCCATTTGTGAAAAAATAATAATGCCTTTTTGCGTGAGTTCATGAAATTGCAAATATTCCCAACAACATATGTGTATATATATCCAGCTATGTATATATTTTATGTATATGTCAATCATCCATGTTTTCTTGTACACTGGTATACCCAATTAGCTGGCCGGCCAAACATGGAGAAATTGGTTGGCATGCTTAGTTGTGAATTCCAAAGATTGTGATTGTTATATCCATGGCCTCTTTATTCAAACCCTTCTTTATCATCCCTAATAATGATTTGTCACCATTCAAATATAAAAACAATTCTTTGTTCCATTTGGCTTAGTCTTTTGTCTTGGATTGTGACATTTGTCATTTTACAATTGTCACATGGAGGGGACAAAGTCTTATGAAGTAAATCTAATCTCATGATTATAAGATATTAACTTTCTTTCAATTTAAAATTTGTGCAATTTACTATTCTTTAATCAAACTTTAAATTTGTTTAAAGGTTGAGTATAATGTTGTAATTACATAAATAATAAAGTGATATCTATAGAATCTAATTGTTTTTATTAAATGAAGAAAGTGTCATATAGGAGAGATAAAGATGAGGCAGCCCCCAGTTTCAAAATATCTAGATTTGGTCGTCATATCGTTCAAATGGTAGTCATATCATTCGAATGGATTGCTTGAATATGAGAGCTAGTCTTGATCGACAAATTAGAATGACCTGAGATTTATAGCGGTCTCGACAAAATTATTCTTATGGGGAAATTAGAATGACCTAAGATTTATAGTGGTCTCGATAAAATTATTCTTATTGATAAATTAGAATGACCTAAGATTTATAGTGATCTTGACAAAATTATTTGTATATACAATAACATTCATATATATACATAATCTAATCGAAAATATAAGATAAATGCAAAGTTTACATTTATAAGAATAAAATATTAAGTATGATTTTTTTATAATTTTTTTAATATTCATGTAAATTCTAGTATGAGGAATATAAGAGCTTTTGACTCTTAAGGTAAAGAAATATAAAAATAAAACTATGTGCTAATCTTTTTTTTAAAATAAGTATATGTTCTCATATTTTATAATAAGAATTATGATAGCAAGACTATGGGCAAACAAGCGACCATGTTATGAAATGCCTTGCTTTCTACTCTTTTTAACCGGTCAAACTTTATCTTATCTCTAATGACACGTCAGAATGACGTAAGATAATTTTAGTGGTAGAGTAAAGGAATTGTAAAGACCTTTTTGTCTCTATACATATGACCTAAGCAAAACTTGTAGTAAGGACTAAGGAGGGATAAAATGCTATTATAATTGTTTAATCTTAAGTTACATGTTTAGTTTTCATTGGCAAGTAGATTATTATTCTTTGTTTAGTTTTCAAATAGTAAATAATTGTGACAATTGTGTACTTTGTCACCAATAGATTTTGGTTTTCTCTAAGTTTTATTATAATATTTGTGTAAGATAAGGTATATATTTTCTTAGAGATATCTTTAAAAATGGTTTTTTTTATTATTATTATTATATTTTTATTTTTTTAATGTATTGTAAGAAGACAACAAGATTATTTTATTTGAAAAATTATCTAATGATTTTTTAGAATTAAATCTTGCTACAATTTGTTTTATTATATATTATATTAACGTACAATAGATTGTAGATGGATACAATGACTCGATAAAGGTGAGTAAGATCAAACAAATTAGGATTGACCATTAAGGGTGAATATACACTCGACTTGTTTAACTATTTTTCGTTGTCATTTAAATGTTCTCTTTGTATTTCATATCTTATATTTATCCAAGTTTAAAAGCCAGTTCTTTGTTTCATAGTTGTATGTTTAAACTCTTGCACACTTAATGTTATAATTGTGAATAACACGAGACACGGGATCAAACAACGAACAAAAACACCTTCCATGCAAGAGAACTGCAAACAATAATTTGCTATATCGTCAACTAGAAAAATTTACAAAATGAAAAGCTTCAAGAGTCATGCAATAATACAATGAAGGAGAGTGTTTATAAGAGCAAACCCTAAATGATAAAGGGATATGATCATGACAAGTGGTGTCATCCTATGTGATGAGACAAAATCATCTAATAATAGCTCACTCTAATAACAAAAAAACACTCCTAAGTTTAGCTTAAGTGCATGAAATGAAATTAGTTTAATAATAAATTAAAGATTAATTAAATATTAGCTAATGCATGATTACTCCAACAACCCCCTTAAGTGAAAACTTAGGGAGTAGCTAAAAACTCTAAAAAGAAAATGCATAAAAGCAAAGAATGCATGATGCGTCCCGACAAACAAGGCCTGATGAGGTACCCATGTACAAACAATCTAATCTCTCAGAATTGGAGAAAATGAGAAAATATCATGGGAAAAACTCCTCTCCAAAAGAGAGAAAGGCGAATGAAGGACTAAGAAGCCTCTAAAATAGTATCCCAAAAAGAATAAGAACATTGTTGAAGCACGAAGAAGTTGTAGACAACTGTCAAATGATGAATACTATAGTGATATAATGAAGAACCTCCTCTAAAAAAGATGATGATCGGGATCAAGAATACAAGAATTTGCATGAGTGCCCCAAACAACACTACTCAAATCAGATGGAAAATAAAGGAAAACATCTAGCAATTGAAGATACAGATGGCACATGAATTTACACGAGTGACCCTAATGACACTACTCAACCATATAGATGCAAGTTGAAAATATAGGTACCAATAGTTTGAAGAATACTGATCAAGTGAAAATAGAAGGTTGCCTTCTGAAACAAGAATCCAAGAGTGTCCATATGGTAAATGCTCCATCTCACTGAAATGCATGGGTAACCAACCATTGCATCCACCTAGTCCAAAAAAATTGTCTATTTGGCCTCTTGAGTGCAATGGTGAGGTCCCTTTTATGCCAAAGTGCATCATAAAATTGACCAACTCCAAAAATTACAAAAAAAAACAATGAAGATTCCAGATGTTCTCATGTAACCCTAGTTGAGAAAAAAAACTCAAAAATGAAGAGGGGTTCACTAAATCCATTCTCTAATACCATGTTATAAGTATGAATAACACAAGACACATGATCAAACAATGAACAAAAACATCTTTCATGCAAGAGATCTATAAAAAATAATTTTATATATCCTCAACTAGAAAAACTTATAGAATGAAAAGATTCAAGAGTCTTCATGTAATAATACAATGAAGGAGAGTACTTATAAGAGAAAACCCTAAATGATAAAGGGATTAGATCATGAAAAGTGTTGTCATGGACTATGTGATGAGACATAATGATCTAATAATAGTTCACTCTAGTAACAAAAGAAACACTCTTAAGTTTATTTTAAGTGCATGAAATGAAATTAGCTTAATAATCAATTAAAGGTTAGTTAATTATTAGCTAATGCATAATTAATCTAACACTTAAGTCTCATTTCAGTAGCAAGCATTTTAACTAATGAACTATAGTCTAGACCATGTTCGAGATTCAACATTTTACTTCCATAGTTTATAAAAGATCACATAATCATGATCAACTTCATGGTTTATATTCAAGTGAACTCCTTTGTTCAACAAGTTTCTTTCTTCATTTTATCAATGTTCATTATGTCGTGGTTTCCCATTGTGTCATGGTTTAATAGTAAAAAGTGGATTTCATATCATTTTCATTCTAGTTGGAAGTCAAAGCTTGCATTACAATTTCATAACATTAGATGCATTCAAAATTTTAAATTTCTCAAAGTACTTTAAACAATACTAGCTTCATAATAAAAATCTCCAAAACATAATAAACGAGCCCAAAAATATCCCTCTAAACTATGTCTTACCATCAATTTAATATCTCGAGGACCTTATGATTTATTTGGCAATTCATCAAGGATCAATGGTCTAACAAAACCATGTAAAATCCAACAAACAAGTCTTCAACATGCTAGACAAGGTGTGCATAGTTTAACAATAATATTTTACCCTAACAATGACAAATGGATCCATGATTGATCCTCCCTTGATCAATAACTAAAAAAACTACAAATATAAAAAAAATGAGCACATGAAATTATCAAAAATAAACAATATCAAGACCAAAGCATGTGACAACACTACCAAGTGCATGATGACATAAGGTAGTTTTAAATTAACTAAGTATTTCTTGGAGGAGCTCAACAAATTCAATGTCAAATTAAGGAGTCTGCAAGAGAAGGTTGTTGGTGAGGACAAGGTTAGAGAGGATGATGTAGAATAGTCATCTTCTGGGGTGGAGGAACTAAGGATTAAACTCTCAAAGATTGAGGAAGCCATTCGGGAGCTTGAAGTGGATCATGAGACTCGTATTTAGGAAACTGAAAAGATGTTTCAAAATTTTAAAAACAGTATGGACAAGATCCTGAAGACAAGGCAAGTTCTCATTCATAACAATGTGGAAACCTTAAAGATCCTCATTGGAAAACTCCATGAATAAGGGAAGAGAAGATGATTGGAGGTTGAGTTTCCAGCAATAAAGTGAAGGAGATGTAGGGCAAGGATAAAGATAATTCTACGATTGTGGATGTTGACCAGGGGCCTAGTGCCTGCACTAGGGGTAAAAAGAAGAAGACTTTTGATGAGGAGAAGGAAGAACTAATGATAATGGTTGATAAGCATTATCAACAAGAGTTAGACGTGGCAGAGGCCCTGGACAGTCTAAAATAGTTTTTTGTTTTATTGTTGTTTCTTTTTTTTGGTCTGTTGTTTAGCTCTTGTGTAGTTGCTATTTTATTCTTGTTTGGTTTCGTGTTATTCTGTGGTAGCAACTTTTTATAATTTTGGGGTTTCAGGTCCCCTTATAAAAACTTATTTTTCCAATATAATAAAAAAATGAGATAAATTAGTTTTGAAAAATAGAATCTAAATAAAAAAATTCATAATCATTTGTATTATCATTAAATTATTTTATGGTTAGCTTTTATAATTAAGAAAAAAATATGTTGATTTATATTTTCTACTTAGACTGAAAAATAGGATGCACACATGTGTAGTGTTTTCCTTGGAACTCTTTGATGCTTCTCAAAGGTAGCTATAAGGAAGCACTAGGATATTTTTTCAATAGATCTTTAGTCACCTTCCACATAACTCTTTAGAACAAAATCAACATCAACTTTATTGAATTAATTAAATAAGCTTCAAATCTTTAGATATGAAAAATCTACCATTTATATCCAAGGAGATAATTTTTTAAAAAGGAAGATATATGTGTACAAAATATTCTATCATTAGTTTATTTCTTTGTTCCCCTATTTTTTATTGAAATTAAAAGGATTATTTTGAAAGGGCATCCACCCTTTACAAGATAAAAAGAAAAAATAACAGAACATTCATTAAATTGTAGATGAGGGAATTCACCACCCTTAAGATGACGAGATCTCAAGGGGCAAACTATCTAGATCCTCTACCTCAGTTGACATGGCTCAAGTGAACTAGGATAGGAGTATGAATTTTAATGAAGTATATAAATTATTCAAAACTTTCAGACATTAGAAATTGATAGAATAGGGTATAAAAGTCTCCTAGACAACTCGACGAGCTCTCTATCTAGGACGACAGTGTGGCCGCACTGGATTCTCGTACGCACAAAAAATTGGAAACATCGTAGAAAGACACAAAAATAATTTGTACTAGTTTATAGATGTAAAAAGATGTAAAATATGATTATACAAGATTAAAGGTGTTAAAATAAATATATTGAAGGAAAGTGAGACAAAAAGAACATGGAAAGGATCAAGATTGCACTAGGAGTATTAGATGATGTTCAAGCTCTCTTCGAGAGATTCTTCCACTTGCTCCTACCCACATAAGACTAAGAAAAAGTTATGTTGGGTGATTGTTTACGAGTTTGCCTCGGTGAAACCCCAGTATTGGTGTTTCCACCTCCATGGAAAACCTTTACATAAGATAATGAAAATAATAATAGATGTGAAAAGATGAAGAAAATCATATGCTGACAAAGACAGAGATAAGAATGCTCAAGAAATATTCTTGAGGAGTCACCTCGTATGAGCACCAAAATTCAAGCTTGTGGATGCAACGAAGGATCAACAAAAACCTCCAAGATAACAACTTCCTTGCAATACGATCTCATGTTGCAAAAATGGAGCTTGCTCTGAAAGCCATAAAAAAGCCTATTGCAAGAAGTGTGTGTAGAAAGATGGAGAAGGCTAGTGCTTTCTCAATAAAATACTATGGAATAGACAATAAAGAGTTGGTGTGTGTGTTTCCAAGAGAAACAGAGCAATAAGGAAGAATTTTTTGTATGTAGAATTAATAATTATCAAGAATGAATGAATATTAAATTCAATATTTGTAAAAGAGAGGGGCTTTTTGGTCCAAACAACCAACCCAAGTGATTCCTGATGTGGTTGTAGACTAGTAGAGGCGTTACACTGCCAAAATGTGGTAGGTGTAGCATCTTAATGACCACCTTAGTTGTATTTTTTTGTGGGATGCTAGTGTGGTGCACATGCATCTCCACAACATGCATTGGTTCATGGAAAAATTGGACTTAACAATCGAAGAATGGGGCATGCTAGGTGGTGAGAAAAAATGTATTTTGGCTATGAGAGCATAATTATCTTAGTCTATCTAAGAGGAAGGCATATGAAATGTGAAATTACATGGGATGCAATTTTTGAAATTACATAAACAATAGCCAAACTACAACAAAATAGAACAATACAAAGATAGCCCCAATAATAACAAGGATGCCAAAAATAGCCAAAAAACACAATTAGCACAGGACCCCCATAGAGATTATAGTTGATTGAGAACCACTATCACTTTCTATTCCTCTTGGAGGAATTCAAGGTGTTTTTCTATGAGCTTTGCATTCTCTTGCTTTGTAACTTCAATATCTCTAGCCTTATGGATCATAGTTCTAGAGCTAGGTTGATCTCTCCCTTAAGTAGATTGAGATCTCATTCTTTCAAGAACATGTTGATACTAATGGAACTAATTGTAATTGTGTTTATACTAAGTTTGACCATCACCCTCCTTAATTTGGCCTTAACTTCTCAAATGTGATTTTCCTATATAGATATATTTTCATCCTGCATGGTATCAACTTTGGTTTTTTGGTTCCCTACAAGGTATTTTAATTCTTGAAATTAAACTTCTCCATATTTTATAGAATGAGCACATCACCATCAAATTTCTTGGACAATAGGGAGGTTTTAAGACTCACTCTATTGATTTCAAAGTGAAACCAATTCAACATTTTTTAATGTGAGATTCTTTATGCATACCAATGAAATTCTTAGCAAACATAGTTACAATAGAAGCCATTGCCTCTATGGAGGAGGAAGGAAAAGACATGTCAAGTCAAAAGAACATTAGGGACTAACGCTTATCCCATCATGCCTATAGTAAATTTTACCCATCACCACCAGTTTCCTCCATCCTAGCTTTACCCTTTTGTTTATGCTTGTGTTTTGGAATGTCTTTTTATTCATCATAAAAGAAATTACCAACATCCAAATTTTCCTTTGCTACTACTTTATCTTTCTTTATATTCTTCAATTTGGTTATTATAAAACCCTCTCCACCATCAAACTTCACCCCATTCACTTTTATGGATATCCTCAAGAAAAATGGGTTCCACCTAAGTTGAGGGTTCCTTAACACGAGTATTTTCTAAAACAAGAACTTATTTGTTATTCTATTTTTCAAAAAAAGGAAATAAATTTATTTCTCTCTTTTTATTACTTATATATTATCAATCTCTAAAGATAAAATTTCATTTACAAATTAGATAAGTTAAATATTTTAACTAATAACATTTAGTTAATTAATTTAATATACTTGTTTAATTATTTCTTACTAATTTGTTGTTTGAAAAAGGTGATGGTAGAAAAAACCATAAACCCTAGTTTTGAATTTATTCTTCCATTAGCAAAAAAAATACAAGGATCAAAAAACACTTAGGGCTACCTTGGTCGAGTCCCAAGCATCGTTAAACCTATGTGCAACTACAATGAAGAAAAATATAAGGGAAAATTAACGTTTGAGGATATTGAGACCACTACTTAGAAAGTGGATGCTTTTGATGATCACGCTCACATTTGCTTTGTAGCCCAATAAAATGATGCAAAATCCCTAGATTATCTCATTATTGGGACCTAGATTCCCTCATTGTTGGGCCTTAGAAAACCAACTCTAACCCTCCCAACTTTCAAAATGATACACCCAAATAGATCGAATTTGGTAAGCATCTACCCTCCTAGTCATCTAACTCTTTTGGAGTTAAGACCATCTCATTTAGGTTCCTACATGATATTGGAGATGTTTCTATGATTTTAAATCAAATTCAATTATTCTTTTTTCCTTAAAGGAATCCTATTTGAGCAAGATATTTTCAAATGGACTCATACAAAATAGGAGCATAAGAGATAGATAATAAAATATTGAGAGATTTAGGTAGGGGATATGTAACTTATACCTTCATGGACCCAAAAAAAATGCTAGAGTGGTCCTCCACTACGATTCTTGGATAATTTATGGATATAAATGCTACCTTCAAGCTTGGGATATTTATTTTCACCTAGAAGGGATCTAAAAATCCAAATACGCTATGTGGATGGAGCTACCTATCCTTAACCTAGTCTTATACCCCTTTCTGCATAATATAGTAGCTCAACTAGGGATGGTTATCTAGTGCAAACCTATGACTAACAAATGGGATAGCTTGAAAGTGTACCCTCAAGTTTACATGGAAATAAACTTAACTCAACTTCTCTTAGAATCCATCAAGATCTTGGGACCTAGCTTTTAATTCACATAGAAAATCATTTATCTCAATAAGCCTAATGATTGTATTTACTACTAAAAAAAAGGCCATCTCATTGGAGACTGCCCTCACCACAAATACCATCAATCTATTACCTCTTTTTTTTATCCCTACTTCTCCAACCCCTCAATATTTATTTTCCCAAACACCCCTCCTCCTCCCACCCCCAATACACCCTCTCTTCATTTTTATCCCATCACATGTCCTCACTTAACCCTAATGCCACCTCCTATTCTTCCCTCCTCCCTAGTAATGCTTCTTTCAAAGAGTACCTTCACTATGAGAAAAGGCTTTAGAAAAAATAAGAATCAACTCCCCCATCCATTTCTAATTCCCAACCTCCTGAAATTCATCCTCAACCCTCTTTTCCCCTAATTTCCTCACCAACTAGCCCTATAAATTTATCCTCTCAACTATATATCATATTAAGATCTCCTCCTACGAGCCCTATGAGGTCATGTTCTTGATCTATTTCTAGAGAGAGGCCTCCTTTCAACAAATCTCTTAACCCTCAAACGTTAATGACATCTAATCAATTTAATACTCCCCTCACATATGAGGAAATCCTTGAATCTTAATGATTATTGTATACAATCATGGAATGTGGGGGAATTGATAATCCCATCTCATAAGTATCATGTTAAACAATTTAACTGAAGAAACCATGCAACTATATTAACGCTTCAATAAGTGAAAGTTACTCATACTCGACTTGATGTGTCACTTGTTTTTATTTGGAAAGAGGCCCATTTTTTCATACCAACCACCATGAGAGTAGTGGGGGGTTGTTTTGGGTCTTGCACCATGGCTTTCAAAGTCAATTGTTGATTTTGGAATAGATCCTAATAATTGTTGTGTTTAGGTTACCACCCTCTTCCAAGGCATTCTTCTTGGATTCTTCTCAATTGATGCCCCCAACTCCTCACTCAAGAGATCTACTTTGTGGGAATGGATAATTAGTAGTTTACCTATCAATGAGTAGGTTCTAGGGGGTATTTAATTATGGTGGAACAACCTATCGATTGTAGTTGGGAAATTTACCCCCATCATCCACAACTCAAGTTTGAAACATAGACCCTAGCCGAAAATTCCTTGGGTGTGCATGATCCTATCATGGGTAAAATGGAATCTCATAAGCCCCATTGGTTCACATGGAGTAAATTTCATGAAAGATGTGTCATTTGGACATGTTTTATATTTCCCCCAACCTACTTGTCCTCCCTTCCCCTTTGGGACACTTCGTCCATCTCAAATTGGTAGGAACTCTTTCAAACCGTCTCCCCATAGTCATCACCTTATCCCTTTTTGGAGGCTTAGATCTAACTAATGATCTCCCATAAAAATTAAACATTTCCCATCTTCAAAACTAGGATTGCAAGGATAGCCTTCTAATTATATGGAATGATAAACCTAATATATAGACAGATGTGTTAGTGGGAAAGAAAAATCTCATGTTGTACTCTTTTTATTTGTCACTTTGGTAGGAAAGTTGTGACTAAGCACAGAAGGATTGAAGAATCCCTTAAAGGGAAACTTATAATAGGCAGAAAACTCTTGGATAGTAATCCACACAACACTCATTTACAACAATTAGTTGCTCATACTAGAAACTAGCTTTACAAAATGGACGCTTATAAGGTAAAATATGCTCAATTGAGGGTTCTTCCATAATGGTTGAAAGATGGAGATAATATCACCTATCTCTTCTTACAATTCATTCAACATAAACATAAAAAAGAACATACTTATGTTATTATTTATGTTGATGGTTCATTGTAGACCAACTAAGATATGATCATCAAATTATTTTATGAACATTATAAATAACTATTTAGTAGTGATTCAACTAATGACCCCTTAATTCCTATATTTAAAGACAACTTAGCTAGTTGTATTCCCCACAAAACTCAACATGATTATAACAATTGTATAGATCATTATATATCCTTTGAAGAGATTAAGGAGGTTAAGTACAATTTGGAATCAAAGAAGAGCTTAGGTTTGGATGACCTACTTGTTGAGTTTCTCTATATTTTTTGGCCTCATATTAGGGAGGATGTCTACAATGTTTATCTTGAGGGAGTTGAAAATGGGTCTTTCAGAGCTATTATTAACCATAGGCTTACTAAGCTTATCTCTTAAGGGAAACAAGAAGATAATGTGAATGGTTGGCACTACATAACTTTAATAAACACATCTTACAAGATCATGGATAAATCCCTAGCCACAAGAATCAAAACCATCTCCCAAGATATTTTTTGGTTAGAGAAAATTGGCTTCCTTGGGGATAGATTTATTTTACACAACTTAGTTCTAGCTTGGGAATCATCAAAATGGGCACAAAAAATGGCTCAAGATGCTTTAATACTCAAAATCAATTTTGATGAGGCTTATGATCATATAAGGTGGTCATTCATCCTTAAAATACTTCAATGGTTGGGATTTGGTTCTAATTTTTGTGCTCATGTTCAAATATTGGTTATGGATGCTAATGCGAGGTTGGAAATTAATGAATCCCTCTCCCTACAATTCCATATCGAAAGATCCATTCACCAAGGCTGCCCTCTTACCCCATTTCTATTGGAGTGAAAATACACTGAGAGGGGGGGGATGAATCAGTGTTTATAGCTTCTTAAACAATTTAAACTGAAACTAAAAAGAACCATACATATTTTCTCATTTATCAATGATAGTGTCATTCATGTATTCAAATGCAATCATATAAACTGAAATGAGTAATGTAACATTGCATTTTAAAGCAGTAAAGTACTGAACCAAATGAGTCACAGAGAAACAAATAGACACAAGATATGTCGAGTGGAAAACCCTCCTGGGGTAGAAAAACCACTCCTGAACATACTGCCTTTTTCAGGCTTTCATTTCAATAATTTATTTTGACAAAGCCTCAATGGCTGATTTCTGAGCACCGACTCAAGGAGCACCAACCCCTCTGTTTAGAGACACCAATCTCAAGGAGCACCAACCCCTTTCCTGATATTCAATAGAATGTACAATAGTACATAGGATCTCTCTGTTTCACTTGATTTCTGTCAAGTGCCTCTTGACAGACAAAACATAGAATTTTCAAGAGTCAAAATTGACTCTTCAGAATTCCATGCATTATCTAATCTCGATGTAGCTTGAGGAAAATCCTATCACAGTCACAATACAATCTCATCAAACTGTATTACAATGATACATCTTTTCTTTCTTTTCTCATTGTTTGATTTTCAACCTTTTTCCATACAAAAACTACAAATCTGACTACACACTGTGTTTTCCAATTTTCAGCATCAAAAAAATAGAATAGACTTTCACATCTCTAAATTGTAATACCCTTGTTTCAAGTTTTGATTTTCTATCATAATAGAACCCTAAACTCACTATTTTTGGCTTTTTACAGAAAACATCATTACATATTGGAAGTATTACCACTATTTCTCAAATTTATCTTTCCAGAAGGTTATACAAGGTTGTTTTTCAGGTTACAGAATGGCTGTCAAGTAATAGATCTGATGTTGCAGTGAACATAAAAGAAGATTCTTTCTTTTTGTTGAGGATAGAACATAAAAGTCCAAGAATAGAGGTGTGACAAAGCATATCTTCACTAGAAGCCTGCACATGTAGTGCTTACACAAAAATAATGAGAGCACATCACAAAAGAAGTATTTTTAGCAAAATGAAACCTCTTTCAAATTATACCCACAAGTAGTAATGAAGAGTGCATATACCATAGGAGTTCTGACAAATAAGCTGCTACAAAAAAGAAGTAACTGAAACCCCAACCAGCATGTAACCAAAAGCTATTAATCATGCATTATAACAGTTACCCACAATTTTAAGTGAGGCTGAGAGAATATTTCGAGATCTATACCCATTATAGTGACTTTAATTATTAGGAAACTGACACCACTATGAAGTGCAACTGAAGTAACTTCACAAGAACCATTATCCAAGAACCCAGATAAACAACTGGAGAGATTCGATGAAATTTATCATTACCCACAACCAGAAAACAAAAATCCTTAAAATAACTGTCATAATAACCTTTGAAAGAAATTGCAGTCACTTTTTGATTTTTGAAAGAAGTATTTCAGAATTTTCTCTTGAAAGCAATAGACGTTTTCAATTTTTCACTTTGCATAATAGAGAAAGAATAAGTTTGTAACCATCTTGCTTGTCCAGAAGCGGATTTGCAAACCAAACAAAAGAAGAATACCTGGTAAACGAATGTTGCTATCAAAGAATGATTACTAGTCCTGTAGAGGAGAAAAACGGTCACACCGCCTTCCAAAGACATGCCTATACCCAGTGGCTGGAACCTGACACACAGAGTGACCATTGTGATGGTCTCCTGACTACTCCCAATCGTTGTCCAAGAGAAAAAACGCCAGGGATAACAAAGAAACGGCTGAGATATAGACTCGAGCATGGCGGCCAGAATGGGGGTGTCCAGAAAACGTGAGACAGAAAAAAAGTTTGCCCTAACCTTCCAATGCAAGCAAAGCGAATTATTCCTTTGCAAATGATGATAAATGTTTGAAGTCCGAAAAGGACAGAGATTAAACAAAAACTCATTATTCCTTGTCAAGTTCGAGGGCTTATGCAAGGGTTGCATGCCGACAACCATTATGGCATTTGACTATTTTAGATAATGAGTAATGCCGACTCAATAATACCATGCATTATTTCATAAGTGAAGTTGAAATCATAAGACTTGAAGTTCCCACAAAGTCAAGGCAAGGTCACATTCAATGTGGCATAAACAATAACCAACCTTTTATGACAGCAGTCGGCCTTAAGGCTTGAAGTAAATATCAACTAAATGACCCAACACAAATACTAATAGAGGATCGAATAGAATGCCCTTACCCATGGTCAAATGTCACCATGATAAATTCCAATGCAATGTAATTTCCAATGCCTAAGAAATAGAAGCTAGATATTATGCAAGATTCTAAATGCCATTTTCCCAAACCAAATACCATAACTGAAATATATTAAAGCCAATGTGTCATTTTAAAATGTCCATTGTTATATGATGTGTTGATGCCAGGATAATGTCCAGTGACTTATGAAGACTGATTTTGCATGTTAAATTCACATTGCCATGCCACTTACCATAAACCCTTATAATACTAAGAAACATGTTGCATCATGTAAACCATTAACAATTTCAAGATGCAAGAGCCTGATCAAACCACACTGTAACAACCTGTATAAAATTGATTCATGCCATGGAGAAAATAATTGAGAACATCACTGAAACATAATTGTTTAAACTAGAAATGTATCACTTGATCAGTGGAGAAAATGACCTATAACCAGAATACCTCAACAAGCACTTGTAATCTGCACATGGAGTTAAACGATCAGTGCCACCAAGACAATAAAATCAATGAAGTGGATGTGCCAATCAAAACATGGATCAACTAAGAAGATAACCATCAAGATGCCAGATAATCATAAAGTGACATCAAGGACAAAATAGCATAAGAGGGATTCAACAAACTCCCCTTTTGTCCTTGATGGCAAAACTAAGCCACCAAACCAAAGATAATGAACTATAACCAAATGCTCAAAATTTTGCCCCTTTTTGACACAAGGGTAAAGGGAGACCAACTAAGATAAAACAGAACCAACTGTGACATGCCATCAAACTACAAATTGAACCTTTGGCAGCAAAGTATGAGCTGCAGGAAGAGCTAACCAGCTCCCCCTATCACCAAGATAGACTGTTTAAGATAACATAGATTGAGAGACAACTCCCAATCGAGACCTAAGTCTTTCAAAACAATATTTAGCCAATGGTTTTGTAAAAATGTCAGCAACCTGTGCTTGTGTAGGAACATATTGCACAGATACCTCGTTTGCCAGTACCTTTTCACAAAGAAAGTGAAACTTTATAGCTATATGTTTAGTTCGAGAGTGCATAACTGGATTTTTGAGATATTTATTGCACTAGTATTGTCACATAGAATAGTAATAGGTTTTGGAATTTCAATACCCATATCTGATAGTGTCTGTGACATCCAAATTACCTGAGTGCAACAAGAAGTGGCAGCTATATATTCTACTTCAGTAGTAGAGAGCAAAACAGATTCTTGCTTTTTGTTGTGCCAAGCCACTAAACGATCACCAAGAAAGAAAGCAGCACCACTGGTGCTTTTCCTATCATCTAGACATCCTACCCAGTCAGAATCAGTATAAGCTACTAAAGAGAAATCAATTTTTCTAGGATACCAGAGCCCATAATCAATTGTGCCTTGTACATATTTAAGAATCCTTCTCACAACATTGATGTGAGATTCTTTAGAAGCTGATTGAAAATGAGCAACCATGCAAACAACTTGCATTGTGTTAGGTCTTGAGGTTGTTAAATACAATAGGCTGCCTATCATTGACCTATAATTTGTTGAGTTTATAGCAGGGGAGTCATCAACTTTGCTAAGTTTACAACTAGTAGCCATTGGAGTGCTTACAGGATGACTTTCATCCATTTTAAACCTTTTTAACATTTCTTTTGCATATCTTGCTTGAGATAGAAAATTCCAAAGTCAAGTTGTGAAATTTGAAGACCTAAGAAAAATGACAGTTCTCCCAACATTGACATTTCGAATTCAGATTCCATGATTTGTGAGATTTTTTTACTCAAGGCAATATTGTTGCAACCAAAAATGGTGTCATCAACATAAATTTCAACACAAAGAATATCAAATCCTTCAATTTTAACATACAGATTGCTCTCAACTCCTCCTCTAATGAAACCTTTTGAGAGTAAGTGACTATCCAATCTGGAGTACCAAGCTCTAGGAGCTTGTTTTAGGCCATATAGAGCCTTTTTTAGCCTATAGACATGATTGGGTTTGTTTTTACAGATAAACCCTTCAGGCTATTCTATGTAAACTTCTTCTTCTAAGTATCCATTTAGAAAGGCAGTTTTTACATCCATTTGATATATAGTAAAATTTTTGAAAACAAAATATGCCAAGAAAATTCTAATGGATTCAAGCCTAGCAACAGGAGCAAAAGTTTCACCGAAATCAATACCTTCTTGCTGAGCATATCCTTTGCAGACATATCTAGCCTTGTTGTGAACAACATGACCATGTTCATCATGTTTGTTTCTAAAGATCCACTTGCCTCCTATGACATTTTTGTCCTCTAGTCTTGGGACTAGATCCCAAGTCTGATTTTTTTCAATTTGATCAATTTCTTCCTGCATTGCATTAAGCCAACATTCATCAGTTAGAGCATCATCAAAAAAATTGGGCTCAAACTGGGTGATTAAACAAAATGCAGTAAACTCAACTATGTGAGCTTTTTCATCATAGTTAATAGATTTTTCCCTTGTTTGAACTCCTGCAGATCTATCTCCTATAATCAGATCCTTAGGATGATTTCTAGAATGATATTTTGAAGGAACTTTGGGTTCACATTTTTCTGAGCTGATTTTAGCATCTTCAAATTGTGCTTCAGCAAGTTTAAGGCTTGCTAGTTTTGTTTTAGGCTTTGTAGTTTCAAAGCTCTCAGTGATTATATCAAGTTCAAATTCGTCCTCTTCATCATCCTGCATAGGTTCAACATCTAGAAGCAGATTTTCATCAAATTTGACATTTACAGATTCAGCAATTTTGTTCAGCCTATAGTTAAAGCATTTATAAGCTTTGCTGTGAGTAGAGTATCCTAAAAAGATACATTCATCAGTTTTAGATTGGAAACTGCCTAAGTTTTCATCATCTCTCTTGATAAAACACTTGCAGCCAAATATTCTAAAATATTTAATTTGGGTAGATTTACCATACCACAGTTCATATGGAGTGAAATTTGATTTCACTTTGATCTGCACTCTATTCAAAATGTAGACAGTTGTATGAACAACTTCTTTCCAGTACATATTTGCTAGATTTGCTTGATTCAACATGGTTCTTGCCATCTCTTTTACAGTCCTATTCTTTCGATCAACTACCCCATTTTGTTGGGGTGTTCTGGCAGCAACATACTGTCTTTTTATGCCATGTTTGTCACAGTAGTCTATGAATTCTTGTGAGGTGAATTCACCACCTTTGTCAGATCTTAAACATTTCAGTTTTAAGTCTGACTCTCTTTCTACCAGTTTTCTAAAAACTTTAAAGCGTTCAAAAGCTTCTGATTTATTCTTGAGAAAAGTAACCCATACCATATGAGAGTAGTCATCAACAAACAACATGAAATATTTCTCACCATTTATGGATCTAGTCCTTGTAGGACCACATAAGCCAGTATGAACAATTTACAGAGGCTTAGTAGAGAAATGTTCCTTGGATTTAAAGCTTACCTTGGTTTGCTTTCCTTTGAGACACTCTTTACAAACAACTTTGTCAGGTTTTCTAAGAAGGGGCAGACCTCTTACATTTTGATTTTTGCTAATTCTGACCATATTGTCAAAATCAATGTGGCCTAGTCTCTTATGCCATAGCCAGCTTTCTTCAACATGACTCATTAAGCATATACCATGATTGTTTTCATGTCTAGAGGTTTCTAGTAAGTTATAGACATTTCCTTTAGTCCTCCTTCCAGCAGCAACAACTTTGCCAAACTGGTTTTTGATTTCACATCCTTGTGAAGTGAACATGACTTGATAGCCACTATCACAGATTTGACTAACACTCATAAGGTTATGTTTTAATCCTTCTACATAATAAACATTGTAGATTGGAGTGTCTTCATTCAAAAACATAAAACCTCTACCTTTGATTTGAATTCCAGAGTTGTCTCTGAATTTTACATATCCACCAACATAGTCTTCTAGATTTGTAAATTTTTCTTTGTCACCAGTCATGTGGTTTGAACAACCACTGTCCAGGACCCATAGGTCCTTCTTTGAGTGAAAGGCAGTTTGAACAAGCATAGTCTGTTCAATGCTGTTAACTGCTTTGGGTTTTCATACTTTGATGGTTTTTAGCTGTTTATTCTGCTGATCAGCATTGCACTGCTTTGTTGAATGACCCAAACATTTGTATGTAAAACATCTAATCTGTCTTGCAAAACCATGATTTTTCCTAAAGCCAAATCTAGGAGTTCTATCATTCATAAGTCTGCAAGAATTTACTTTGTGACCAAATTTATTGTAGAAGTAACATTACCCATAAAAGAGAGGGTAGGAGTTGTAAACCATTATGTTGCTCCTAAAAGGATGAATATGATCCTTGACAAACTTAGAATGTTTGAGTTCAGGATTTTTGTTTCTAGCAACAATATTGTTCTTTTCACTATCATTTGAGCATTCACCTTTAACAAAGCCAATACCAGTTTTGTCTTTGTTTAATTTTTGTTTACTGAGCATGTCATTTAGTTTAAGAGTGCTTTCATACTTCTCAATAGTCTTCCTAAGATCTACAATCTCATGTTCAAGTTTATGAATTTCTTGGTCTTTAAAACTTATGTCAATGCAAAGACAATCTTCAACTCTCTTGGATTCTTCAAGCTGAGTTTTTAATGAAATTATCTCAAGATTTATGAGCTGCTCTTGTGAGCTATCTTGAACATCATTTTGTTCTTGAGCACGCAATTGTTTCTTAAGTTTTCTCAGCTCTTTTAGAGCACATTTCAGTTCTCCTTCATAGTCCACTTCACCTTCTTTAGCATAATTGTTGCTTGTTTCATCTTGCTGAATGATTTCAGCCATGAAGATATTTTCATCTTCTTCATCTAGAGAGTCATTAGATTCATAATTTGTTTCATTTTTCCTGAACAAACTTTTCTTATTTTTGAAATTAAATTTTTGTTTGGGTCTATAATCCTTTTTCTTGGCAAATTTCTCACATTTCTCGTTATCATTGTTTGTGTCACCATAGGGACACTTTGCAGCAAAGTGGCCTATTTTGCCATAGTAAAAGCATTTGAAGGGAAGTTTTCCCTTATACTTTCTAGAACCCTTTTTGAGTTTCCTTACAAAATGGGATTCTTTAGAATCGGAAAATTATGATTCAAAGAGTTCATCCCTTTCTTTCCTTTCAGCATTAAATGTTGCTTCTTTTGTAGTGGTGTTGTTTTTACTAATCCTCATTTCATAGGTAGTCAGAGTGCCTTGTAGACTGTCAAGGGTAAGCTGGGTAAAATGTTTCTTCTCTTCTAGAGTAGCTACCTTAGCTTCAAATTTTGTTGGCAAGGTTCTGATGACCTTGGTTATAATGTAAAACTCCTTGACTTCTTCTCCCAGACCCTTCATGGCATTTACTATTTCATCAACTCTCAGAAAATAGTCAACAACTTTTTCATCGTCCCTCATTTTTAATTCTTCAAACTAATGTTTTAAAGTGAGGACTTTGGACTATTTTACCTTTTCATTTCCTTGATAGATAGTTTCAAGTTTACTCCAGATTTCTCTAGAAGAACTGCAGTTCATGACTTTGATCAAGACATGTTTAGTCAGAGCACAAAGAAGAGCATGATTTTCTCTTGCATTGGTTTCATATCTCTTCTTTTCATCAAAAGTAGTTGGCAAAGTAGCTGGTACAATGTACCCAGTCAATACTATGCTCCAGACATCAAGGTCTATAGAAGTTAAATAAGTCTCCATTATGATTTTCTAGAATACACAATCAATTCCATCAAATAATGGAGCTCTAGTCATGGAAGTACCTTCATGAGCTTGAGACATTTTGAATAGACTCCAAGTCCAGAATCAATCCTAGGTTGGAAAGACCTATCAGAGGACCCTAGGCTCTGATACCAATTCTTGGAGTGAAAATAAATTGAGAGGGGGGGAGGTGAATCGGTGTTTATAACTTCTTAAACAATTTAAACTGAAATTGAAAACAACCATACATATGTTCTCGTTTATCAATGATAGTGTCATTCATGTATTCGAATGCAATCATATAAACTGAAATGAGTAATGTAACATTGCATTTTAAAGCAGTAAAGTACTGAACCAAATGAATCACAGAGACACAAATAGACACAAGATATGCTGAGTGGAAAACCCTCCTAGGGTAGAAAAACCACTCCTGAACCTGCTGCCTTTTTTAGGCTTTCATTTCAATAATTTATTTTGACAAAGCCTCAATGGCTGATTTCTGAGCACCGACTCAAGGAGCACCAACCCCTCTGTTTAGAGACACCAATCTCAAGGAGCACCAACCCCTTTCCTGATATTCAATAGAATGTACAATAGTACATAGGATCTCTCTGTTTCACTTGATTTCTGTCAAGTGCCTCTTGACAGACAAAACATAGAATTTTCAAGAGTCAAAATTGACTCTTCAGAATTCCATGCATTATCTAATCTCGATGCAGCTTGAGGAAAATCCTATCACAGTCAAAATACAATCTCATCAAACTGTATTACAATGATACATCTTTTCTTTCTTTTCTCTCTGTTTGATTTTCAACCTTTTTCCATACAGAAACTACAAATCTGACTACACACTGTGTTTTCCAATTTTCAGCATCAAAAAAATAGAATAGACTTTCACATCTCTAAATTGTAATACCCTTGTTTCAAGTTTTGATTTTCTATCATAATAGAACCCTAAACTCATTATTTTTGGCTTTTTACAGAAAACATCATTACATATTGGAAGTATTACCACTATTTCTCAAATTTATCTTTCCAGAAGGTTATACAAGGTTGTTTTTCAGGTTACAGAATGGCTATCAAGTAACAGATCTGATGTTTCAGTGAACATAAAAGAAGATTATTTCTTTCTATTGAGGATAGAACAACAAATTCCAAGAATAGAGGTGTGATAGAGCATATCTTCACTAGAAGCCTGCACATGCAGTGCTTACACAAAAACAGTGAGAGCACATCATTTAAAAACTGAAATGATAACCATTTTTCCTTGACAGAACCAACAATGCAACAGAAGTATTTTTAGCTAAATGAAACCTCTTTCAGATTATACCCACAAGTAGTAATGAAGAGTGCATATACCATAGGAGTTCTGACAAATAAGCTACTATGAAAAAGAAGTAACTGAAACCCCAACCATCATGTAACCGAAAGTTATTAATCATGCATTATAATAGTTACCCACAATTTCAAGTGAGCCTGAGAGAATATTCCAAGATCTATACCCATTATAGTGACTCTAATTCTTAAGAAATTGAAACCACTATGAAGTGTAACTGAAGTAACTTCACAAGAACCGTTATCCAAGAACCCAGATAAACAACTGAAGAGATTCAATGACATTTATCATTACCCACAACCAAAAAACAAAAATCCTTAAAATAACTATCATAATAACCTTTGAAAGAAATTGCAGTCACTTTTTGATTTTTGAAAGAAGTATTTCAAACTTTTCTCTTGAAAGCAATAGACGTTTTCAATTTTTCACTTTGCATAAGAGAGAAAGATTAAGTTCGTAACCATCTTGCTTGTCCAAAAGCGGATTTGCAAACCAAACAAAAGAAGAATACCTGGTAAATGAATGTTGCTGTCAAAGAATGATTACCAGTCCTGTAGAGGAGAAAAATGACCACATTGCCTTCCAAAGATGTGCCTATACCCAGTGGCTGGAACTTGACACACAGAGCAACCATTGTGATTGTCTCCTGACTACTTCCAATCGCTGTCCAAGAGCAAAAATGCTAGGGATAACAAAAAAATGGCTGAGATACAAACTCGAGCATGGCAGCCAGAATGGGGGTGTCTAGAAAACTTGAGACATAAAAAATGTTTGCCCTAACCTTCCAATGCAAGCAAAGAAAATTATTCCTTTGCAAATGATGATAAACGTTTGAAGTCCGAAAAGGATAGAGATTAAACAAAAACTCATTATTCCTTGTCAAGTCTGTGGGCTTATCCAAGGGTTGCATACTGACAGCCATTATGGCATTTGACTGTTTTAGACAATGAGTAATGTCGACTCAATAATTCCATGCATTATTTCATAAGTAAAGTCGAACTCATAAGACTTGAAGTTCCCACAAAGTCAAGGCAAGGTCACATTCAATGTGGCATAAATAATAACCAACATTTTATCACAGTAGTCGGCCTTAAGGCTTGAAGTAAATATCAACTAAATGACCCAACACAAATACAAATAGAGGATCGAATTGAATGCCCTTACCCATGGTCAAATGCCACCATGATAAAGTCCAATACAATGTAATTTCCAATGCCTAAGAAATAGAAGCAGATATTATGCAAGATTCTGAATGCCATTTTCCCAAACCAAATACCATAACTAAAATATATTAAATCCAATGTGTCATCTTAAAATGTCCATTGTTATATGATGTTTCGATGCCAAGATAATGTCCAGTGACTTATGAAGACTGATTTTGCATGTTAAATTCACACTACCATGCCACTTACCATAAACCCTTATAATACTGAGAAACATGCTACATCATGTAAACCATTAACAATTTCAAGATGCAAGAGCCTGATCAAACCACACTGTAACAACCTATATAAAACTGATTCATGCCATGGACAAAATAATTGAGAACATCACTGAAACGCAATTGTTTAAACCATAAATGTATCACCTGATCAATGGAGAAAATGACCTGTAACCAGAATACCTCAACAAGCACTTGTAATCTACACATGGAGTTAAACGATCAATGCCACCAATACAATAAAATCAATGAAGTAGATGTGCCAATCAAAACATGGATCAACTGAGAAGATAACCATCAAGATGCCAGATAATCATAAAGTGACATCAAGGACAAAATAGCATAAGAGGGATTCAACAATTTCTTTATGTTTTCACAATTGATGCTCTTGGATATCTCATTCATCATGTGATTTGAATCATCTCATTCATGGAATGGGGCAAGAGGGAAGACCGACCTTACTATCCTTGTTTCTTCTAATTGTTATTATATCAAGGATTGGAGGTGGCCTAATGGTTGCAACCTCAAATTTTTTCCTCTTAAAGTTTAATATAAACAAATAGTGCCTAGCTTGTCTATTTCTCACCAACTCAACTCTCTCTTGAGATGCAACCTTAGACGAGTCAACTAGAACAAACTCAACCTACAAATTTGAAAGTCCAAAGCTGAATCTCAATCCTAACTCACCGCTTGGAAACTTATGCATGCCATACTCCCAATTGGAACTTGCCTTAAATTCCTTCATCTACCTCCTTCCTATCCTTTTTGTGGTAAAAGTGAATCCTTTAAGAACCATTTATGATTATTCCCTCATATTAAACTATTATGGGTTGCACTTTTTGTGTCCATACCTTCCCTATGTTGCAAGGTGTTTCCCTTAGTCTCCTTGGCCTGGGCCAACGCGATGCTCAGGCTTTGTGACATGGTTTAACCGCCTCCTATGGATCTTGGATCTTGTATAAATCTAGCAGTTGTATCGGGCATTAACAGGCGATCTTTTCGTGCAATGGCAGTCGTCTTTGCAACAATTAGTATAAGAGCTGAGGTCACAAGTTTGAACCCCTCGCTCGCACTAGGGGGATTGTTGCAAGGTGTCGCCCTTGGTCTCCTCAGCATGGGCCAACACAGTGCTCAGGCTTCGTGACATGGTTTAACCGCCTCCTGTGGATCTTGGATCTTATATAAATCCAACGGTTGTATCAGGTATTAATAGGTCGATCTATTGGTGCAACGACAACCATCTTTGCAACACCTTATTCCATTCCCTTGGTATTGAAAATTTGCTCTTATCGAATCCTTTATTGCTCACAACATGATATCCAACTCTTATCGCCTTACCATTATCAAAAGTATTTTGAAGTTTAGATGTGTGGTTGCCTTGTCACACTCCTTTTTCCCTTAGAGATTGAAGTTTAAACCATTTATTCAAACCTACTCACCCAAATGACATTCATAGTTTCCTACTTAAAAGATCAAGGGACTAAAAATGATGAAATCAAGCTATAGGCTAAATGTCTTCTTTATCAACATCAAGATAAGGTCTCGTAATTTTGACCTTGATGCCTTCTTATGCAGCTATTCTATGTGTTTTTCTAGTATGTAATTGCAATTTTTCTATTCTTTTTGTATCGTAGTGTCAGTTGTTGTTTTATGACCTTCCTAATTGTTTGTACCTTCATAATTTTGTAGTTGAAGTTATTCCTCCTATAACTGATTTATTCGCTACTTTGATTATATATTTTACTTCATCCAATAAATTTTTTTATTTAAATAATTCATTTATTCATTAAAAAAATTATTAACTACAAATTTATTTTATTAGTTAAATACTAATGTTAAATAAGATAAATTTAACATTAAAAATAAAAATAAAATAAAAAAAAGGAAATAAAACCAAAATATACACTTTTCCCCTCTAAAATTAAATCATACAATTATGACTCTTTTATCATCATAGAACAACATGGACTTCATGGCCTAGATGCATTCATTATTCAAACCAGTCTTCCATCATCAATGGTTAAATACAAATAGGACTGAAACTTACCAATAGAATAATAATATTTTATTCAACCAATTTAAAGGCTTTCTTTAGGTGAAAGGAAAAGCACGTGATAAAGATAAATAGAGAATACGTGTGTTTCTTTCCAAATAGAGAAGGCGTAAACAAATCTGATACGAAAAGGATTTTTGTATTTTTGTCGTCCATTATTTATGTCACCCATGCGGTAAATTTTAATTCAATTCATTCAAAGCTCAATTTTAATATTACTTAAATAATGATAAAAGGTAAAAGATTAAATCTTATGTTTATTGAATTATTTAAAGATAAAATAATTGGTTTTGTTGGTTGAGAATAATTAAGGGGTGAAGTCTATTATGTAAAAGTTTTATTTTATTTATATCAGTTGAGTGATATTTAAGTATAATTATTTTTATTGTGAGTAATAAAAGATTCATGATTTAATTAGTTGTGTGAATAAAATGAGATTTTTTTTTAAGTGACTTGTCAAGATTATTTTGTAAAGGTTTTATTTAATTTTTATATATTAAGTAATACTTAAGTATAATTATTTTATTGTGGAAAATAAAAAGACTGCGATTTAATTAACTTTATGTGAATAAAATGACATTTTTTTGTTTTATGTGAATAAAATGACATTTTTTTGTTTTATGTGAATAAAATGACATTTTTTTGTTTTATGTGAATAAAATGACAATTTTTTGTTTGCAAGTGAATTGTCAAAATCATTCCAACTCATACTAAATTTTATTTGAATTTTACATATCAAGACAAATTATACTTACATATAATATAAATTTCATAATTTTACTTAATAAAAATAAAACAACATATTTTTTATTTATGAATAAATTATTAAAATCATTAAAACTCATACAAATTTAATTTTATATATCAAGACAAATTATACTTACATATAATATAAATTTCATAATTTTACTTTATAAAAATAAAATAACATATTTTTTATTTATGAATAAATTATTAAAATCATTAAAACTCATAAAAATTTTATTTAATTTGTATATATTAAATTAAATAATAGTTTAACATAATAATTATTTTTATTTATAAATAAATTATGAAAATTATTGAATCTTGTACTTTAATCTTATTATTTTACAATTATTATAAATAAATTCTAGTAAATAGTGCCATTATTAATATGTAACATAAATGTAATTGGTTAAAAATATGATTAATTAAATCTATGTTTATATTATAAATTATAAAAGACATTACAAATCAAATTTCATTTGAGAGTAGGTTCTATTGTGAATGTGTGGATTATTTTGGTATTGTAGTTGTCGAGATAATTGAATTTCGTATTTTTATTTCCTTTGTTTACTTAATGAGTAATATTATATTTTTTAGTATTATAAATTGTTGATCATTTTAATATAAGATATTATATTTTTAATAATTTATTTTAATTAAATAAAAGTTGGTGATCTTTAATATATCTGAATAGTGAAATTAATCTTTTAACATTATTGTTATTATTATCTAATTTTATATTTATTTTGAAAAAATATTATAATATATATAATGATAAATAAATAATTTTATGTTTGTTTATTTGATTTTTATTTGGAGATAATGGTGTGTAGACTATTTCATCTTATGTGAACATGTTTATATATATCTAATTCATATATTTAAGTATCATGTTAATCCATATTTATCTTCATATAGTCATTACTTATCATGATCTTGTTTGTCTTTTGATCTTAAGTTGTGTTGGAGTTGATTGTTGAACCCCATAGCTCTTAGAAATCACTTGTGTGGACATGAAAATCTACAAATGTTAGTAAAATGACAAAAACAACATAACAAAAATGCATATCCTTATGAAATAATACTCCATGTTTCAAAATGCAAACAAATGACAAGAATGATCAAAGCACATAAAACATGAAATAAACCTATTCCATAGTGGATTGGTGCTATCCTTTGTGTAGAAGATAGCCCTTTCCCAACCCTTGATAAGCCAAATGAGATGATAGACAATGAGATGCAAAGTGAACTCAAGTTGCCTATAGTGAGAATGCTCCAAATTGTAGATGAAAAATGAGAGAAAAGACATTGGATTTATAGGAGAGATTGAGAGAGAAGAGGCCAAGATTGAGAAATGTGGGACTAAAACCCAACAAATAGAGATAGGCACTTGTCTCAATGTGATTGGCCCATGCTTGTGCAAGTTTTGGCCAATGTGCCCATTTCAAATTTGAAAATGGCAATAAATGAATATGGTTGAGGGATTTGGGGGGAATTTTGTTTGAACAAAAAAGTCAAACAAGGGGAGTTAATGAGGGCATATTCCTTGGGAATATGCCTTGTGAGGAAAATAGGTGTTTTAATAAATCAAATTAAATGATTTATTGTGCAAGTGGATGGGATATGGGTTAGTCTTAGCATTAATCAGAGATTTGACTAATTGAGCTAGTGATTAGGTGGCGTGACATTTGATTTGCATTTTTTGGTTTATTTTAAATCAAATAAGAGGAAAATAAATATTAATCATTTAATTAAATACATGTGATTTAATTAAGTCAAGAGACCTTAGGAGATAAAAAGTGATTTATTTAAATTACCTTAGGAAATTATTCAGATAAACCTGATTTGTTTAATTGATGGATGAAATATGATTAATCAATGATGTTAATCAATAGTGTTAATTTTGCATGTCTACATTTTGCCCCTGTTTGAAGCAATGTACTCATTGCATTGGTTCAAAGAATGATGCCGCTGACATTGAAATTAAAAAAAAATTGATTTTTTTCGAATGCCCCAGCGGAAATAAGTACGTTAGTACATTGCCCCCTCAAGAGATCGAGCAAAAAGGTTCGATTTGAGGTCGATCTCGCGAGAAAGAAGTTCAAAATGGATGTATGGATGGCTAGACTATATGATCTATATGATAATGATGATGTAAATGAGATGTTTGAAAGATGCTTAAAATAAAAAATTTATATTATCCTAAACAAATTAAATGGTTATAAAGATGAGATGTTAGATGGATGATGTTGTCCTATGATGATATGCAAGATGAAAGTGTGGATGCAAGATAGATGCATTGTTAGCATGAAAGAGGATAGAAGAATGAGAGGGATCAACCCTTAAATCCAAGAAGATGTAGAAGTCCAACAAGCCCACTAGTTGTCGAGACTTTATTGGATATGATAATGAATGATGATGATGTATTGCTTACCCAAGAATGGGAGAGATAAAGAGCATACCCTTCTTTATGTTTGATAACACAAATAGGTGTGATGCATCAAGGTATTAAGAACCAGGATGGTGTTGCGCCTAGTGTGATGGAATTTGACTCGTCAGACAGATAAGAGTATTCTTGTTCACACTTGACAAACAAAACCTTATTTAGAATGTAGTTCAGATATTCTAGACATCTCGGGCCAAAACATAAGAAGGAAAGACTTCTTATGTGGTCAACAAGACACCTAAAACATCCTTCCTGCAAACAAAACAAAGCACGCATGATGAAGTTATTTTACAAGAATATCCAACAAGCACAACAGATAAAAATATAATGATCATTGCCCCATTCCTTTCTCTCTAAACCTATTTTGTTTAGGCATCGTCGAGAGGTCCTTGGAATGAGCGCAAAATAAGATAAGTCTAAAAAGACAAGATAAAGTAAACAAACAAGCTAATGTTCTTCGTATCGCTAGCCAAGGCTAAACTATGAGATTACCTAATGCTGATGTCCATTGCAGGAAGGTCGCATTCCTAGGACATGTTGTGATCAGGGTTTTGATGAGATTGATTGGATGATAAGCTATTGATACTTCGAGTTGATCAACTTGCTGACTCACTGATCTAGAGTTGAGACTTTGATGATTGAGCGTTCACTTTTAAACCTGCTAGACTTGCTTCCGACTGACTTACCAAAGGATGAAAGTGACGATGCTTTATTAGGAATGGTGATTATTGTGGGTGAAAGCAAGATGAGACAAATGCACCATTTTGGGTTTTCAGATATTTTGAGGCTATTTTTGGTATTTTTGAGATGTTTTGCAAATTTTTTTGGTATTTTCAAGATTTAAGACGGAGAGACTGACTTAAAGACCTATCCTAGGGGTCTCGAGAGCTGATCCATAAATTAGCCTTGCCTAGGTTATATACGTAGAGACCACGTAGTTTGACTAACGATAGACTTGACTCAATGATGAGATAGATGGGCAAACAAATTGCCATTTTATTACGACAGACGCCTAAGGACTGACCTAAGATGTGAAATAGATGGGCAAACGGATTACCAATGCGACGGACGCCTAAGGACTGACCTAACTATCTTGGGGGATGATCAAAGATCAACCTTTCCTACGTTCAAGCTCAGAGATGACGTAGTTCAGCCGGTTGACTCTGCTTTGGATTTTGAATGATTAATTTTTTTTGGATTTTTGATGAATTTTCTGAATGTTTTGGTTTTTCTAATGATTTTGATGATTTGGATATGGATATGTGATGATATCAGTGCTTTGTTTTGAGATTTTGTTGAAAATCAAGCTTAAGGTTGATTGATCAAATCAATGGATTGATAGTTTGACTAAGTGTGTTAAGTCAAACAAAAGTGATAATGCACTTGTAAAATCTAGGAAGTTGTGTTATCCTAGAGTAAACTTGTACAAAAGAGGATGGTTTGACTAAGTGTGTTAAGTCAAACAAGTTGATGATGGATTGGATAACTTGACTAAGTGTGTTAAGTCAAATAAGATGATAATGCACTTGTAAATTCCAGGAAGTTGTGTTATCCTAGAGTAAACTCATGCACAAGATGATAGTTTGACTAAGTGTGTTAAGTCAAACAAGGTAATAATTGATTGAATTCGATTGATCAAGATTGATGAAGCTCGATTTGGAACAAAATAGCTTTGATGATTTAATGTGACGCTGACGTGCACATTAGATGCGACTGATATGAATTGTTTGGATTGATGTTCGATGAAAGATAAAGCTTGATAAGGAACGTCTTCCTGTCAAAACATGCCACATGTGAGCTAGTGATTTGGATTTTTGGTTCATAAATGTTTTGACCAATTTGATTTTATGTTTTCCAATGTTCGAATCGCCATATAAGTTGGATGATATAGATCAAGATTTATTCTCGAAGCGAAATGTAAATAGCTGCCCCCAGTGTCTAGCAATGTTTGAACGGCCATGGGTGGATGCTTGGATATGAATTATCTGGTGATAAGATAAGGGTGTTCAAATAGAGGATTCTCATTTAGATAATGCTTCAAGGCTCGGATAATGTTGGGTAGAATGGGATCAATGAAAATGATCCATGTCAGGATGTTTACCATAAGCAAGTATAAAGTGTGCACCAAATTTTCATCAAGATTAAGATACCTTGCAGTATGGATGCAGATGGATAAAAATGGATTGGATAAATGGTTCATGGATGAACGGATGATATGGATGGAATGTCGGCTTCATTTTGGGATGCGATAAGATGCGTTCTCCTGAACTGGCACACATAGATGCTCGATTCTACACATGATGCTTGTTTGCCAAGTTTTCATCATGTTACCTGTCCAAAGCACCACCAAAGTGGTTTTCACTAGAGGATGATTTTTTTCTTTATTGTTTTCAATCTTTTTTCTGATTTTTTTTTTTCTATTTTCTGAGAGATTTTAAGCTTATGCTGAACCACCTGGTACTATTGATGTTGATATTTTTTTCATAATGTGCCATCGATATCCTTCTTGAAGAAGCTTCTTTGCCAAGATACGTGCACTTGAAAACAAATTTTGAGAAATATGTTCTTCTTTGCTGATACCGGAGTTAACTCTGTCTTTATGCGCACATCATGATAGAGTGCCTTCTGAATCCTTATGATGAAGGGTCATTGTCAACACATGGTCAATGTGAGAAGGGTGATCCCACAATACTGGTTTATAATTTTTGGGCAAACTGGACACCAAACTAATTTTTTTAACTAAATCTTCACTTTTGGGCTCCTATAGCGGCTAAACCGTGAGGAATTTGAAGATGATGGAAACTAGTGATTTGTGATGTTTTGTATATAGATTCTAAATTGATTTTTTTTATTTTTTTTGGAATCAGATTGCACTTATTTTTCCATCTCCTTCAAAAACTAGTTTAAAAAAAAAATAGGATTTTTAAGGAGTGACGTTCACCGTATACAACATAACGTTTTTTGTATGAAGGATAAAATTCTTTTTTTTTTTAATTTAGTTTTGTAACTACAATATCTAGCACTTTCATTTGGTTTTATAGTGTTTTATTGAATATTTTTTCCTCAATCAAGTTTCGAAGTCAAATCTATTACAATTCAGACATAGACGGACTGTATACAACATAATGTTTTTTGTATGTATCGAAATTCAATTTTTTTTTTTTAATGGATCAAGGACATCAATACCCAGCCCGAACATATTTTTCAAAATTTTCTTTTGATAACGTGCTATTTTTCCACATGTGCAGAACAAAGAGCTTGATTTTTGGTTTAAAACCTATGTTTAATAAAACTAAAAAAACATATACATAATAAAACAAAAACATATTAAAATTATATTCATTGGATAGATCATTCTAAGGACTACCATAATATTTTAAAATAAATTTTAAATGAATTCATTTGAT
This sequence comes from Sequoiadendron giganteum, assembly GCA_007115665.2. Taxonomy (NCBI): domain Eukaryota; kingdom Viridiplantae; phylum Streptophyta; class Pinopsida; order Cupressales; family Cupressaceae; genus Sequoiadendron; species Sequoiadendron giganteum. The sequence continues at coordinate 61,650,502 of CM021108.1, read as the reverse complement.
CCCCCAAAAGGTAAATCAAAATTGATTTTTTATCAACATGTTGATAGGTGTAAAGGAGACTCGTTTATAGGTATGGTTTAAAACTAGTGAGGTTCTATCCAAGGGGGTTTGATCTAAGGTAGTTTGATCAAACCCTCTTCAATTGGAATCCTTAAAATGGAACTTTTTAAGGCTTAAATCATTATATTTTCTATAAATATGTGATTTCAACAAAAATCAGTTCCTCTCAGAAATTGTAAACCAGCTTTGTGGGATCACCCAGAATTGGATATCATGCATGGAGGTGTGGATGGGGTGTGTTTAGGAGTAAAAGATGGATTAGTTGATATTTTGGAGCCTTTGACTCTCCAAACTTGGGAATATGAGGAATTATGGATGGATACAGAAGTGTGTGTGGAATTAGGACCAACAACTTGATACACTTTGTATGTCGCTTGAGAAGCCTAATTTTTCTTTTGTGGACATCTTTGATGGGTAATCTTCCCTTTTTGATTTTGCCCCATATTTTATTTGACTAATGGAGTTTCATAGGGGAAATCATTCTTTGTATTCTTTGGTATCCATATGTATTTGATTTGTCCTTTATGCTTCAGTACTTATTTTTCTTTAATGATGTTTTTCATATTTTGATTCAAATCTTTCCTTTGATGTTGGTCCCAATTCGTGGATGGGGTGATGGGTGGATGAGGATTCATAACATGGCAGGCTGTAGTATTGACATTGGTTTCATCATAAGGATCCTTCGTGCTCCCTATGTTGACATTTTCTTGAGACAAAGTTTCCCCCAGTTTTATAGAGGTATTACCAATTTGTTTATATCCCTTGATTTCCGAATAACCGAGGCCTTGATGCTTAGGATTGCCAATAATCTGCACTAGTTCTAGGATACCTTGTTCATGTAGGCCTAATCCTCTGCCTTGATAATTCATCTGCTCAAAATTTTTATCTGCAACAGGATATGATTTACCTTGGAAACAAGGTGCCTATCCTTCTCTGCTCTGTGGTGGACCTTCAAAAGTGATAGCTTCTTTATTGATGAGGTAGCTTTCCCTAAGAAAGGTGAGTGATCCAAGTTTATAAGTGATAGGATCCTCCGCATGTGGGATGACTTCCTGATTGATATCTTTGGATTGATCTTGTGAGATATCATATTGTACTGCTTCTTCAAGAGGTGTTGGTGATTTACCGTCCACATAAAATTCTTTCTCACGACTCATTTCACAAGATGTTTTACGACTTCTGTAGGAGCCTTCTTCATGATATATTTCTGCTATGTGTCCATAGGATATTTCTGATTCACAACTTTTGTAGAAGCATTCTGATATGTCTCCACATGATGTCTCTAATTCATAACTTCTGTAGAAACCTTCTTCATGATCCACTTTTGGTATGTCTCTAGATTTTTCTATACTTTGATCATGTGTACAAATGTTAAGAGTGGGAGGCTCTTGTACCTTGGTAATGATGTCAAGAGTATGAGACTCTTGTTTTGAATGAATATCATCTATGTGTCCATCCAAAGAAAGCATCTCATGCGTAGATGGAGGAGTATGTGCTATATGGATATGATCATTATTTAAGATATCATGTATAGGTAGGAGAGTTCCCATTAGATCATTGTAGTATCTCGGAGATACGAATTCTTGATCTTGGTTAATACATCAAAATTGCTTTTGACGTGCTTTGGATCAAGTTCTTGACATGGGTCAATTTCAAAGGATGGATTGTTTTCAAAGGGTTCTTGGACATTGTCATAAGGCATGGGAAGTGGCTCAATATCCCCTTGATCTTTGAGTGGACTTGGATCAAATGGTGAGTTAGGGATTCCTTCAATAACTACAACCATGAGGTCAAAGGATGTCAATATGTCTTGGGAAGGAACATTGCTAGACCTTGGTGATAGATGTTGATCATGCTTTGGAATAAATTCTTGAGATATGTCCTCTAACTCATTAGCTGATGTAGACACATTTTGAACATGATCATTGGTCAAAGGGTCTTGATCATCATTTTTAATGATTGTGGTGGGACTATGTTGCAAGCTCTATTGTGGGAGTAAGGCATGTGTTTGTTGTTGAGCTAACGCTTGTTGTTGGTCATGTTGTTGTTGTTCCAACAAATCTTTTTTTTGGGCTTGTTGTTGTGCTACTTGTTGATGGATTGCTTACAATAGTGCCCGAAATTGTGCTTGCGCCTATCGAGCCTGGTGCTGGGCTTGAGCTTGAGCCTATGCTTGTTGGTTTTGGAGTGCCTTTTGGCAGGCAACTTGTTGAGCAGCTTGCAACATGATAGATAATAAATTTGTCATGTTGTTTTTTGGCAGTGGTGGTGGATTGGGAATGGTGTTGATTGTTGGGGTTGCTTGAATGGTTGCCATCGGTTGTTGCAATATCGATGGAAAAATGTGAGGATTTTACATATAATTTTACTTATGAAGGGGTTGTTGCTCGGATTCGGTTGATTGATGGTTGGTAAAGGGGGAAGGCTCATGCCCTGATTGTTTGGTTGATAGATTTGTATGTTTTGACTTTGATTTAAATCTACCAAAGGGAAAGGTGTTCCAAAATTTAGATTGGGAAAACTCACATTTTTTGTACCATTGATGTTTGGAGGAGATAATCATCCCATGTATGGATTGTACAAATGCAAGTTTTGAAAATCAATTGGCATTGTAAGGATTGGATAGTTTGGTTGAATTGGATTACTCATGATGTAGGAATCAAGTTTATATTCCATGTTCCTCTTGTGTTTTGACCTTGTTGCAAAAGTGAACCTCTAAGGTGTTTAGGACCAATGATGAGATGAGGGATGAAAGAGGTGAATGATATGGGTGTTTAAACTTTTAAGGAACTTTGGATCAATGCTAGACTTTAGGACTTGATTTGATTTGATTATGAGGATAGTTTGACTAGGTGTGTTAAGCCAAACAAGATGATGGTGAACTTGTAAACCCTAGGAAGTTATGTTATCCTAGGGAAAACTCACATAAGAGAATGAATTGGCTAAGTGTGTTGAGCCAATCAAAGTGATCATGAACTAGTAGACCTCAGGAAGTTGTGTTATCCTAGAGGCAAATTTGTTCAAGAGGGTTGATAATTTGACTGTGTGTTAAGTCAAACAAGGTGATGTAGATTTTTCCTAAAAGTCTAGCATAAGTGATGTTTTCAAATTTTCCAAGAGTTTTTTAATGATGAGATGATGTTTGATTGATGTTGAGGGATGGATGAAGTGTTTGATTTGATCCTAGATGACCCTACGAGGACCTATTTACTAGACCAAGATATTGAAGAACATGCTTTTCCCTAAAAGTATTTCAAACCAAAAGATCAATGTTCACATGGAAAAACATAAGACAAAAGTTTGCAAGCACATGTGTGGTTCAATTGTCTGTTATCTTTCTTAGATTCGGTTCCTTTACCACATAACACTTTCTTAATTATGTTTAAAACTGCATGTCTAATGTCCCACTTTCTTTTTCATCCCACAAGGTCCATTATGTGGAAATCAAGGAAATTAGGGAAAAAGTTTCCTAGGTTGACCTTAGTGACAACAAGTGATGATAAAATCCAAGCACTTAGAAACCTCTAGGGATATGATCCCTAGGGAAAGCAAGAGTACTTGAATTCTTCAAGGATATTTGTTTCCTCCAAGGGATTTGAAATTTGAAGCTCTTTGTGAATGTTTGTTTTTCAATTGTTTTGAGAACCAAGCAATGTATTTTTCATTTCCAAGAACATGTACAACCCTAGGATAAAGAGACAATATTTTGTTGGGTTCCCATTTGGATGAATCCAGCTGCACATATTATGTGTGGATGACTAGATGCTTGACCACATTGGCTCCCCTCCACGAAACACACTTCTCGAGTTAGCCAAGCATCAATACCCATGAATCTCCCATGGCATACTTTTCATCTCTACAACAAAACCGCATGTATAATGTGGGGTGGCTTCAAAGGACATGACCTCTTGCACCAACAAAATAGATAAGGATTTGGCCTTCTAAACAAGGGGTTTTAGTTCAGACTTTCCATTCGTGGAGGCTGACCCATGTGGTGAGAGACTATTGCTTCCCTTCTCATTGAAGACAACCACGTGATACTGGCTTTTGTTCTAGTACCCACTTTTATATCCCGGGTAGAAATACACTTGGCTTTAGCATGTTACCGGTTGGATCGTTCCCTTGGGTGAGTAGTTTTTCCCACAAGGTAGGCCCGCTAAGACAAACAAAAGTGAGTAAACATATTCGTAGTTCGATCAACTTTCATTTAGAAACAAAGGGAGAACACACGCAATAGGTTTACTCACACTCACAAGATGTTTTGTTCAATTTTAGATCCCCAAATGAAAGTGTGAAGGCAATCTTTTTGACAACTTAATATCACAAAAAGACTTTTGATTCTCAAGATCACCATGAAGCGCGAGAGAAGTGCATACGCCTTTTAAATGATATTAATTTGTGAAGAAGATTGCAAAGCATGAAAAACACTTGTTCATTTTAGACCATAAAATCAGTGATTTTGATTCGTTTTAAAGCACCAAAATGAGATGTGAAGTTTGCCTTGTCCAATTGTTATCCAAATAAAATCTAGTGAGTTTCTAAGTTCAATTTTAACCAAGTTGACAAGATCAAATCAATGATTGATTTTAAGCCCAAATCGAAAAGTGAGTTGGTTTAAAATAGAAAACAAGAGCAAGAATTGGAAGCTCTAAATTGTAACCATAAGCATTAAAAAAATGCTTTTTCCAAGTCTTGATTTCAAAAAAATTCAACTCCTATTCATTTGCCTTTGTTTGATTCCGATGTCAATCATTAACCTTTTTCCTTATGTAGACCTACCTGCAAACAACTTACAAAGTTATCACAAATAAGATTTATGCATTCATTGCAAAACTATAGAAGCTTGCACAAGGCATGCCAACTATGTGATGAAACCTCTTAGAGGAAAAAAATAAAACAATTTTTCAAGGCCCTTGAGTTCTATGATAACTCAATAAAGTCTTTCGATTAACCATGTAAATTTATGCACTATTTCAGCTCTTCTTTAGTTAAAATATTTTAAAAATTTCAACCAAATTATATGCAAGCAGAGCTCTGATTTAGCAACAAGATTTCATAGATCAATTTAGACAATTCAGAACATTGGATTGTAAAGAAAACATAATCAAAACATAAACCCGATTTGCACCCTCTTGGATCTGTTCAAACCTGCAACTTGGAAAACTTTAAAAAAAGTAGGTAAGCAAGCCCCTTTATTTCCATGTTTTGATTGATTTATCTTCTTCTAAATCTGCAAGTGGTAATTCAATGGTAGATGTATTTCGACAAAAAATATATTATCTGACAAGCCTGTCATGTAACCTCAATTTACTCCACCTCTAGTGAGCCAATGAAATAACACACTGAGATTTTGCAGAAAGTTTAATTTGCAAAAGATTGACCTACAGACTTGCTTTTGGGAAACAAAATATATGCATCAAATCTTGGTTGTTGAATAATTTCCTAAGCATTAGATAATTAGACATGTATTCTGCAGTGTATTCCAAAATGTTGAAATATGGACTGATAATGTAAGCAATAGGTGTCTCGTGTCTACAAAAGAAGAATTTGGAGTGCATTGATTGATTGTCAGATATTAAAACTACAAATACTTTAATCTAAATGTCTATGAAATATAGACACAATTGAATGGATTGATTGATTGAGTGTAGTAGTGATATAACGTATTAAAACCTTATCAATCTACACTTTTAATTAACAGCAAGCTCTTTAACAGCACGCTAACTATTGAACTTTAAATTGCACCTGGAGTTTCCAAAAAATCATGCCTTGAATAAGATCACAAATCAATTCACCCGAATCTACCTGCGGGACGCCTAGGAGCCAAATAATCTTTGTTCGTGGGTGACAATTTTGTAACTTCAACTATTATTTTTGTTTGGAGTTCAAGTTTTAATGGATTCAAACTCTTTGCTAGCGGCTTCTCTTTGCCCATGTGCAAATAGAAGCATAAACAAGGCACGCAAACTATTTTTTGACAAAATCCATTTAAACATAGAAAAAGGCACACGAACTGTTTGACACAATCCCTTAAAGCACATAAAAAAGGCACACAAACTATTCACAATCCCTTAAAGTAATGTGGTCTCATGGAGTGTTGTGATTGCAGTATAAACATGAAATAAATTTGTTAAAAAAAACTTCAAAAACCAAAAAAAATAAAAATTTCAAGCCAAAGCAATCGGTAGGTTTGAAACTAAATTTTTTGCCTGTCCGTATCTTAAATCCTAAGGTGTGCTGAGTGTGATTGTCGGGATTAAAAAAAAGTTTAGTTTCCAATGTAGATGCAACAACTTTCAATCCCGCCACTTTGAATTAAGATTTGTCAGAAACAACAAAAAGAAACTCTATATTTCGAATCAATTTAATAAATGCAAACTTACCTCCCACTCGCATGACTTTATTGAGTTCGCATCTTCTTGATTTTCTTAAAGATATTCTTTACACAAGAGTAATTATGCAAGAAGATTCGACATAAATATCCTTAGAAAAAATGCAGATATGGAACCAACTTAATTTAAATCTGATTTATACCAACCAAGGAATTTAGTAGTAATACAACAATGATTTCTAATTGGTACAACCTTCTGAATGCCGCTACAACTTTTTATGGATGACTGTACACTCCCAACACCTTCAGAAATTGGCGCAACAGCCCTCCAAATAAGGCGATCACCAATAAATGAGGGGTGATGAGCTCGAGAATGATGGCAGATGGTACTCTTGAGAATGGTGCTCAATAAGATTGTAGTTCTTAGGTTGTCCAATAGACCTCTAATTAGCTATTCGATGCATCAATTGGTTCTGAAAAAAAAACTTAACCCTCCAATCAATGTTCCATTCAAAGCATCGAGTCTTCTTCTCTTCTAAAATTGTCCAACTTGTGCATTCACGAGTGTTCTGTTCAAAGAAAAGGGTCTTCCAACATTTATAAGGCTCAATTTTTGCTAGATTTTCCAAGCATTGGAAAATTAATCATGTTCGTATAAACGCTGACTTGTGTAGCAAAGTTTAGACGCCTTTCTCCTGAATGAAAAATCACTGAAGAAAATTCCATTTGTGGATATTTGTCACTAGTGAATTGTGGAAAGTGAAGTTTGAACATGAAGTTGCCTTGCATCACTTTACGCGGCTCTACAACGACTGCAACCTTGATGAAACTAGCACCAGAACACATGTGTAAATAGAAAAGATAAACTCTGACTAGATTGCTCCCTGTGACTGCATAAATAGGTATATCACATGTATTAAGGGCTCCAAGCTATCATTAATGAACTCTGACTACCCTGCTTATCTAAAGGTGCACCAAGTTAGAAAAGGAGAGACGGTCAGCATCCTTTTCTCATGTCTCTCGATCTAGCAGGCATTTATTTCCATAATGAAAAATGCTTTATACATTGGTTGTTGTCCTTGAAAGGGAATTGTGTGGTCGTACAACAGTAATGACAAAAAGATATGAAAAAATCAGAGCATAAGAGATATGCGGTGGGCACCCTTTGTTTCAAGATATGTATTGCCCTCTAACTTGGGCAGCACAGACTTTGGATATTGCTACATGGAGTGAAGACATACCGACTGGTTTTTTTTTTGGCCTTGAAATCCTCACACAGCCGCACCTAGTGTATTATGCAAGAATGTGAGATCAAGTGGGATGTGGGTGCAACTCTACAAAAGCTAGCATGATGGTAATCTCCTCAAACCTACATGTTTTGGAAAGATTCCTAAGTGTTGCAATACAAGCCATTAATTGTCAAAGATTCACAACCTCTGTATCACAACATCGACTGTCAACGTCGAGTTATTGGATCTGCAATAAACTTCATCATTTGATGCAAATATAGAAGGAGCACTATAAATATACTATAATGTAACACTTATATCTAGAATACTAAATGCATTTATAGAGATCAGAAAATTACAATAGTAATGCTTATATCAAGAAGTAGATCTACTTTGGAATTCCAAACCTGATTGGAAACCACAACATCCAGACAAGTCAGAATTAATAACCTGGTAAACTGAGATAAGGGAGACAGATTTTGAAAGACACAGATCACTGGTAATTTGTTTTTTTTTTTTTGCTAATGCAGAAGCCAAAGAAAAGATGATTCTAGAACAGTATTTTCTCACAACAATACATAAGGAGTCTAGAACAGTATTTACTTTTCCAAATGATAGTCAAATCTCCAACCCGAGCTTAAATGGTATGCATAGCACAAATGTAAATGATAAATGTCAATTTCAATAGAAGTTAAACACAAGCAAATATGGATTAAATAGAGCAACGAAATAAAGCAATGAGATAAAGGCATTAAAGCCTTTGGGTAAAAAATTTCAACCAAACAAGAAAACTATGTCTTGTAATCTGGTTCATGCCCTCCTTCTAGCACCATTTTGTGGACATGAAAATCTGCAAATGTTAGTAAAATGACAAAAACAACATAACAAAAATACATATCCTTATGAAATAATACTCCATGTTTCAAAATGCAAACAAATGACAAGAATGATCAAAGCACATAAAACATGAAATAGACCTATTCCATAGTGGATTGGTGCTATCCTTTGTGTAGAAGATAGCCCTTTCCCAACCCTTGATAAGCCAAATGAGATGATAGACAATGAGATGCAAAGTGAACTCAAGTTGCCTATAGTGAGAATGCTCCAAATTGTAGATGAAAAATGAGAGAAAATATATTGGATTTATAGGAGAGATTGAGAGAGGAGAGGCCAAGGTTGAGAAATGTGGGACTAAAACCCAACAAATAGAGAGAGCCACTTGTCTCAATGTGATTGGCCCATGCTTGTGCAAGTTTTAGCCAATGTGCCCATTTCAAATTTGAAAATGGCAATAAATGAATATGGTTGAGGGATTTGGGGGGAATTTTGTTTGAACAAAAAAGTCAAACAAGGGGAGTTAATGAGGGCATATTCCTTGGGAATATTCCTTGTGAGGAAAATAGGTGTTTTAATAAATCAAATTAAATGATTTATTGTGCAAGTGGATGGGATATGGGTTAGTCTTAGCATTAATAAGAGATTTGACTAATTAAGCTAGTGATTAGGTGGTGTGACATTTGATTTGCATTTTTGGGTTTATTTTAAATCAAAATGAGAGGAAAATGAATATTAATCATTTAATAAAATACATGTGATTTAATTAAGTTAAGAGACCTTAGGAGATAAAAAGTGATTTATTTAAATCACCTTAGGAGATTATTCAGATAAACCTGATTTGTTTAATTGATGGAGGAAATATGATTAATCAATGATGTTAATCAATAGTGTTAATTTTGCATGTCTACAACTTGCAACCAAAATGCGTGTCACAAATAGACAAAAACAATTGATTGTGCTATGCAACCTTGAGAATTATATTGATTCAAAAAAGATTTGAATGAATAGATTAATTTGGATTGGATGATTACAATAATGAATAATGAATCCTTATAAAAGGAAAAAATAAAAAGAAATCCTAGATAAAGCCCTAGGTGAGGATTAAATTAGATCATGGAAAGAGCCTTCATCATATGCTTTCAACCAAAAATATCATCACCTGAGAATAGAAAAGCACTTGACTAAGTTTAGCTTAAGTGTAATAAAGTAAAAAGGGGATCTAATTAATTAATTATGCGATTTCATATTTTATTCTAACACCCCCTTAAGTACAACTTAGGGAGAAACTAAAAAATTAATGACGAATGTCTAGATGGGTCCAAACTACAAGGCCTAGAGAAATACCTATGTACAGATGGATACATATCTCATAACAAGAGAAAAGGATAAAACCACATAGAAAACAATTCCTCTCCAAAAGAGAGAAACTGAAATAAATACATACTAGTGAAAGAAGGAAAGGAGGACTCAACATCACCCCTCATGGATTACTATCACATAAGTATAATGAATATCCCCCAATAGGGGGGGAATATGAGAATGTTAATCCCCCCACAAAGAAGTAGCTCATATGTCAATGATGAAAGCCTAAATATGTAACACATTCACTACCTACAAATAATATTTCTCCCCTTGGGAAGAAATACATCCACCAATGATTGGAGAAGTTGTTCCCATAAGTTGGATGAACAATGAACCCAAATCCAAACATGTGTCTCTAAGAACTTCTCAAATGTCCTCAATACAAAATCAGGTGTTGTTGATCTAGAATCTTATGAAGATTGATGTAGAACAAACTCTAAAGATAATGTTGATAAGATAACAATGATGATGTGGCTATCATGAAAGAAGACATAAATTTATTTAAATGAATGGACTCCAAATTTGTAATACGAAACTCCACAAACAAGGGTGATATGTCTAATAGGTATGAATCCCAAATAGATATGTCTAAAAGAGAATGAATGACCCGCTGCACTAAATTAATAGGGGCTATAGATGTAGCAATATTAATCTCATCAATAACAATATAAGGTGGAGATGTCATCTTGATAGGAAGAATGGGAACAAGAAGATAAGTCTTTGAACTATTAGAACATGCAATACCTATGATATACTCAAGCTCCTCTAAAGTATCATAATCAAAGGGTATGATATCTGCATCATCTAGGGGAATGAGATAATATATAACAACACCCTCTAGGAATGAAGAGATGTGAGGGTCTCCATGAATCTCCCAAAGTCTCGTCCAAAGTGTGTGGAGACATTAAATATTCAATACAATACACATAGGTTCAAGATCAATATTAGAAAAAAATCAATCCTACAACGGATCAATGATATTACCCCAAGTTGATCTACTCCCTAGTGTTTATGGTTTAGGTATGAGTCATAAAGATAAGACAAAATATTAAGCCACTTGAGATGTGTCAGGATGTCATTTTTTCAAGACTAATAATTATCATTTTTTTAGGATTACCAAAAAAGGATGAATAGAAAAACCCATTATACTTCCTCAAATGATAAAATCATAAACCAATTTAATCTCAAATCATGTAAATCAACTTAAATTAAGTCATCTCATGCAAAAAAATATTTTGAGGTGTCACTTGATGTCTAAGTAATTGATCAAAATGTGAAATAGAAATAACTAAATTAAAAAATCATGGAGTAGATTCTAGAAAAAGTGCATCAATATATTTGAAGATCTCTAAAATACCTTTCCAATGCCACAAGAATCATGAAAAATGGAGATACAAGAAAATAATTATGAGCACAAAAATAAAAAATGATAATTTTTTTGCTTATCTAATTATGAAACATACACCATTGGAAAGTATGTGGAACTAGATTTTTTATGATATTGTTTGTGAATATCTAATAATGTACTCCTAGTTATGCCAAAAATTAAAAATTAGATCCATTAGGGCACAAAATATGGTTTGAGGGCCAAGTGGATGGTACTATGTTGATATCACTATGACATCATAATTATATTAGTAAAGAATAGCGAATAAAATATTCTTTGAACATTCAAAATATACCTTCTTTGACAAAAAATGGCCAATTTATCAAGAAACCCATCCTACTATTTGAAAAAACACATATTTGTGCTAAATTGATAGCTAGATGTGGTATTTAGACACCACAAGACTATTTTCCAATTAATAAGAGGTATTTTCAAGGTTTTAGCATTGTTTATTGATAACTTTTCATCATCATGGTGAGGAAAAACTAGCAGTGCTCACTATTGATGATGGTATTGAAATCTGCCATCTACAATGAACTATTCCATTCAAAATAATAATCAACACCATGAAAACAATAGTGGTTAGGAAATAAATTCCAAACACTAAATTTCCATAAAATTCCATAAAACCTAAATAAACATGCTTGAAAACCAAATATCACTAGAAACATATAACATATACTAGAAAAATGCATAGAAAGCCAACAATTGATGTAGGTGCATGAATTTATAGGTAGGGATGATGTAGTGATTGAACATAAGGTATGCCATGTACATGGTCATGGTACAAATATATGGATCCATACATATTTGTACAATCATATAGAATTTCTCACCTTGAAAATAGTGCCCTCCAAAAAACACACAAAATTTTCCCTACTCATAATTTGGTGTTTGAACAAGCATTCTTTGAGTTTTTGGGTGTTCTAGATGCAATAGTGATGTCCACTTTTCTTCATAATGCTTTAATTTTTCTCTCAAGGCTAAATATCTCAAAAAAGAAGAAGTCATAGATATGGAGCTTTGATACCATGTTGGTGTTGATTATAAAACTCCATAGCTCCAAAAAATCATGTGTAACCAAAAACCCTATCACAAAGAGAGAAAAAACAACTGATTATACTATGCAACCTTGAGAATGATATTGATCCAAAAATTATCTAAATGAATGGATCAATTCAGATTGAATGATTACAATAATAAATAATGAAATCTGATAAAAATAAAAAGGAAACAACAACCCTAGATAAAACCCTAGGTAAGGATTAAATTAGATCATGACAAGTGTCTTCATCCTATGCTTTGAGAAAAAAAATATCGTGACCTAAGAATACAAAATCACTTACCCAAGTTTAGCTTAAGTGTAATATAGTAAAAGGGGGGCCTAATTAATTAGTTGATTACCTATTTTACTCTAATAGGTTGAGTTTTCAATCACTAGGTCATCTTTGCAAGTATAACATGCCCATTGTTCTACCCATTGATTTTAATATGTTTTACCCACATGTGAAGAGTTTATGATACTAACACAGTCAATAATTTTTTTCTTTTCTAATCGAATAAAAAAATGCTCATTTGAAACAAACTCATTTCAACTTTATCATTTCATTACAAAGAAACATTACTAAATTCCAAGTAACAAATCCATATTACATAATTTCATGATAACATTTTCCATTTGCATTTTCTTAATCATAATAGAGATACATGATTACATACATAGCTTCCACAAGATTTAATGATACAAAGATAGAAATGGTCCAGATGTCCTTGTTGGCATACATCCTCAAAAAAATTTTGCCAATTGTATGAGGGAGAGCATCGCTCAAGTGTCTTTCTGCCAACCACGGACTTATTGTGGTCCCTGCACATCTACCTAATTGGTAACATGGCCCTACCCTTTGATGAAGAGATTGGTTTGGTAACCTCATAATTATAGCCTTCCTAAGCATGGTGTTGTTCCCTATAAATCTAGAGCTACCATACATTGGCTACAACCTACATGTATGACTTTCCCTACCTAGTTTGCATTCTTTGATCGCAATGAACTGACAGTGTAAATAGTGGTTACTTACACTACTTTGGCCAAAGAATTCAACACCTAGTACTTCAATTGTAGGTCATATGTTCACCCACCCTTAGCTTGATTTGGTATTTGACCATTCATACTATTACACACATAACCTATATTCCATTTAAAAAGCTGATGACATGACACATTGACTAACTAGGTTACACCCTTTCCCATGGATTATCCTAACCCCAGGAATAACCAAGCTATCAACACATGTTCAAATCGACATTCCTACTAAAGTAATTCAAAGCAACTTCATATCTAAAACTTCACAACTTATGCATCAATCATATAATATTAACTTAGTAGAGATCCTAGTAATTGCATAACCACTCAAAATCCAATATATATAGTGTATAGTTATATCCCAATAAAGGGGTTTCACCAAATCTAGACTCTTTCAAGAATCATAGAAGCTTATCCAAAGTAAGAAAATAAACCAAGTTCATAAAAATAACATAACATGAATTAAATCATTCTTTCCAAAATAAAGCATTTTTAAAGAAATAACATTCAACATAAAGAATAGAGTAATATAAATCAACATGCCTAGAAATATAGCCCAACTAGTATTATTGTTTCCTAAGCTCAACCTCCACAAATATTCTTGCTACTCCTTCAAGACTCAACCTATCACCAAACTCTAGCCTCTCACATCAAACTCTTTAAAATATGCTTGCACAAAAAACTACAGTTGAACAATGAATGAAGAAATCGGATTGGAAAAGTGTAACCAAAGATAGAGAGAATGCCCCTATTTATATAAAATATAAGCATCTTAATGCTAGAGTTAAGCTTCTAAATCTACCACCTTCCTATCTCAAATGCATCAACTAGGCTCATGGAGTGAGATGTGGTTGCTTAAAACTCTAGCTTGTAAACACATACATAGTCCAACTTCACAATTAAGAATGAGTCACTCACATCTTGATGAAAAAAAAAAAACTTAGAAAATGCAACCTACAGGTTTCCTTATTGCAATCTTAGTTGACTACCTCAACCAGCTCATGAAAAAGACCAAGTCTCATGCTCTCAAAATCCATGTGTTGGTTTACTTCACTAGAAATAGACTTCTTTTTGTTTCATACTTCCTAGAATATGGTGCCGCATTTCATATTTATGTTCCCTTTATTCTTGCACAGGTTTTGACCAAGTCAACATGTATAAACATTACCAACTATTTTCAAATGATTCACTCCATATTACTTTATGCGTTGTCAAAAAGCATTAAGACTTATTCTTCATGCGCCTATATGCGTGTAGGTTTAATTTTAGCCCTTTCATATTACATGGCAATGCTTGATATATGTGCTATAATCTATTTCAAAATACTTTTGAATTCATAACAATTATATCATATATATATTCTTAATATATATATGTTTTAACTTTTATAATATATATTTATTTATATATATTCATATTCATATGATTTATAAAATATATAATCTGCCATTCAAATATATATATCAACATATATTAAAAAAAAAAATATATATATATATATATATATATATATTTATTTATTTATATATGTATATTAAAATGTATGTATATATGTCTATATTAATGTAATCATAATACATATTATATATATATCATTATTTTTATATCCATACTTAAACACATATATTTACATATTCATTGATTGGTGCATATATATAAAATCTATATATATATATGCCTCATATGTCCAATCAATACTCCATGCATATGATATATTCATACATGCATATACATAAGCATGTCGACCTCCATATACATATGTACATATATACTCATATGTATGAGTTATCAGAGGCATATACATATATACACATATACATTCTATGTATATACCCTATCGATTAATATATAAACATGATTACATGAAAGATAACTTATACTTGTCACACAGATTCAATCACATATCCCCAAACAAGAACATTCAAAGGCTAGCCATAAACCAATACAAAACATTCACCAAACCATTTAACTAAATATTACTTACCTCTTCCCAAACTTATCTTGACTCAACTAGAGAAAACTAGGATGTGAGTGTGTGTATGCTCAATTAGGCTCATTAAGGGTTACCAAACCAAGTTCTTCTCCTAAGTGATACTCCCCCTCTCTTCTAGAGGTTTGAATTTGTTCCTACATTCAACTTCGCGCATCACAATAGTAGTTATCCAATAAAATTACATTCATATGCATCATATATAGTTTCATCTTCTAAACATTTAGAATATCATATTGAATTACACATTCATTCATAGCATTTTCCATCAAGATTCATATACATAACACAATCATATTGTAGTGTCAGAAAATATACTCCTTTACATTTTCACACTATGTTTGGGTCCCTTAATAAATTGGACTTAATTAAGCCTCTCATTGGCCCAATTATGCATTTAAAAGCCTAATTAATCTCATTTTCCAAAAAGGGAAACTTGTATTAAACAATTTCAAACATTAATTAAATTACCTTGGAATTGGCGTGTCCTAGATTTAGGTTCTAGGACCCATTTTCCCAAGGGAGAATGGGTCCTCCTTAAGTTTAGGACCCCAATTTTTAATATGTTTTAGTGGCATTTTTATGATTCAAATTCAATTTGCAATTGTAGGCCTTTGATGCTTAATTATTGGGAAATTATAAAATTACCTATAAATACAAGGTCTTTTTATCAATTCAAACCTAGAGAAGTAATCTAGAATTTTTATGCAAGCATTCACAAGAGCTAAGATTATTGTCAAGAGTATTCAAGAGTATATTTATCAGTCTTCTACATTAGCATTCAAGATCTCAAGAATCATGTCAAATTTATCTTCATTCATGTATGTTTTTGGAGCTAACATTGTGATGTAGGTTTCAAACATTCATGTCACAATTCAAGCACCAAGATCAACATCCAATCAAGCAATTTCATGCAATATCAAGACCTTGGAGATATGTGTTAGACTTCAATCCTCTAAGGATCTCCATTCAAGAGTTTGGTGAGTTGCAACAAGCTAATGTTCATTCATCATTCCTTCCATTCATGTTTCATTTCATTTCAACATTTAATTATCAAAATGGGGTATGACGAAGGCGAACCCCCATTCACCAAAAACACATAATTTTTCCCTCTCTTTGTGTTTACACATTTGTAGGTGAAGAAAGATTGAAGATTGATCAAAATTGAAGTTTTGCAAAGTTGTCAAAGCTATCAAGCCATGGAAACTCACTTGCAAAATTTATTTTTTAACTTTCTGACTGTGAGATCTGGAAGAATTGGGAGTGCAAATCTAGCTGGAGCAAAGGACTATCAAAACAAAATTTGAATCCCTGTAGGAAGACCCATTCACCCTAGGGAAAATCTATCCCAAGAAGACACTTAGCATAAGCTTTTGGTGACAAGTACTTAAAATCTTACCCTTCTCAAATATGTCAAAAATTGATTGTTTCTATTTTTGTTATGCTTTAAATTTATAATTCAAGTCTTACATTGCATAATTGGATTCATTTAGTATTTTTCATTTATCTCCCAAAAGTGCATTTCAGGCTGATTTTACCCCATCCTCAATCATAAGGAAAACAACAAGTTCTCCATTAAGGTTGAATCACCTAAGGGTTGAAAGTCAATCTTATCCTAGGGTATCTCTTTTTCCTAATGAAATAAGAAAGATAGGTTCATTACACCCCATTTTACCCCTTTCTATTTTTGATGAACCTATTTTCCCTTTGTTTCATTTTGGTGAACCTGGCATGAAACCATAGTTTGCAACCTAAAACTGGAAATTCAGACATTAAGCAAGAATTTCAAACTTTGATTTTTCAAAACCCTGACTTGGGGCCCATTCACCCTAGGGAAAATCAGTCCCTATACAGGTGCATTTTCAAATTTTTGGGCAGAAATTTGTCTTTGTTTGCTTCATTTTGATATGCTATTAATTTTATGTTTGAGTTTCAAAAATCATAAAATTCTATAATTGCTTGCATTAAGTTCAATTGGTCAAATTAAGTGCATTATTTGAAATCAAAATTGGTATTAAAAGACATCATTTTTAGGTTTTTGCATAGCATAATCAATAGATTATCTTGTTTCAAATATGAAAATTACAAAATACTTTTACATACTTGCATTACACTTCATAATTTTGGGTGTTGATTTCATTTGTTTAGTGCCTATTCTCCATTTTTGGGTGCACTTAGGTTTGGCAAAAATTGTATGACCTTCGCAACCTGGTGTCCTATTACCAATACTCTAGTGAGACATAGTTCGAGACTCATGTCATCCTGCACTACTGCATCCACTGTGGATCTTGAGTTTTCTAACTTTTTCACTCATATTGTTGATACTATTCAACCCATTATGGATCATAGCTTTGATACCACATTTCCCATGCCCACCCTACCCATAAACAGTGTGAGTGATGTTGACACAATGGTTGCTAATGCCCCTCAAGAAAACCTAAAACAAATGGATGAAGCCTTAGGAAAATTGCAAGACTTTGTGAGTTGTGAATACATTGTTGGTATTATGATTCTTATCATAGATAACATGAGTAAAATTCTTGATAATGAACAAGGAATAAAACTTATGTGTAGCTTATCTCATATCATTAAAAACTATGTGCCTATAATGGCTAGTTGTGCTCAAACTTTGGGGTACATTGAAAATAAAAGTGGAAATCCAATTCCTCCTTCTATAATAGTGGCCTCTATTCCTACATACACTAATCCAACTATTACTACAACCATACAACCAACTAGAAATTTCAATACAATCTTAGGTATTTTAATTGGGAATCCTCTTAGCTTTGTGCATTCAAATCTCATATCTCCTAATCCATCTCCCCTAACAAAATTACAATTCACTTGTCCTTTGAATACATATACACCTCCACCATATTCACCTCCATCCCAAAACACAACAAATGATTACATCCTTAACCAACTTTTTCAAAATGTTTCATCCCTCCAACAACAAATTGCCACATTGAACTGAATCAAAATGGCCAATCGTCACAATATGTCAAAAGAAACCCCTTATCCTTGGAGATATTGAGAGCACAAATTCCACAAGGTATAGATATTCCTAGATTTGAGAAATATGGTGGTAAAGGAGATCCTAGTAACCATGTTTCAACATACACAACCTTATGTAGTGACTTCATTTTTTAGGATAAGCTCTTGGCTAAACTCTTCCCTAGATCCTTGAAAGACACTACCTTGGAGTGGTTTTTTTCTTTATCAAATATTTCAATTCATTCATTCAATGAACTTTGTGATGCCTTTCTTAACCATTTCCAAGTGCACATGGGTCCCAAGATGACCTTAGCTGATTTAATACAATGTAAAAAAATGATGATGAAAAGATCACTGATTTTATAGCATGATACCAATTTCTTTACTCACAAATCAAAATTAAGATTCCCAATGTTGATCTTTAAATAATTTTCATTGAAAATTTACAAAAAAAATTCAAGACAAGCTTGGGATGATGAAATTTCCCTCTTTTACACATTTGTTCACGACCCTTCAGGACTATCATAATTTAGCTAGTTATTGTGAAGCAAAAGTTCCTTCTAACTATCCCGAGAAATCTGAATTTGTGCCCCATAACAATTTCCAACCATTCAAGAAAAAAAAGAAGAGATTTTTACAGATAAATCCACCCCAAACAAGTCAACATGTTGACTCTCAAGTGACTGCCATAAAAATAAAAAATCAATATCAATTTTGGGAAAGGAGTAGACAGTTTACCCAATTACCCAATACCCTCCATTCCATCATGTTGCACCTTATGAGTAAGAACTTATTTACCTTACCTCTCGTTAGAGCCATTGATACCGCAAAGCCCTTACCTCCAAACTTTAACTCAAATGCCCTTTTCCATTATCGCCGACAAAATGGACACAATACAGAACATTGTACGTGTCTTAAAAATATTGTGCAAGACCTCATTGATTCTAATCACATCTTGATTGGTGGTGTTAATGATCAAGGAAATAATTTTGTTGCCCCACTCAACCAATATTTTCAAATTTTTACAAAACCCATACCAAATCATAATATCTCTTTTGTGAGAGCTATTGATACTAAGAATGATGTGTTGAATGTTGACAAACTTCAAGATACAAATAATAACAATATGAGTGAAAATGAAGAAGAATTATATGTAGTCGACTTCATTGATGTTCAACCTCATAAGGGCCAAACCAAAATTCCCCTTGACATTGATTTATCATAAAATGACATAATTAGATGTGCACCTTACTAGAACTTTCAAAAATCTCCTGTTCCACTAGTCTAAACTACCTTTACTTAATTGGTTTCTTGGTCTGATATGAATAGGGTTTAGGGTTTTGAGGAGTTGATTTACTTAGAATATTTTATTCTTGCTTAAACCCTCATTTTTTGATATAATCCTTTGTTGACCTACTATGGTCCATCTCCGGTCAGTTTAAAATAACTTAAGTATCTTGTGTTCATGAAATGACTAGCCCCTTGTGGTTAGGGTTCCATGTTTACCCGTCGCCTAATATTTTATGTTACTTTGGTCTAGGGTTATGTTGTTTGGTGTTTCTGCACATCAACAACTCAGACATAATAAAATTTATCCTATCTCTCTTGAAATGTTGATCTCTATGAACAAAGAGATAACACCAAGGTCTCTCGGGTGTCAGGTCATGACAATGCAATAGAAAAAACTCAGTGATAAATGTGAATATGCTGGTAATCACAAGAAGTCTTACATACAAATGCTGGAAGCTCTAAACTCATCAGATTTTAAGATATAGTGATGCCTTAACTTTGATTCCTAACCATTTAATAAAAGAACCAACAAAATATAAGGGTTTTAGAAGTTCTAATTGCTAACACTACTTCTAACACTAATCACGCAAATGATGAAAGACCTGGAATGGACCAATCCCTTAAACTAATTTCTGGTCGACCCAGGCTATACCTGCAATCTTGCAGAAAATAGTGCAATCTTCTAAGGTGTTAAAGATTTCAGACTGAAGGCACTCATTCAATGGGACTGAATGAATACATACAATTGAACTAAGCACATGAATATAAGGTATAGGTTGACCTTGTACAACATTCCCATAATTAAGAAACTAACCAAGATATGAATCAGGGATTGCTACAACATTTTGGATATTAAATCATAAGCATTACAAATTAAATTTAAGCTACATCTAAACATTTCCAAGCAATTTGAAAGATAGAACAAGAAAAATGCAAGATTATCCAATGCAAAGGAGGCACCAGTCATGACACAATGTCTGCACTTTGTATTACATCATCATATTAACAATATTTCTCGTTTGTTACAGCACTTGCTTGAGATGTGAAAACTACCTCTACTCTACTAACATGCTATTCTACTGCTAACCTACTCATTACAAGTCTCTACTGATTCCAACACCCACTATATGGAGATCGAACCCTTACAAAAGAGGTAGAATGCCATATTTATAGAAAACTGCCCGTAGCGTGAAACAGAGCCAGGGTTACAAGAAATCATGACCACCAACCAGATCGGCCCTAACAGACCGCAATAACTTGCCATTCAACCATGAATGCAGCAAAAGGATGTCATCAGATCAATCTAGGATAGCATGCAACCAAGGGATAGATCCTCGAGCCACACCTGCCATGAATGAACACCCATGAATAGAAATGCACACCAAAACTAGGAGAAAAACCAGCCACTGATCAGGCTTGAGATGCAAAATGAACGATCTATTTCGGTCCCAACTAGGAGAAAACTATCACGTCCCACCAACCAACCACTAATGTCCCAACGGCCCAAAGCAGAAAGCCGAACCACATGCAAGCCCAGTAGGATGGCACCAGCACCGCCACCGCAAAAGACAAAATACCGCCCTACCGCGGTGAAGCAACGGACAGCCAACGGTATCGCGGGGAGTAAGACAGAGGCTCATGGTGTGGCGGTAGTCACCATGCTGCCACGAGAGCTCATGAATGAGGTCACGGTATCGCGATAACACCACGCTACCGCAAGTCAAAGTCAAAGAAGGCGTTGGGGCATGGTAAGATCAGGGGACGGATCCTCGAGCCACACCCAGCAAAAAATGAAGCACACACAATCCACTACAGCCCACAGGCACATCAACCTGCAAACAAAAAGCCACCATCCATGCCCAATACATCCCCAAAACACAAAACAGTTCCATAGAGTTCCAAAGTTAGAGAACCAAGCAGCAATCCAGGCGGGAGCGGCACCAGAAATAGTCGGATGCGAAGGCGGAAAGGAAAGGGGAACAGGTGAGACAAAGCAAAAACCCACCTGGCGGAGGTGGAATGGAAATGGAAGTAGGCACCAAAGAGAAGCCAAGTGGAACCGGAGCCGAAGATCGGAGGAGGAAAAACCATGACAAAAATCGACAACGGGGAGGGTGAGTGAACAAGGAAAACATCGGCGGGGGCAGAGCCAGAACCAAAATGGGATCAGGATTGGGAACTTTGGAAAAGTTCCCAGTCATGATCCATTCTACGCCCGACTCCGTCGAACACAAATGGGGAAAAGAACCAAAGCACTGAAGAAAGGAACAAGCCAACGAGGGGCAGACCCGGAACTGGAATGGGATCAGGACTGAGAACTTTGGAAAAGTTCCCAATCATGATCCATTCCACACTCGACTTCACCAGAGGCAAACAAAAAGAAACCAACAACTGGCGGGATAAAATGGGCAAAGCAAAAACAACAAGGTGGGAGCTGGAGCCGGAATGAGAATGGAAACCGAATCGCAATCTTTGAAAAAAATCCAAATCTGATTCCATCTCGGTTCCGCCTCCGGTAGAACAAAAAGAAACGATGAAGGAAGTGAAGTGAAGAAAAGACTAAAGGGGGGGGAACTAACCCTTAGGCCAAAAGATGGGCAAGGCAATGACAAAACAAGAAGGCAGGAAGTGGAGCTGGAACGGGAATGAAATCAAAACCCGAAACTTGACAAAAGTTTGAAGTTTTATTCCATTCCGGTTATGCCTCTGACAGAACAAAGAAAACAAAGAAGACAAGGGAGAGCTAATGGGAGAAACCAACCCTTAGGACCCAAACAAAACAACAAAGGGGAAAATAGAAGGAAAAAGAAAGCCACTCAAAGAGGACAACCACGAGACCCCAAGACCAAAAGGAACTCCAACAGAAAGGGCACCCAAAAGCAAGGCAAGCACCAAGACCAAAACCCCAAGATTTTCAAAGATAAGCACATAAGAGGGTCATGGACACAAAAGGGACCAAGAGGGCAGGCAAAAAAAGGGCCCCCACTTTCAGTGGGGCGCGTGTGCAAAAGTTGCACAACAAATGGCGACTCCGCTAGGGAAATGCCCCAAAACATTTCGATGACAAACTATCATCATGAACTCAGAATCTCTGGTTTCTTTCCAAGCATCGGGTTACACCTAGGAAAGGTTTCAAACATCACAAGCAAGCAAACCTTTCCTCTACCATGGTCAAAGTGTGTGCATATGCATTCATTTTCCTTTCCTAAGTTACAGCAAGGACCAAATTCAGTCTGACAGGGCTACGTAAGGATTCTAACTCCAAAAGCATCCTAGATAGAGTCTCATTGCCATTCAAGCATCCATAGCCTCGATTAGGTTATCACTGTGACCCTCCCTAGCATAGCTCTTCTGCCAGCCAGGCATCCATAGCCTTAGTAGAGATACTAGGATACCCTTGAAAAGGTGAACCTTTCTAAATTTCTTTTTCTTTTTCTTTTGATATTCTCTTTTGAGATTTTCTTTTTAAGCTTTACTTTTCGCCTCGTAGGCAATGAAGCCCACACTCAAGGATGAGAACCATAGTAGGGCTGGAGCAGAATTTAATATTTTTCACCCAGTCAGACCTCCTAAAGACCACATGCAACCTCATAATTCTTAAGATTTGTGTGAAGATATAAGACCCAAATATATTCCAGAATTTAACTTAGTCAAGTGACTCCAATTCCCAGCCCATGCAACATCAGATGAAGAAAATCTACCAGTTTGAACGACTCCGAAAGGATGATAAGAGTTTGTAAAAGAAATCCCAGAGCAGCCCCCAAGACAAGCAACCAGTTGTGCAGATGCAACAATCCCAAAAGAAAGTAGAGCAACCCCCTTGGTAACAGTAGAGCAGCAGGGAAAACCAACCCCAACAGCACAAGGCAAACCAAAAGACCAGAACAGCAGGCAAGCAGAGCAAGCCCAAAAGACACCCCACTCTAACCGAAACAAAACAGAACAACCGAAATTAAACCTAATCTAATAATGTACAAGGACAGAGCTGCAAATAGATCAAGATTAAAAATAATGCTTCAAATACTGCCCATTGACAGGTAGTGGGATATCTTCTCCAATGAGGGTTTTCAAATGGAAGGCATTATCTCCCAGAATCTCTGCAATCTGATAAGGACCGAGCCAAAGTCTTTCAAATTTTCCATGCTTCCCTTTCTTGTCATGGGCTTTATCCCAATAGAGAACCAAGTTAGAGATTTTAAAGGCTTTCACCTTGGATCTCCTATCAAACCACCGTTTCACAATACCCTGATGTTTGGCAAAGTTTTCTAAGGCTTCATCTCTTTTCTCTTCAAGGTGTAGCAATTCAGCCAAGCGGGCTTCACGTTTATCTTTTCCATCATAATATTCATTGATGAATTGCAGGGTAGGGATCTTCAGCTGAATGGGAAAGATAGGCTCCAAACCATACACTAAGTGATAAGGAGAGGTTCCTATGGATGTTTTTTGTCTAGTGCGGTCTGCTCAAAGAGAAAATCGAAGTTGGGTATGCCAGTCCTTGGGGTTTTTATCTAATAGTTTTTGGATGACTGTCAAAAGGTTCTTATTGGAAGACTCAACCAAACCATTCCCCTGTGGATAGTAGTTAGATGCAAATTTGATGGTAATCCCATGGTCATAAGCCCAATTAGAAAAATTTAAAGATGCAAATGCAGAACCATTGTCACAAACTACAACTAATGGAGAAACAAAGCGATTAATGATACCTGATTCCATGAAATTGGTTACTACTTTAGAACTACATTGTTTGCATGCAAGAGCTTCAGTCCACCTAGTAAAATAATCAGTTATGGTAAGGATATACCTATGGCCCGCAGATGAAGGTGGGTTGATTGGACCTACAAAGTCCATTCCCCATTGTGCAAATGGTTTTACCTCTATGACAGGCCGAAGTGGAAGAGCGGCACACCTCTCCCTGCTTGCTACAGTTTGACACACATGGCAAGTTCTTATGTGGTCATGTATGTCCTTAAATAAAGTAGGCCAATAATAGCCTACCCTCAAAATCTGATTTGCAGTGGAAGGCACTCAACCATGGCCTATGCCATATTTATCATGAAACTCAGCCATCACTTTCCCTACCTCTTCTTTCCCCAGGCATCTTAGGTAGACACCTTCATGATTCCTCTTGTATGTATAAGATAGCTCAGAGCTTTCATCATAAAGGACTGCCACTCTTCAAACGTGGAAGAGCGGCACACCTCTCCCTTCTACAGTTTGACACACATGGCAAGTTCTTATGTGGTCATGTATGTCCTTAAACAAAGTAGGCCAATAATAGCCTACCCTCAAAATCTAATTTGGGGAAGGCACTCAACCATGGCCTATGCCATATTTATCATGAAACTCAGCCATCACTTTCCCTACCTCTTCTTTCCCCAGGCATCTTAGGTAGACACCTTCATGATTCCTCTTGTATAAGATAGCTCCTTTCATCATAAAACTGCCACTCTTCAAACGTAGAGCTCTCCTTCGTATTGAATTAAGGTGTTTGGGGCATTGTTGTTTCAACAAGTAGTAGATAATGTCATCATACCAGCTCTCGGGAGAGACATCCTCAAGATTATAATGCTGGGCAACAAGGTCAGGACTCATTTCTACCATTGTCTAGGTCAGTCCCTGGCCTCTTACCAGCTTCATGGGTTGAATTTCAATATCATAATCTTGTAACATTGTCACCCACTTGGCTCTACATTCACCCAACTCACTTTGCATCAACAACAGCTTGACTGCAGGATTAGGGACTATAGCAAAGACTTTGTTTCTCAGTATGTAGTGCCTAAACTTTTTCATAGTTCGGATCAAGGCATAAGCCTGCTTTTCAACACTAGGGTTACCTCAGCTCGGCATCCTTCAAAGGTGCACTCATGAATTCTATGGGATGTTCATTACCTTGATCAGACCTTTGCGTCAACAAGCCCGCACAAGAGTGATTAGAAGAAAATGAATAGATGTAGAATGGCTTGGTATAATCAGGACTTACTAGAATAGGGGCTTCAATAATAGATCTTTTGATTTCTGAAAATGCATCCTTAGCCTCTGTACTCCATTCAATCTTTGCTTCTTGCTTCATCATGGAATTCAGTGGCTTGACTATTTTTGCAAATCTAGTGATAAATTTTCTGACAAAATTGACCTTGCCAAAGAAGGACTTCATTTCCTTTTTGCTTACAGGGGGGGATTTTCAGAATTGTCTCCACTCACTCAGGATCAATGGAAATACCTAGTTCTGAAATAATGTGTCCTAACAACTTTCCCTCAGTGACTCCAAAAATGCACTTCTTTGGATTAAGTGAAATACCAAACTCTTTGCATTTGTGGAATACTTTGCACAAATCTACAACATGATCACTTCTCTTCTTGGAAAAGACTGTCAAATCATGCATGTATATGATTATGCACTTGTTGATGATATCTTTAAAGGCAATATCCATTGCTCTCTAGAACATAGCTCTAGCATTGATTAATCCAAAGGGCATTCTTTGATAAGCGAAGGTTCCCCATTTTGTAGTAAAGGCAGTTTTGTGCCTATCCTCATATTGAACCATGACCTGATTGTATCCAGAGTATCCATCCAAGAAGGACATCATCTAGGATCCGTTCACAACCTAAAGCACCTCATCTAGTGAAGGGACTAGATAATAATCCTTCTCTAATGCTCTATTCAAGTTTCTGAAATCGACACATAGCTTGATTTCCCCATTTTTCTTCCTGACTAGGACCAAGTTTTTAACCCATGTTGAATGTCTTACTGGGAATATGATTCATGCTGAAAGTAACTTCTGCACTTCCTTCTAAATAATGGGCTCCAACAAAGCATTGATTGGTCTTTGTCTTTGCCTGAATGGCTTGACATTTGACTTGAGGGGAATAGTATGTGTAATGACCGAAGTGTCATATGTCCTCAAGTCATAGTAGCTCCAGGCTATCACATCTTGATATGTGTGCAAGGCATCAATAATTCCTTCCCGCTCTTTCGGAGTGCACACCTTGCCAATAAAGACATTCTTGGTGTTACCTTGGGTTCCCATGTTGTATGTTTCACACTGACAGTCGAGGGATTCCCTTTTCATTTTGTGCTCCTGATCTCTGATCTTATCCAGATCAAAGATCCTCTCCAATTGCACCATGCCTCTTGGGATACTATTAGTCTTCAAATTCAGGACTCCTTCTAGGTTAATTAGGCCTCTTGAGGCTCAACCTCGTAAATTACTTGGGAAGCAAATACATCACAGCTAGTAATAAAATCAAGAATGTTCTTATCATCTTCAAATACCTGAAAGTTGGTGACATTGTCAGGCACCGAGGGTACTGGAACAAGTTCCACTGTGAACTTCTTTAGGCCCAAAAGTGATAATGACTGCAATGTAATTATTGCTTGTGCCAGAGAATCAACAGTCTGGTTCTTACTCTGAGGAATCAGTTGAATGTTGAAGGCATCAAATCCTTCAATAAGGTCCCAGACTCTGTGTTTGTAATTGGCCATCCTCCAATCATGACATGAGTATTGCTTTCTTACTTGCCTGACCACGAGCTCAGAGTCTCCGAATAATTGTATAATTTTAACTTTCTTCCTCAATGCCATTAGTATCCCATTGACTAGGACTTCATACTCAGCTACATTGTTGGTGCATTGGAATTGGAGTCTGTGAGCAGCAAAGTAGGTTTTACCCTTAGGACTAATTAGCTCAAGTCCTGCTCTAGCACCTTGCTTGGATTTGGATCCATCAAACCTCAATGTCCAACAGCCATTAGCTCTTGCCCTTCTTGAGATGTTTGTATCCTTATTGTCGTCTGGAGGTTCGTCCAGAGGTTTTGGATCCTTCTTGACTATTTTGAATGATCTTTACGCTTGACCCAACAGTTGGGGTTGTATTGACGTGCCTTTTTACCCACTCCACTGCAATTTGACACAAGCAACATTCTAATTCGGAATGAGGAGCATCATGAATTTGACACCAATTAGGAAAAAGCAACTCCTCAAAGTTCATATTTCTACCAAATTGAATATGATCTTCCACAGATTTCTAGATAAACTCTTGGAAGCTATCCAACAAACCGAGTTTTCTTTCTTCCTAATCACTAGGCTCCTTGGCCATTACCGATCCTAATGTTTGGTTACATGGTGCTTCAGAACTGATGGTTTCTAATGTGGACTCACCCAAAGAGGTATGCAACATCAAGACTTCTTCGGTGTTGGAAGAAAAAGAAGCTAGGACATAGTTTCCCATACTAACTTCTGTTACCAATATTTCATTTGAAGTATTTTGATATTCGGTGATGGCATACTTCATTCTAGGTTCTCTCTCAATTCTGATCTGATTTGGGGCTCCTTTCCAAGGGAGCCACATATGGAAGTGATCTTTGGATGTGTACCCATTGAGTGCCTTAGTGAAATCCTTTCCTAAGATCAGACCATAGGTGTCAGGGATGTCAGCCACCTGGATATTGAGCACCTGTTGCACTCTAGGGTCTGAGGCCACTTGCATGGGAATCATATTTAGTTCTCTTACAATGTTCACCTCTGTTTTTTCTAATTGGGTGACTTTCTTTTGAGAAGTTGCAAGGGTAATACCAAGAGCCTTGCAAACAGCAAATGGCATAACATTCATGGACGCCCCTGAATCTAGAAGGAAATTGTGCATATTTTTACCGAATATACGAATGGAAATCAAGAAAGGAGGGGTTTCCATCTTGCCCTGGAATAAACTCAACTGTGAGTCAGCTTGGGCAACTTGACTCTTATTCTTTTCTTTACCCCTATCCCTGGGTTGTGACGGACTAGGACCTTTGGGTGTTTGTGAGATAGGAGGCCTTGCAGTCGCCTCATTGGTAGCTACTCCTAGTGTTGCTATAGTTGAATTAAAGGACCCAAGGACCACATTTCTAATTTTAGGAATTCTTAATAATTCGAAAGTAGAAAGACTCACCTTTAATTTTTTGAGTTCCTCGGTGACATATTCTCCTAGCTGTTCCACATTCAGGTCGGTGTGGAGCTCCTTAGAATGACCAGACTTCTTATCCCTTGGTGCATCAGCATTGCTTCCTTTGGAAACATCTGGTTGTCCTTCCTTTGTGAGCTATTGTGTTGGCACCTGAGGGTAGGATGGATTGTTATTGGCATGTGGATCTAGTGGAGTAGTAAAATTGTGTGGAGGGGCGGATGTAGTAAATGGTCCTCTAGATTATGGATCCCTGTGGGGCTTGCTCCTCAGAGCATATTTTCTTCTCGGCTACTGAAACATGTGCACTTCCTCAACATTGGCCTCTTCTCCATCCAATGGGCCATTGTCATTCTCAATTTCTTCCTCAAATAGCTGAGAGATTTCATCTTCATTGAGTACTTGTTCAGCCTCTCCATTATGGCTACTTGATCCCTCCTCTGGTTCATTCTCCTCATCCTTAGGGAACGAAGCATAATTCAACACTAAAACTAGTGAATCATAAAGATTTGAGGGCACCAGTTCTTGGCCAGTGGAGTTATTTCCAACTTCACATTGAAATATGGAAGCGGCAGTTTGAAATTTAGCGTAGTGAAGCTCAGAGTGCTGATTTGTCTCATGAATTTTGCACCGTCCAGACAAAGTAGCTTCTGCCATATATACACCACCTGGAGATTTTTCTTGATTGGAAGGCTGATCCAGTGGAGTGGGAACTCCTCCATTGTTAAGCCTAGTATTCCATGGCCTATTCTATCTAGGGGGTTGTCTTCTTTCAAATCCTTGTCTACCTTGTTAATTTCTATCAAAGTTCTGACTAGAACCTTGTCCTCTTTCAAAGTTTTGATTTCTGTCATAGTGTTGCCCTCTATTATAATTTGATTGCATGCTCTTCTGATTAGCTTGGAGTTGATTGTTCTAGTTCCTCAATTAGTTTACCTCCATGTTCAGCTTCTTTACTTGTTCGGTCAGATCATCTAGCCTTTCTTTATCTGGATTGTTGTAAGGGACTGGATTCATGGTGTTCGGGGAATAGCCTAACACTACTCCAGAACTAGTAGACTGATTCAAAACTTCTGAGTTCTACAAATATGTGGCGAAATTAGCTTGTGGCTAAGAGTGGAGGGGATGGTTAGCAGTTTGCTGGGGATAACAAGGCATTGGTTGAACTTGGTTTATTGGATGACCCGGGTGAGGGACCAAAGGCAACTATGGAATAGGATTTATGATAGGCATGCGATTCATCAGAGCCTGGTTGAGAGATTGGACTTGGCTTGGGTGACCAGCTGGTCCCAGGGATGGCAAGGGTCCTGATAAGTGTTGTCTTAGGTCGGTATTGACCTTAACAACCTCTTTGTATGCAGCAAGCAAGGTAGTTGGCGGATTAGTTCTCCACTTGAGGAAGGTGGTGGTGAGACTATCAAGGGCTTCAAAATAGACCCCTAGGGCGGTGGCCTCATTTCCAGCATAAGGTGCTTGCAGTCTGGTGTATGCTCGGTGGAACCTATTGTTGAATGATCCTATAGGCTCATTTATTTCTCTCTTTACCCCAGTAAATTGCATATATAGCTCATTGGAACTAATGGGAATCTTGAATTTTAGCAAGAATGCAGCCTCAAGTTCAGTCCAGTTATGAATGGAAGCAGTGGGTAAGTGGTTGTACCAATAAAAGGCTTCTTCTCCTAAAGAGTAGGGGAAGAGCCTGCACGCAACATCCTCATGGTTGATCCCTCTATCTCTCAGGCAAGTCTGAAAAATCCTTATGTGTTCCTCTGTTGTCCTATTTAGGTCATTCGTATGAAAATTGGAGCAGAAGTGCTCAGGGTTCTTGGGCATAACATTGTAGTTGTTGAATGTCAAGGGTGATGGGTTATTTGTCAAGAAATCCATCGGTGGAGGTGGTAATGGTTGATGAATGTCTAGTTGGGGTTGTGGAATGGAACCAGATTCAGAATCAGATGAAGATGGAGTGGGTAGAGGTGAAGGTGGTGGAAATTATGGAATGGATGATGATTCCTCCCTTATTTTGGTCCTTCTTGACCTGGTTGGAGGTGGAAATTCTTGGAACTCTTCTTCTTCTCTTGTTACATATCTAGTTCTCCTGAGCCTCTCAAGAGAAATGGTGTTTAGAAAACACTCCAGCTTGCTTGTTCGAGGGCCATCCTTCTAACGCCAATCCTATTATTTGGTGTTTCTGCACATCAACAACTCAAACATAATAAAATTTATCCTATCTCTATTAAAAGGTTGATCTCTATGAACAAAGAGATAACCCCAAGGTCTCTCGGGTGTCAGGTCATGACAATGCAATAGAAAAAACTCAGTGATAAATGTGAATATACTGGTAATCACAAGGGGTCTTACGTACAAATGCTGGAAGCTCTAAACTCATCAGATTTTAAGATATAGTGATGCCTTAGCTTTGATTCCTAACCATTTAATAAAAGAAAAAAACAAAATATAAGGGTTTCATAAGTTCTAATTGCTAACACTACTTCTAACACTAATCACGCAAATGATGAAAGACCTGGAATGGACCAATCCCTTAAACTAATTTCCGGTCAACCCAGGCTATACCTGCAATCTTGCAGAAAATAGTGCAATCTTCTAAGGTGTTAAAGATTTTCAAACTGAAGGCACTCATTCAATGGGACTGAATGAATACATAAAATTGAACTAAGCACATGAACATAAGGTACAACTTCACCTTGTACAACATTCCCCTAATCAAGAAACTGCCCAAGATATGAACCAAGGATCACTACAACATATTGGATATTAAATCATAAGCATTACAAATTAAATTTTAGCTACATGTAAACATTTCCAAGCAATTTGAAAGATAGAACAAGAAACATGCAAGATTATCCAATGCAAAGGAGGCACCAGTCATGACACAATGTCTGCACTTTGTATTACATCATCGTATTAACAACATTTCTCATTTGTTACAGCACTTGCTTGAGATGTGAAAACTACCTCTACTGTGCTAACATGCTATTCTACTACTAACCTACTCATTACAAGTTTCTACTGATTCCAACACCCACTATATGCAAATAGAACCCTTCCAAAAGAGGTAGAATGCCACATTTATAGAAAATTGCCCGTAGCGTGAAACAGAGCCAAGGTTACAAGAAATCACGACCACCAACCAGATCGGCCCCGACAGACCGCAATAACTAGTTGTTCAGCCATGAATACAACAAAAGGACGCCATCAGATCAACCTGGGATCGCACGGAACCAAGGGACAGATCCTTGAGCCACACCCACCATGAATGAACACCCACCAATAGAAACACGTACCAAAACCAGGAGAAAAACCAGCCACCGATCGGGCTTGAGGTGCAAAATGAATGATCAAGATCGGTCTCGACCAGGAGGAAACCATCACATCCCACCAACCAGCCACTAATGTCCCAATGACCTAGAGCAGAAATCCAAACCACACGCAAGCCCAGCAGGATGGCACCAGCACTGCCACCGCAAAAGACAAAATATCGCCCTACCGCGGTGAAGCAACGAACAGCCAACGGTACCACGATAAATTACCATGCTATCGCGGGGAGTAAGACAGAGGCTTGTGGTGTGGTGGTAGTCATGGTGCTATCGCGAGAGCCCATGAATGAGGCTGTGATATCATGGTAACATCGTGCTATCACGAGTCAAAGTCAGAGAAGGCGCGGGGGTGCGGTAAGAGTAGGGGATTGGTCCTCGAGCCACGCCCAACAAAAAATGAAGCACACACACTCCACTATAGCCCATGGGCACATCAACCTGCAAACAAAAAGCCACCATCAATGCCCAATACATCACCAAAACACAAAACAGTTCCATAGATTTCCAAAGTTAGAAAACCAAGCAGCAATCCAGGCGGGAGTGGCACAAGAAACAGGCGGAGGCGGAAAGGAAAGGAAAGGGGAATAAGCGAGACAAATACAAAACCACCCAGAGGAGGCAGAACGGAAATGGAAGCAGGCACTAAAGAGAATCCAGGCAGAACCGAAGCTGGAGATCGGAGGAGGCAGAACCATGACAGAGACCGACAACGGGGAGGGCGAGCGAACAAGGAAAACACCCAAGGGGGTGGAGCTGGAACTAGAACTAGATCAGGACTAGGAACTTTGGAAAAGTTCCCAATCATGATCCATTATGTGCCTGACTCCACCAAACACAAATAGGGAAAAGAATCAAAGCATTGAAGAAAGGAACAAGCCAATGAGGGTGGACCCAGAATCGGGACGGGATCAGAACTAAGAACTTTGGAAAATTTCCCAATCATGATCCATTCCGCACTCGACTCCACCAAAGGCAAATGAAAAGAAACCAACAACCGGTGGGACAAAACGGGCGAAGAAAAAACAACAAGGTGGGAGCCGGAGCCGGAACAAGAATGGAAACTAGATCACGATCTTTAGTAAAAAAATCCAAATCTGATTCCATCCCGGTTCTGCCTCCAGCAAAATAAAAAGAAACGACGAAGGAAGTGAAGCAAAGAAAAGACTAAACGGGGGGGAACCAACCCTTAGGCTGAAAAACGGGCAAGGCAACGACAAAACGAGAAGGCGGGAAGCAGAGCCAGAATGGGAATGAAAATAGAACCCGAAACTTGCCAAAACTTTGAAGTTCTATTCCATTCCGGTTCTGCCTCTAACAGAACAAAGAAAACAAAGAAGACAAGGTTGAGCTAAGGGGAGAAACCAACCCTTAGGACCCAAACAAAACAACAAAGGGGAAAATAGAAGGCAAAAGAAAACCACCCAAAGAGGACAACCACGAGACCCCAAGACCAAAAGGAACTCCAATAGAAAGGGCACCCAAAAGCAAGGCAAGCACCAAGACCAAAACCCCAAGATTTTAAAAGATAAGCACATAAGAGGGTCAAGGACACAAAAGGGACCAAGAGGGCAGGCAAAAAAAGGGTCCCCACCTTCAGTGGGGCGTGTGTGCAAAAATTGCACAACATGTTCCAAATATTTTATAAAGTTGAAGGTTTGAGATGTTTGGCCTTTATATCCTTTGCTTAAAAAAATTTTAAGTCCTTTAAAGGCCTTGTCATACGTTGCTCCTAGTCAGTCCCCTCTTTAAAATAACTTGTGAGCACATGCAAAATTGCTTCACTTAAGTTCTCGCTCATTTCTTTTCCCATCGCCCATCACAGATTATTTTTTCACCACTTGCCTTGAATCAATGATGCACAATGAACATTTTCCATTTATATATCACTCATCGTGGATAGGTTTTAATCCGTGAGTTCCACATTAGTGATACGCGATGTGAGTAGTATCCTTTGTATCACTAACTGACTTTATATTGTTGATTGACCAATAGTTCTAAGTTTTACATCAGTGATGTGCGATGACCTTATAAGCTCTTTGTATTTCCTTTCATCTCTCATCATGGACAGTTTCTCACTCATCCTCTTCAAATCAATGATGAGTGATGAGGTCTTTTGTTCCAATGTCTCATCGCTAGTTTGAGATATAACTAAGGGTGATGCTTCCATTTCCTTTGATATTGAAACATGTACATGTGGCCACATCTTATTCCATTTCCACTTCTCTCCCATCGCTAATGTGACCCGACTATTGAAACATGAATTAGCAATGAGAGATGGGAGATGAATATAGTCAAAGAAGGACCTAGATCAAACAACTGAGGTCTTACTGTGCATGTTGTTTACATCGTTGATAAGACACATGAAGGAAAAAGAACATCTACGATGAGAAATGGACTACTAAGTCTATTGCCTATTGTGCTACCTTAAACCATTGCAAATAAAAGTGAAGGTCTAAAGAACATATCAGCGATGAGCAATGACACATTCGATGGAATATTCCCCTCATTTCGAGGTCTTAAGGCATCATGGATTCATCCAAAGGGACGAAGATCAAAGTAGTGATGTGTGATGGCTTCTAAGAAAAGGTGACTAAGGTGAATGAAGGGTGGCGTGGAAGCATCCAAAGAGCATCATTGAAAGCAAAAGGAGAAAGCATGAGTATGAAGGAGATCCACTGATAGAGTTTTTAAAAAAATAGATCAAACAAATAAGTTTCAGTTTGCTTGTGCAAGATTTCTATCAGACATTAATGGTGATACACTCCATCCTTTGGCCATAAAGAAGGTTGTTGACCTGTTTGTTCTCACAATTGCACTCGTCAAGAGTAGAAGAATTAATCAAGTTCGAGGAGAAGCTGTGAAGAGCTCTGATGAATAGTTGCAGAGGCATTGACAAAAAATTTCCATCTGGGTAAGCAAATAATCACACTTCTCTGTATCAATTTTGTGGAATAAGTTGATTTGTGGAATTAGTGAAAATTCTAAAATATTTAGGCTCTTAGGGTTTGTGAGGGTTTGAATTTCGTTCAGTTTCATTTTGGTTGGTTAGAATTGTGTGAGGTCTAGGAGGGTTTTATTTTGCAAATTTGTTTCTTAAGAACATAAACCAATAGGTCCTTTCCATAAGTTGAAATTTTAAATCCTAGTTCTATTATATCATCAAAATGAGTGAACCTAGTGAGGCTAGTGCCAAACCAAAAAGAAAACCTAAACAGAAGAGGGTTAAGAATCCTAAAACCTTGGATGAAACAACGAAACCTAAGCTAGATGTACTTGAAGCATTTGCAAAGTAAAAAGGAGAGAAGAGAACTCATGAAAGATTCATGGAGGGTGCATCCAAATATATCAATTAGGGATGGTCACAAATTGGAAAAAGGCCCACAAGGCAATATTGTAACCAGTAGGTTGATTGATCTTGTTGGTGGAATTGGAGAAACTGCTCAGCCACAGAGTGGATGGGAGTTGTTTTTATATTCTTTTAATAGAAGATATGCCAGACAACCAGCTCGACATTTATGGGGTTTTAACCTTGGGATGCTTGTAGTTTTGAATGTATTTGTGGAGGTAGATGTGATGTTGGAGCTAGAAAAACACTATGATCCCAAGGATAGGAAGATAAAGAGTGAAAATGGAACTTTAATCCTTGAGGTGAAAAGAGACAAGATTGTGGAGGTATTTAAATTGAACCCCAATTATACAGTCAACATCAATCATACAAATTTATACAATGAATATGAGCATAAAAGATATGGGTACAAGAAGAATGTGCTTTCTAGGCATAGAAAAGATGATCAGGGAGGATTTAGTCCTAACGACTTGGAGCCCTTTGAGTATGAGGAATTTGTCAATTATTTCAAGAATACCTATTACTGCTTGAATCATATTTTGGCTTGCAGTTTTGATCCAATAATATAAATTGATTTGTTGGTAATGGTAATTGATATACAAAATTGGAATTGCAATAGGGGATTTGATTATGTTGCATACATTGCAGAGAAAATGCATAAGGGCTCGATTGGGTTAAAGGAGGGAAGTGTCCTGTTGTCTTTCCCTCAATATTCTTTGCTAATGCACATGCTTCTCTATGTTGGACAAGAAAAGTGGAAGAATAAAATGAAGTTAAGATAAATAGATGAGGAAGGAAATCCTTTGCCTGTCCAAATGTGGACAAACATATGGGACCAAAATTATCCCCATTTAGATTATTTTCTATTTTGCAATGTCATAAGGTATGGTTTTGGAGAGTTTGGGTGTGGCACCCATTTACAAATTATAAAAAGTTATCAAGGATAATGTGCCCTAGAGATGTTGAGGGATCACCAGAAGATCAAAACTAGGTTGATTTGTTTTTACATTTATAGTACACTTTAATCAGGGCCTATGGAGCCAAGGTGGTGCCTCATTGCTTGCCATTATATGTCCTTGATAGATTGGAATTTATAGAATTTATGTAGCAACTAGA
The DNA here is from genome assembly GCA_007115665.2 of Sequoiadendron giganteum. Lineage (NCBI taxonomy): Eukaryota > Viridiplantae > Streptophyta > Pinopsida > Cupressales > Cupressaceae > Sequoiadendron > Sequoiadendron giganteum. The sequence goes on along the minus strand of CM021108.1, from coordinate 61,614,203 downwards.
TTTTATGGACAAGGAGCAACTTAGAACTCCTAGGAAGGGCTCAATAGTAGTGCCACAATGTACTTTTTCTTATTTCAAAGCCACTGCCAAGGAAGCATATGAGAAATTTGGAATAATACTAAACAACCTTAGGATTCTAGTTGATGAGGTTAGGATTTTTGATCCAAAAGGTTTTGTAAATGATATGAGGAGAAAGAAAGTCTTATCTGGATTTTCTCATAGATTCATGTCTACTAATGATGTGCTAAAAATATTGACAAGTGATGGAGTAGTCACATCAAGGAAGAAGGAATGGACTACTACCTATGATATTAAAGAGGACATCATGAAGAGAAATGCTTTCTACATCAATCCATATGATGAGATTGAAAACCCTTTGGAGAAAGCTATGGAAAAATTGAATGATTATCAGAGCGGTGAATTCAAAGTAAAAGATAAAGAAGTTGTTGAAAGAGCACAAGACCTCTTAGATCAACAACATCAAGCCATGGATGTCCTCGAGCAGACTTCAGAGATTGGAGAGGGAGATAATAAGGTAATTGGGGAAGAACAATTTGCAAAGCATGTGTCAGATGATGAGAAGGTGGAAATGAGATTCCCCTCACCTAAATTTAATGATGCTCTTGACACAGAGGTTCCCCAAGACAAAATTATTAAATGCAAATATGATGAGAAGGCCGATGATGATCCAAGGATCAAGGCCTATGATGAATTGCTTGCAGATGATACCTTCATGTAAACTAAAGAGTTTAAAGAGTTCATCATATAGCAAAGAAGCTAGGATATAAAGAAAAGAATTAAAGAAGCTAAGGCTAGTGTTGACCCTTCTCAACAAGAGGAAGCAAAGAAGGAAGAAGAAGAGAAGGCCATGGCTGATATTTCAGCCATTACTCTTGTTGAAGCTAGGAAGATTTTTGTAGAGAGTGGAATGATGTTGCTTCCAGGGTGCACTATTACCTCTGCTATTGCACTAGATTCAATAAGGAATGATCCAAAATCCTCTATATCAGAAGAACACTTTGACAACAATGTTTTTGGATTAGCTTTTAGCCCAAAACTGCATGCTCTTGCAATTTGGTCCATGGCACCTAACACGGGAAAACCTGAGGTTGCCAGATCAATTGAGGAAGTTCTTGGATCAGTGGTGATGAAGAGGGCCACAAATATTACTCTATTTCAAGTTGAAAAATTGACTGTGCATGTTGTCATGCTTAGTGCTGATACTGTACAATTTTCTTAGAAGAAATATGATGCATTATTAAAAGATTATAATATTATTCTAGATGAATGTGATAAAATGAGAGCCATAGCCCAAGCTAGCCAATCAATAAGAGCATTTCCATCACCCTCCTCATCCTCTTCAGAGTTCTTAGCTCAAGACAGGGAAACCTTGGCACTAAAGATTCAGAGTTTGAAGAAGGAGCTGAAAGCAGATCAAGAAAATGTCAAGAAAGCTGAGGAGATAGAGAAGGTGGTAGATAGTATTTTTGATGATGTGTTCAAACATATAGTAGAAAAAATGGTGAATAAGGTTGATATTGTATGGGGTGTATACAAGAGCATTCATGAAGCAAACCAACAGTATGTGAAGGTTCAATATGCCTTCCAGAATGAATGGAGTAAATGGAGTACTAGGGTAGCTTCACTCAAGGAGAGGATGCCTCATATGCAGGAAGACCTTGAGGCTCCCACACATGTTCCTAATTTATTAAAGGTTATTGATTTGTTGAATGAAATCAAAATATTCCATGGAGAATTAGGCATGCAGTTACAAAATAAGTTGAAAATGTTTAGGGACATGTAAAAGATGGTATGCCAAGGATTTTGGATGACAAAGGGTTGAAAGAGTTTGCTACCTGGAAGGATGATTTGGGAGGTCTGCTCCCACATTTTAAGGAGGCTATCAGTCTTACTAACTTCACCATGTTAAATACAGACATTGATGACATGACAGGGATAGAGGTAAGAATGGACACATTCGTCAGGGAGGCCCGAATATTAATTGATGCAAGATATAACCAGTATAATACCAAAGTGAAGAAATTGTTGGATATGCAGTGGTAGACTGAGGATGAGTTTAACACATGGCTTGAAAATTTTATAGATTAAGCCTTTGATGTAGTATTGCAAAATGTTGTATCCTCTCAATCATGAAGATTGATGACAAGTGTGGTGATGTGGATGGGTCTTCTTCTCTCTTTTTAATTTCTTTCTTGTTTTAAAGTTTCTATTGATTGGATGTGCGTGTGGAAGACATTTTTGGCTTGTGGAGAAGATTCTTTGGAGTGACTACAATGATGAAATATTCCTTTTGGAAGGTGGGAAAATCTTCTTCAACAAGTGGAAAGAATTTTTGTCTTATATTCTTTCCCCCTCATGGAAAATGAAAATATAACCGCTTGGGGAGGTTTTCAAATTCAAATGCAAATGAATGTTAAATGCAAAATGTGACTGTAAGTGTAATTTGGCCTGAAGCTTGTTGCTCCCATGTTTCTATAAATGGGAATTTAAGGCCAATTGCATGGGTCTTTCATTGGAGAAGGTTTGGAACTCATGTATTGAGATTTTGTATTACAAGCACAAAGGAATAGAATGGTTTTGAGTCTTAGGCAAGGATTCTAGTTTGTAATAGGCATAATAGTTTAATAGTAGTAATGACATGTGAATGAGATTTAAAAATTCTAGAACAGTTTCTCTCCTATGTATTATGTTTTTCAAATTTTGAATAAAATGATCAAGGATCTTTTATTTGTCTTCAGTCTTTTTGGTTGAATGTGGTTTTATTTTTGCTTTAGTTCAAAGAACTAATTAAATGCTTTAATGAAATCATAGGTATGTGTGATGGAGTACAAGGATTACTAAGTAGTTTTTTTTCTGGGAGATCTTGAGTTGTTTATTGCAAAGCAATATAATTACAAGAGTCAATAAATGCTAAGTTTAATTACTAATGTATTACAGTTTGTTGCAAAGTTGAATCCGTTACCCATGGATAAAACACTATTCTATTAATTTGGTCATCTTTATTGTAATTGAGCAGGTCTTCCCTATTAAAGAACACAATCTTAATGAAAAACACTTACACACCTTTAATTACAGTAAAGTTTTATGAGAACCACCCATTCCTTGCTTTAGGTATTAATTTTCTAAAGGATCTGCCAAATCCTTAAAGGATTGTATCTAATTAGCAACTTATAGGAATGTATTTTTAATTCACAATGTTCATGGTAATTTGGCACAAGAGTATCATTTAAAACGTTGTAAGGATCACCCTCCTGGGTCTTGCAGAGCCCAAAGTGTAGAGGTAAATCCTAGCAAGCTTCTACTTGTTTGTTGGTCAATCCTCACTATTATTGACTATTGAATTATGGCAGATTCATGGATAATAGTTGAGATTAAGTTTGGTTCCTAAAAAATAACCAACACACCTGATGGTTCTATTTGCATCACCGAAAGAATCAATGACAAGCCTACTAATGGTATATTATTATGTGTGCATGAAATTTATCAAGATTCTTATGAACAATTGAAAGCATGGATCAAAACACATAATGGTTTTTCTTTCCCTACAATAGGTTTGATCACTCTTCCTTTAAAATTTGGAATGAAACAATTGAATGTCTCATTCTCCATCATCTTGTCATTAAACCAATTCCATGTGAAGCTTGGTTATCCATGGCTATGCTCCATGGATTTTTTCTTGTCGGTAGTGCATAAATGCTTAAAGTTTCCATTTTGCAATGATATCTTTACTGTACATCATAGTGGCTTTAATCTTGTGTCTTCCTATGGGAATTTCTCATTGGATTTCTTTTGGCCTAAACCTATGGAACCTATTAAACCTCGTGAGAACTTATTTTTTAAATCTTATCAAAATTTCAAGGCAAAGCACATAGCAGAATTATCCCTTAGCAACATGCCTCAACCCATGATTGAGCCTCCTATCATTGATGAGACCATGATTAAACCTATTGGGTGAATATTTTGTAATCACTTGATTAATTATAAAATAGTTATTTCAGCCACAACTATGATGAGAAATTAATCTCCTCTGAGAAAGGGGAGGCTCCCTTCTTACTTCTCTCTAAACTGACTAGTAACTAAGCAAGATTATATACACTAAAACTATCCATTGGGTGTTACAGTCATCCTTTTCTCTTTTTTTAGAAAATATTGTTCTTTCTTACAACAATACTTATGCAATAAGTAATCCATTACTAAGTATTATCTAGATCAGTAATAACCAATATCCAACTTGATTAAATGTAAGAGTAATCGACAAAGATACCAATGAGTGTTGCTTGAAAACCCATAAAATCTCAAAGAATTTTGTAGCTCCCAAAGATGATTCTTTAAAAGAGAGTGTGATGCATGTTTTAGATAAAATAATTCAACAAACACCACCAAAAAGGTTCACAAAACGTAGCTAGTAATCATAGTTCAAAGTCTACAAGTTACCAACCAAGTTCATACACTAAACATAAAATCCAAATACAATATCATAGCACAAAGCCTATTAATATAGGATTTGAACTCCCTTTCAACAATTTGATATAATACCACTTTATCAACCAATTGCAAGAAAATGTGATAAGAAATACATAAGAACAAACTTACACATAAGCAATATGATCCAAAACAAAGTTCAAAAGCAAATTTGCCTCTTTTATTGATTAATTTTTGATATGCACATTCAACACAAAGATTCAAGTATGCTTCTCATATGGGAAACATTTTCTTCAAAAGATCAAAAGGTTCCTAATACAAAGAAACTCCCTCATATATATAGAGGAGAGTTGCGAGCTAATCTAGGAAAGTAATAACTAATTTGACTTAGTCAACAACATAGTTCAATTTGATTTATGACTTGTGCTATTTTTACATGTAATTACATATTGATAAAAGATAAGTAAAATGTTGAAAACTAATTACATGAGCGAAAATTTTGAAAAATAAACTAAGTATAGGAAAGACATGTCCATCATTCTCCACCATATTTCTCCAAAAAGTCCTTATATTTCTTCAGGATTGCCTAGACTTCTTCATTATCAGGACCTAAAGTACGCTTGGAGATATCAAGTACTTTTGTTATTGAGTTCTTGATAGTGTTACAAGTTTTCCTATGCCTTTCCAAAAATACCTTGAGATTATCCAAGGTGAGTTGAATGTCCAACAATTTGTCCATTGAAGCCACTGAAAATGCTTGATCTTCAAATTCCTTTTGAATCATGGATGTGAACTCTTGGGTAACTTCATCAAAGGGAAGGATTTTCTAATTATCATCTAATAATTTGCAAGGCAACTCCTCAATTGTCTTGAAAAGATGTAAATCATTATCTTCACTGACTTCCCAAGCATCCTAGAAGTCTTTGATTAAATATTTTATGACATTTATATTATGTCTCATTGTTTCCTTCACCTCAACAAACATATCTCTATTAGGAATTATCCCAATATCTACTAATACACTGAGCTTTAGTTCCTTCATTTTAATCCAAGCTTCTAGACTAGCCTCTATTTCTTGTTGCTCTTGGGAAAATATTGTTATCATGAGGGATTGCACCCGAATGCAAAGTTGTAAAGTTCAACAATCCTGTGTAATATGGAAACACTTTTGAGCCTGTGGGTTGCTCATAATGAAAGTGAATCTCCAAATTATGGGTTGGTTCCCTTATGATTTTCTAATGAGTGATTGATTTATTATAGGAAAATAAAAGAAAAGCTTTGAATGAATGCATAAACTGAAAACTAAACTATGGTGATGTACCTAACTGATGATAAACTTACAAATATGATTCATAAGGACCTTTCAATGTTTCTATCTGCACAACTAAATTTGAATAGCTCAATCACATAGATATTTCATACAAAGGCTTTGACAAAATTATCCTTTTCGAAGGAAAAACAATGTTTTCACAACAAAAAATGATAATTCTGAGTTATATGCACAATGTATAACCTGTGAAACTAAGCTTAATTGCATACACACACTTATGGGTGAGATAGAAAAATAAAGGTTTCAAGATTGAAACACAATGAATTTCTTATCAAATCAAACATAAGGATGACACCTTAAATTTGGAAGACAAATACTTGACACTATTGAATGGTAAAAGGAAAAAAAATATGCAATTGACAATATATGATAACCTATAAAAGTTATATATATTAAACTATAAATGAGTTACAAGATAATCTCTTTGTAGAATGCAAAGGCAGAAAACAAGAATTCTCGAAAAAGACCAAGTCTTTTCCAATAAATACAAAAGATGGTAACCAAAGGCACCAAGACGTGGAACTGAAATCCAACTGAAAGTGTAAAAATATCACCAAATTATCTTCTCACGAGGAAAGAAGAAAAGCCTCAAAAAGAGGGCCCACCACTAAAGCAAACTGAACTCCAAATGTTGCAAACTCCTCCCCTCAATGTGCATGAAAAGGACTCCAAAACTGATGTAAAACTGAAGATATGTCTCAAAAATCTCCACCATTTGCTCCATTTTATCTTTGCATGATTAGTTAACTGAAAAGAGCCTCAAGTCTCCACCTTCATGATTTGCATGATTTGATCTTCAGTTCACTTCTATTACAAGGCATGCTATCTCTCTTTCATAGCGAATTTATAAAACAAATATTAAGACAATATGAAACTTGCACTTAATAATTGTCTAGAATACAAAATGCATGCAAGCATATATCAAAGGGTTTTTTAAAATTTTCTTTTATAAAAATTAATTCCAAAATCCCTTATAATTCCCAAGCTCCATTATTAACTCACGGGCTCCCCTTAATAGCTAGGTCGATTGACTTTAAGTCAAGACCATGGGCATTATTCAAATAAAATGATTTTATTTTTAAAACAAGTCAAAAAATCCCATCATTTGACTTAGGGCATGAGTAAAACATTCGAACCCTAAATCATTTTCTTCATTCTTCATTTTTCATTTTAGAAAAGAAACTTTGTTGCACCACCATGGTTGATAGGGTTTGAGCTCAACCTACAACTCTTTAGCTACTTCTGATGATTTCCTGTGATATTTTGGTAAGAAAGAACAAGGTAAGTTATTATTTGTTACAAATTTGGGCTTCTTCCTCCATTTTTAAGAATTTTTTGGCTTCTATAGTCACAACCATGAGTAATTTTCTGATGTATTTTGTTTCCATACTTTAATGAATTTCTCCTCTATGGATATCTTTCCCATTTGAGGTCGTGATGGTGGGTTCTCTGGTGTTTGAGACTAAGAAGGTAAGCTTGAAATTTATAAAATTATTGCTCTTCCCTTAGATAGTGAAAGCAAATATCATTTGTGAAAGAAGATTATTTTATTGCAATAGGAAAGTAGCAAAATGTATTTCACTTTTTGTTAGTTTCTTCTTTGTACTTTGAAACCTCTGGGAACTCGAGGGTTTCACTTTGCTTTCATGGCTGCTTTGTGTCACATGGATGTGTTTTCTCTTTGGTTTTGAGCCTTCAATTATTTATAGGCCACGACCTATACTGCTACTGGGTATTTTCTTTCTCTTTGTAAAACCATGTAATAGTTTCCATCAATGAAATAATCACCTTTTTTATGATAGTTGAAAGAAAAAAAACATAGTCAACTGCTCCACAAGAAAATGCTGCTCCATGAAGAAAAAATGGTTTGTAAAATGATTCAATACCATTGCACAATATGGGTATAATCCAAAACCCTTCACATCATTTTCATTCCTTCATAAACACTACCTCTTTTAACTACCATGCTCTGTGGTGCTATTACTATTAATCTCACATTCAATGCACTATAGAATGAACTGGGTACTACTCCTTAAGATCCTTCAAAGACACTACATACTCTGCCCTCTTTGAATATCCATTGTCTCACATCTCAAAAGGGTTTTCCTCCAATGGTTGATGGTATTTTTAAATACCTTTGTGCATGCTCTTTCTAGTTTGGAAGTCATTGTTTGTTGTCCCAAAAGATTTAGTTGTTACTACTCTTAAATATTACTTTTATCCATAATCATGAATGAACAAAAATCTTTAATCTTTTGACTGCCATATTGCACTGTATGATAGTCATTTTGTCATTGTCAACTATATTGAATGATTTTTATCTTCATGACTGCCTATTCTCCTTAATATTGTTTTCAAAACATCATGGGCTTCTTTGAAATTTGGGAACAATAAATAGTATTGTACAATTCTAGCTCAGATTGCACCTAGGAGCTTTCTTTCTTTTGTATCTCTTGCGAAACTCATGGAGTTCCTATTGCCCTGCTTTACTCTTTGACTATAAATTTCTATAGCTGCATTTTACATTCTTATAGCATGATCAACTTTCATCTATAGAATTCAATAGTGATCACTATTATTGCATTCGATGTGTTTTCCCCTAACTAGGACTATGATACAAACCCCTGAACTAGAATGTGCTTCTTATGTGAATGGCTTGGTTTCTTTGTCTTTTTCTCTATTTTTTGAGAATTCTCATCCTCCTATCAAGTCTGCAATAGCACTTTCCTTTGCCTTTGTATTAATGAGCAACATAAGAATAAATGGTCTTCAACTTATCACTATATCACTTTCCAATTGCAATGATTGTCATATTTCATGTTTATCAACTTTGTAGCAGCATTCTCTATGCATTTGATTTGATAGGAAATCATTGTTCTCTCTCACTAGTTATTGCATTCTTAAGATGTGCTTAGACATATAATGTGCATTGTCTTTGCAAACTCATTTTGATATGCATTTCTATAACTTATGACCTCCATGAATATGTAATTTTCATGACTATTATTTCCCATGTCATTGGCATACTGAGAAACTATCTTGTTGGTAACATACAGTTACCATCACAGGAGCAAGTGTTTGTCTTGTTAAGTGGTACAAGACTGCCTATTGTTATGAAGCTTCACTTATGATTCACTTTTCTAATTTAGATGAACACTTGCTCTACTCTAGGAACTGCATGTTATCATTGCATACATCTTTTATCTATTAACATGTGAAGACTATAGTACCTCTACTTCTCTCTTGTAAATGAGAGAATGTCGTATGCTAGGCTCGACCCTTGTGGGAGCCCATTTTATTCCACATATTGAAATATTGAATATGATGAACCAGCAATAAAACATGTACCTGTACCTACACAGTGAACAAACATGTTAGATAAAATATATACATCTCTTGATGATTTTTTTTGGATATCTTGGATGCAACTGTTCATTTTGCTTTTCTTGATCAGTTATGAGGTAGAAATTTTTTCCTCGATTAGATATGCATAGAATAATGAATGGAACCCTGAGCTCTAACATCAACCTTACTTTACCCTTGTAGATTTCTCTCCTGGAGCTTCACTTGGACAACTCAACAATGCTGGCACAATCTTCAACAACGAGATTTTTCTTCATCAGGCAATCACAGGTCCCATCTCTAATTTTATGCATATCGTTTCTTGCATTTATACTTGCTATTTTATATATTTTTAGATACAATTACTCCTACGGCTTGTGTGGGACTTTTGAGAATTTCTTAAGATCTTGTATGACAAGACAACAACATTGTATACATTTGCATTTCTAAATGAATGAAATACATAATTATCATGCAACTTTTTTAATCTCTTTCTATTGTAAAATATTGCACAATAAGATCTCAACTTCATTTGAAAATTCATATGCAAATGATAATGATTAGCAAAATTTTATTATAATACCTTTCACCTTAGAAGTAGTCAGTTGTTCCAGCTCTACCAAAATTATTTGTAGGTGAATTTTTGGTAAATAATATATTAAGAGTTTTATCCAGCTCTCATCTTACATTTTCCATATTCCCCATTATTTCCACAAAAGATCCTAGAAGTTGCATCCCTTGTTTTATCATCCCGTCAAGAAACTTGTTGAATGCCCTGCCCCTTGAATGTATCATTTCAACCTTCTAAATAATTATATTTTCAACACTCATGGCTATAGGCTCTATTGACTTCAAATATTGGGTAATCTTCTAAAGTACTAGAGTTAATTTTCTCAACTTTGGCCTTGTACTGATCTTTGACCCTCTTAACCTTATCAAAATTTTCAATAAGAGAATTCAATGTTGACTATGCATCTACCTTGGCACTTTCATGAGTTATTTTTTCCAACTCAACCCTTGTAATTGAATACTCAGAAATATCAACTTCCTCAATAGACTTATTAGGAGGAGGTTGTGCCACCTCTGCATACTTGCATCCTTCTTTATCCACCAATGACCTAGAAAGAGTCTTTGGCTTCTTTTTGGATTTTGTCTTTTTAGGTGCCAATTGTAGACATCTAAATTTGATCACTTCCACATGATCAAAATCGTCTACTCTATCCATCTATGTCATTAATAGTGATTAAATAATTTATTTAATCATTATTTCATTTTCTACCTAAGGTTCCAAAAGTATGCAATTGAATAATTAAATACTTTACCTTACACCTTTTCTTCTCAAAATTAAATAAATAGGACAATTTATTTAATTTAGTCATTTGACCTATTTGGATTAAAACCAATTTTTAAATCCCTCTTTTTCTCTCTCCTTGTCACATTCTCCATAATCCTCTTTTAATCTAGATTAAATTAATTAATTTGTGATTAGGATGTGCACCACTTAATCAAGATTAATTGCACATCCTCCATAATCTCCCACTTGCCTCTAAATATCTCGTTAATTAGCATAATCTTGTGTTTGCACAACCTTAATCAAAGTCATTAGCTACATTTGGCATACCTTTTGTGGTCAACCTTTCCACTTGCCTTTCTTGGCCTTGACTTTTTCCCATGTAAATTTTTAATTCACATTTATTCACCCAAGGCTTCCCTCTTCCCCATGTGAATTTTTAATTCACTTTTATCTTTCCAAGGTCTACCCTATCCCTATGCAAGTTATAGAAGAATTGACTTGTCACTTTACACGTGCCAAGGACTTCTAGAACCTTGGACTTGTCACATCACCCACATGTGACAAATCCCCATCTTTTTGGAAACCCTCTCTTATCCAATAGACTCTTTTAAGAATGTCAATTTTTAATTTACATTTATTTCTCTAACCACTTCCCCTTTTCCCATGGAGATTTTTGAGGAATTCTAAAATTCCTCAAATGTCTTTTTCATACTCATTTGGGGACAAGAAGTTCCATTTTGAGGAAATATTCTCATCCCCCAAGGTACCTACAAGGTACTTGTCGTTCATCCACCTCATGTACTTCTCTTCCACCTCATTTCCACACCATCCCACCCTAGTCCATCTCGCATTCCACATGTCAAGATGTGAGGGCTTGTGAGTCCTCAACTCACCATAGCCCTTCATCTTGCCTTTGTTGGATCAATCTCAACCATTGAATTCTCTAGAGAATTCAAATTGTCCTATAAATACTCCCTCATTTCTCTCATTTTGAAAATGAAGTCTTTTGCTACCCAACTCTTGCCAAATTGCCATTTGCAGCATTTTAGCCTCTCCATAGCATTTTTCATCAATCCATCTTGCATCTTGCATACACTTCACTCCATAGCCATCCAAGGAGCACACAAGACATCCAAAGATCAAGGGCCAACCAAGGAAGAAGAAGCATGAAGGTATAATCAATTTCAATCAATTTTCATCTTGTTTTCATGCTTATTATTCCTTAGGCTAATCATTGAGGTGTCCTCTTTTGTGTTATTTATTTTTATTGCATCATTAGTCGTTTAGCATCTCACATTAGGAACATAAAATTTTAGGAGATCACACCAACTATCCAAAGTCAAAATCATTTGTGGAGATGACTTGCTTCTTTCTCATAGGTTTTTGGTTTTGTAACCAAGGTGGAAGAGGAGAAGAACTCCCTTCAGGTCCTATAGTCACAAATGTAGTTGTAGCAAGTGGTGGGGTGTTAGTAAAAATTGCTTCAATAATTCCCCCACTTGTCACATTTTGCACAGACTTCAAGACATAAAATTATCCAAATTTGAATGTGAAGTTACATCAAAGGAAGGAGAAGACAAACTTGGAATACTGGAAGGTGAACCAAAGATATTCTCAAATTCATTCCTAGGGCTATTAAAAATGGATCCCAATGTTGGGGATGAATTAATTAAAAAAATTGACACAAAAGGTGCAATAGAAATAGTAACATTAGAAACAACTGTAGTAGTAGGAGTAATAGTCACAGATGGAAAAGGTTGTTCGACAGAAACAATAGGAGGAGTAAAGGTATACATGGTAATGATGATAGGGGAAGATGAAACAAGAGAATTTTCAGGAACATCCTCATGTGGAGACTCTTGTGCTTCTTCATTGAGTCCTTCCTCTGCTTGCTCTTCTTCTTGTACTGGCACCTCTTCTAGAATAGTTGATGGCCCTTCTATAGTCTTACTTTGACTCCTTCCTACCTTGAATTTAATTTTTGGATTTTTGTTGATAGTGGGTACATTAGTCTTATTCTTCATCCTCCTCTCTATCCTCTTTCCATTCTATCCTTCAAGATCCTCCCCATCAGATCTAGTGTCAAAGTGTTTCAACATTATCCCCTTTTGTTGTAACCAAACATTATTATTTTCAAGGATAGGGTGAAAGATTTACCTAATAGAACTTACCTCCTTTTGGGACCATTGGATTGGAGGGAGAGGATTTGCAACAACATTATTTTTCTCATACACTGGATTCAAAACATCACCTTCATCTTCCATATCCTCTAGAATATCTGCTAGATTAAGATTCACAATTTGTTCCAATGTCAATCAATAATGATCTAGTTTCCTTATGTCCTCCTCATTTTTGTAGTCAGTCCAAATGTCCTCCACTCGGTGTACATGTGTATGGATCTTTTTAATCTTATCCTTCATTCCCCTGTAATCAAAATCTAACCTCCTTTTGAAAGTTTTCAAGGTGACCATTTGCATTTTAGGTTCTATAGCCTTAGCTTTGGGGATATTAGGATGGAATACCTTCCAATTGAAAGAGGAAATTTGAAACCTAGCTTATGAGACTCCATCTGATTATTGTGGACATATGATTTGTTGATAGAGCTCCATAAGGATGATCTTGTCACTGGAATATCTTAGGAGCATGTAAGAATAACTCATAAAACAACCAATTCTCAAGTAAGTGAATGTGGGAAATTGTAAGTACAAACAACCAAATCTATTGACTATTGTCCATGCTTCATTATAAACCCTTTTCTTTTCAAGTTTAGGATCAAACATGCATAGGAAAGGAGAAAAGAAAGCATTGTTAACCCTTCTAAAATAATGGATACCTCCATCTAGGGTTATCTAGGGATAGTACTTGTATACTAGAATTATCCTATCATATTTTGATGTTAGATCTAGAAAACTCCTCATGGATGTTGCAACATACACCAAATATGAGGTCATGTAGAATTTCAAAGAAGTAGGCACCTTAATCAATTGCTCATGAATACTATCACTAATTTTTTTCCCCCCAAAAAAATGACACTTCTTCTTTTTTATGACATGAATGTATAAGTACATCCATTCCTGAAAGGTTGAAAAAGTAGGAAAACCTTTCACTCTACTAAGAAGAGTGATTAAATCATTCACTTATTCAATGAATTCATTGTGTGGAAAGCTCTTGGGCCATCTTGATTTTATTTCCTCAAGTTCTTCAACCATCTTGCATTTATCACCTTCTTGCAATGATCTTGATCCTTATCATAGTGTTCCTATGCCTTCTCAATTGTGAGATTTATATATGAGTCAACGCTAGGACACAAAAAGATCAGATCAAATAATTTCACATCAAGTCTAATAACCACATTCCCGTCAGAGTCACTAACACTTCTATCATCTTTGTTATAGTGTGCAACCACTACGAGTACAAACTCAGGATTGTGTGTGGCAACTAGGAAGGAGGAAACCAATTGAATGTTACTTTCCATGGTGTATCTCATCTCTTCACTCAAAGGTTGATTCCTAGTTTGTTCCATAAATTTGGACATGTCCACATGCCCTATCTTTGTATCCTTTATGTCATCAATGTTGGAAGACACCGAAGTTGTCGAGAAAACCCCTTCATATTTGTACTTCATAGCTTTGGCTTTGCTTGGAGAAGGCTCAAACATTGATGGAGTTGCTTTGTACAAAGTAAAATGCTCGTAACCTTTTTAGAACCTGAGCGTGAAGGAATCAGACAACATACAAAGGAAATTGTAGCAAGAAGGTAAAATTTCCCAGTGTTAGAAAAACTCAGGGTTATATGCACTAGTGGGAAAATTCTAAGCTACTGCATTGGCTTGAAGAGTTCTAGTGCAAGGATGCTAAAAAAATAAGTAGGTGCAAGAAAACTAGCAACTTGGATGCGAAGGCAGAAATTTTTTGAGCGTTAGAATAAAAAAATTCATTTTGGTGTAATGGCACTAAAATTTATAGCTTTTGCATGTGCTAGCATAATCAGATGTAAATGCGGTGAAGTTCTGAGCCTTTACAAGCATTTTTAAACTTTATATGCAATCGCACTAAATTTTAGTGCTCCTACACAAATGTTTGGATTGAGAAAAAATATGCAAGGGCGGAGAAATTCTCTACCCCAACACAAGATAAAATATATTAAGTGTAACGTCGGCAAATTTCACCAACCTTGCATGAGGGTAAAACTTACTCATGCTTGAGTGGAAAAAAATTGAGGCTTTACATCAATTAGCTCTTTGATCATGCAAATACGGAAGAATTTATCCCTCATGCACTTATGTTCGATGGTGAGTGTACAAGCAAGAAAATTCACTACCATTACATGTAAAATCGGTCTCCACATACATCGTTGGTAAAATTTCCTGACTTTACATGTAATGTACATTGCACAAGCAAACCCCACATGAATCATCGAGAAATTTTCATGTGATGGCATGTGAACATTCAGATTGAATATGTTAGAGTAAAAGGTTTAACGCTTAATTGTTTTAATTAAGTTACCTTTTATATTTCTCTTAAGATTAACTTAGTTTGCTTTTTAGGAATTTAATAATTATTCTAATTATTAAATGCACACCCTTTTAGGTTTCACTTTAGGGTTTCTTGATCTCTTTCATAAGGATTGATCTTATTGTAATTACTTTACTTTTTCTTTTTAAATGCATTCTTAGCTTTCATAGCACCTTTTTCTTTTGTCTTGAATATCTTCTTTTGTGACAGGTTATTTGCATGCAGATGTTCTTCGGGGTTTGTGAGGTTGCTTTTCACAACTTCAACATGGTATCAGAGCTCCAGATCTGCGGCTACCTGTTCATTTTTTGAAGATTTCAGCTTACAGAGTTTTATTTTGTGCAAGGGTTTCAGAAAGGAAAATTTTCTTGTGGATCTGGGGGTTGCCTATTTTTTGGGCATTTTTGGACAAAACGGACCTTGCCATTGAGTCTGTAACATCCAAAAACCCCTATTTTCATATAAAATTTGTCCAATTTGGCCTCTATTGACCGAAAAGGCAAAACAAAATTTTCCCCAAGGTCGTACGGTCTCAGGGCACGATTTTTGAGGTCAAAAATTTAAAAACAAAGTTTTTTTCAATTATTGTTTATGCAGACAGTATTGCAGGGGTCCATCACCCAGCAACTACCCAACCGCCACCAAGCGGCCACCAAATCCCCACCGCCGCCGCCGTCACCTGTCACCCACCGCTTGGCCTGCTTCAAAGCCCCCTGTGGGCTTAAGTCTCCTAGCCTATGGTTCTATAAGGAACCAAGCACTAGCCTCCAGCCCCAACGACCGCTTAGCCCCAGCCGGTGGTTACATAGCCAACTAGGGGATTCGGTCGATACACTAAGGATTAGCCCCCTAGTCGTTGAGCGGAACAAGGGCTAAAATGTTTTTAGCCCTCAGGGCTTGAAGGAGGCCTTATTGTGCTTTTTCAACTACTTTCACTAAATCGGGCATTGGAAAGCTGATTTTGACGCTGTTCCAATGGTTCAAGCTTTGTTACCTGATTTTTCCACTTTTGATGCTTTTTTCTACAGTCAAATTCAAAAAATGTTTTTTGCACTCTCAGAGGCGTAACATTTGCGTACGGACTCCGTTTTTCGCAAACAGATAGGCATTAGAAAGGTGGTTTTGTGATCTTTCCAGATCTATAATTTATTTCATAAAAAAAATTACCAGATACATAGAGTATTGTCTAAAGCATTTTTTTCTTTTTTCTAGCTTTTCAGCTTTAAAATTATATTGGGGTTTGGGTTCTCGTGTTGTGGGGGGGGGGGGTATTTTTCTTGCTTTCTGTATTTTCCATCAGAAAACCAGAAATGTCAAACATAAAAAACATTTCAAAATTCATATATCATGGCAAACTCCTCTTAGGTTGAGTGTCTTTCCCCACACAATTATCACACCTGGAAGGCACAAATGACAAGACTCCTCATGTCCAAAGGTTTATGGTCATATTTGGATGATGTTCAACCTTAGTTGACATGAAAATTTGAGATTTTTTAGTACAGGAAAAAAATGGATGAGGCCATAGGTTTGCTATCCTTTCATATTTCAAACAGTCTTCTCTTCCATCTAGAGGGTTGTGCAACTCCTTGAGCTATGTGGTTGAAGTTTGAAACTCTTTTTGGCACCATTAACCAGTTCTGAGTACTTCAGATTGAGGCAGAATTGACCACCTTATTACCTAATTCTTTTCCTTCTATTGAGGATTTCTTGATGAAATTCATATCACTCAGATCTTTGTTACAAGGTTGTGGTAAGAACAAAATAGACACAGAATGCATATACCTGATTCTATCTAAGCTTCAAGGTGTTGGTGTTTTATTTTTCCAGCTAGGCTTTGAAACTCTCTAAGAGGTAGCCAACCTCCATATTCAAGAACCACAAAGTCTAGTGGCCAATTGACAAGAAATGGAATTGACACACATTTCCCCTACACTTCAGGCTCTATAAGACCTAGGGGGGTAACCCTTTAGCAACATCTAAAAATCTAGACACACAAGTAACAGGATATTTCTTAATAGATAATGCTCTCAAAAAATTGTTGACAAACCTAAAATATCACTCAACATTGGCAAGATATTGAATGAATTTCATCAACCAACATGGAGAACATGACAACCCAACTTAGCAAAATAGATTTGAAATGGTTTTTTGATTCAAAGAGTTGGGACCAAACTGAAAATAGTAGAAACATGATAATAGACCAGTGCCATAAAAAATGGGCTATGGAGTCATATAACTAGCATTCATCTTTCAGCGTTGAACATGCTCTGAAGGTCTTGCAAATGTTGTCATATTATAACAAACAGACCACTGAAGCTTTCTCTAATAATTCTTCTTATAAATCCACCTAAAACATAACACTCCTGTCACATTTGTTAAAGAAATTACACTATCCCTGAACAATAGGCAATAATAAATGCAACTTGTGCTTTATTAAAGCAATTACATCATTCATAGAACAGAAGGAAATAATAGATGTAACTCAAATATAGAAAATGTGCATGAACAGACTTAGACAATTTTATTATTGAATCCAAAATAGCATTACAGTTCAGCCATGGAGACAATTATCAACTAAAATAAACATAAAAGAATAAACCAAAATACACAATTTCAGATTGAATGACTAACAGTCATATTTCCCCCTAGCTTTACAGTCTACCCATAGCTTATGCCTAACTTGTAGAGCTTTCAAAAAATTGGAACCCCTTACAATGAGAATAGAAGAGAAGATAAAGAAGAAGAGAAGCAAGCAGGAGCAACCCTAAACTTGATCTTCCAATGCCCATTGATCAAAAAACTAAAAAGAATCTCTCCTCTCTCATCATTTGCAGCAACAAACTCATTCTCTCAAAACTATCTTTGCTCATCTTTGTTCTGAAACAGAAAATCTGCCCATGTGGAGAATCTCCATTTTACCCTTGGAAGTGAAAAAGTCATTTCCCATGAAAAAATTCTCATATTTCTACTCTTTATTTGCTAAAGCTGCACATTATATTCATCCACTTTTGTATTTTAAATGTTGTGGATGCACTTCATTTTATTCACCTCCAGTAAATAAGGTGATCTATCCACTTTCACATTTTTACATTTTCACCTCTTGGAAAATATCTATGTGCCCATTACAAATTTCACATTTACTCTTCATTGCCAAGTTTTTCGGTGAATAATGCATTCACTTTATTTAGCACTTTAAATATTTCCCTCATCTTATTTCAGCACATGACATCTCATGTGCACTTAATGTTTTAAATTTTCATTTAAAACATTCCATGTTTTTACTTTGCAGCAATATATAAAATTTTCCCAATTATATTCCACTATCCTCCCATAAAGAGAATATTTTACAAAAATTATTGTGAATTCTCTGTGAATATCTTATTCACCTCATGGAATTCCCCTTATTCGCGTGCCATTAAAATATTTTTCACTTGATAGCCAATTTCACTTTATTAAAGTGAAAGTCTTTCATAAAAAACTTATCATGGGCAAAATAATAAAAAAATTCACTTCCCCAGGCCCACCACAACCTTCTTTCAATTACCCTGCATACATCCCTTGATATTAAGCGAAGGTTGTGACTTTGAAATATTTTGATTCAACAAAACTAATGGAGAGTCATTACAAATGATAGCATGGGGCAAGTGTTTGACGAGACCACCATTGCCATGTGGCACAAATTCGTGAATCTCACAACAATCCTGCAAACGTCATCTCCTCCTGCGAGGTCCGCGAGCAACGGACAAGATGCACTCACAGTGCTAGAATCATCATGGCCCTTCACTTGATATGTGCCCTAACTCCTCATGTTTTTTACTCGGCGCTCGACCATGGGTTCTCCCTTCTCTGCAACTAATTCATTTGAAATTTGTTGAATAGCATCCACAACTTGCAGCCAAACATTCACACATTCTCTTCACAGAGCCTCGAGCCAAGATGCATCCATTAGGAAACTTAAGCAGTGTATCTATTGACAATTCTTTATTTAGAAGTTCATGTGCCTTGTCTAGGCTATCTCCATCTGCAGAGCCCATCCTTCCCACACCTGCGCACCATGCACTGATGGCTCTTCATTTCAAAGTACAAGTATTCCGCAATAGCGTACCATGAGACCACATCAACTGATGGAAAAAGGTCATACGCCTTCAGTTGTTCTACGCCCTCTTCAACACATCATAGTCCCCTCATTTGCTAGCTACATTTTCTTCAGTTACTAAAGTCTTGTCAACAAATCCATCGTACATACATCACAATCATCGCATTCCCCAAGACCACACTTAAGAGGGTGTTTCTGCTTTCCATGCACACTAGCCCACACATCTCTATTCACTGGCAATGCCTTGCTCTAGACGATGGCACCCTCATGGCATGTTACCACTCACTGGTATTGTGCCAAATTCCATGCTTTAGTTGTGCACCACCTCCCAGCAGAACCCCTCCAAACATGCTTTCATAACTTCACAAATACCTTTGAGAAATTATACTAAACTTGGGTGCCAAAGTCAAATAGAGAGTTCAATCTCAAAACATGCTTGATATGAAAGAGAAAAAGATTCGGGTAGCAGTGTTGATCATAATTTCCTCACAAAATTTTAATACAAAATCACTACAAACATAAACTCCCCTATGCCCTGATGAACGTCCCTTTTAGTTGGCTAAAAGGACTGTGCTTTCCCAAATGCCTTCATCATTTAGCAATACAGTTCGGCCTTGACCCTTAAGAAGTTTAACTGATACAATGGAAAATCTAATCGTAGAAGGCTCTTTTCCTCATATTTTTCACACTTTACAATACTGTTCCTGAGCTTTCTCATGCTGCAAAACAATGCAACCCATTGAACTCATTTGATTCACCATGTATAGCTTGGATTGCTCTTTTTTGCCACTGTATTTGGTGTGTGTTCCATGCACATTTGTCTTTCGATGAGATGAAATTTCATTAAGTTCAAATGTTAAACATTCTTAACATGTCAATAATTCCCTATTTATATGCATGTCAAGCAAGGCACCTACAAATACATCATTTAACAAAGTTACTCTATCCACAGAATACTAATTGTTGCCCATATTTTGCTCCAATACTCTCCATATCCAGCACTGTGCTTGCCTTCATCTCATGATGGTATTTCCACATCTGAAAGGTAGATCTCGCTTCGCATTTCAAATCTTGAAGGCAAACAATTTCATAAAAGTGCAAAGCATGTCGGGCCAACATGTGGGCTCGGCTAAAAAAAAAATCATTTTCAAACAAGTTTCATGCCCAAATTAATCCGACACTGATTTTGAGTGCTTCTGAAGTTGAAAAACGGTTTGGGTTGTGATCAAAAAAAAATTTCTGGCACATTTGAAAAATGGTGAAAGCTGGCCAGGTTAGCTCTGGAATCGTCCTGGGAAACCAATCAAACAACCTCTAAGATTCAAGAAAAATTACAGGCATGTAGACGTTTGACCTGAGAATGCAATGCAAGAGATGGATCAGATAAATTATTCATGAGGTGAAACTTATTAACTGTCAAAGTTGCTTACTCGAACTTTCTGCAACAAACAGTTGTTCTGAACCAATTGAAACTGGCCCCATTGTCATTTTGCAAAAATAGCAAATAAACTCCTGACGAGTTGCCACTGGAAACATTAGATCATTTAGGTACCTTGAGCACATGTGTAAAAGGAATTTTCTTGAACCATCACCGATCAAAAGATATTGACGCTCAAAATTGACCTTTCTGAAATGTTATCAGGAATGCAAATGCAAAACTGAACAAACTGCATTTGGTTTTGATCTGTTAAAAATAGTAAATGAGGTCATGAGGCTCTGAAAACTGGCATATAATCTCATATAGGTATGGAGAATATAGAACAACATTCATTTTGGCATGATGATCAAGCAATGGAAAAATGCAAGCTCAAACATGAGGCAACTTTGCAAACCTGAAAGTTTGCAAATAGCAGAAAAGTGTCAAAACCCTCCAGCTTCACTTTTCAAAACCCTATCAAAACTTATCCTGGGAAGCTGAAAATTGACATGCCTGCTCACATATATCAATTGAGTATGTCTGCAAATGGGTTTTGTATAAAAATCATCTGGCTTCAAATTATGACCCTGCAAAGTGGGTCACTCAGACTAATTCTTCAGGTGCACTTCTGAAAGTGCAGAGGCAAAATTTTGAAATGGCATCTCAAATTTTGCAAATTTGAGAGTGCCAACACAAGGATCCCTTCAGATTTTCTCTTCTACTTTCTATTCCACCATGGATGCCTTGGGTCCACATTTTACCATGCATTCACTTGAGGTATTATGTGATCGATTGGCACGAGAGCAGGCCAAGCTCACATAGTTAATTACTTTTCCTGGATCAAAGAATCAAGCATTGGTAGCTCAGCCATCATAGGGGAAACAAAAGAAGAAATAGAAGCCAATGATAGATTCAACTGGCAATGAGAGTTCCTCCAAGCCACCACCTAAAACAAATTCAAAACCACAATCCAATCCTAGATAGGGTAAATCTTTTAAGTCTAGTGAGTATTCCTCCAAGACTAAGAAGAAATCAGGTGATCCTTGTAGTTTTTGTGGCAAGGAAGGACATCCAATTTCCAGGTGTTGGAAATGATTAGAGGCTTTAGAGGAAGTCATGCAACAACATCATATTACCTCACCTTAGGCTCCTTCTCCACCCACAAGGAAAGGTCATGCTCTTTCTGCACGAGCCTTATCTTTAGGATCCACATGGATTGTTGATTTTGGTGCTTTGCACCATATTACACCCTCACAGGAGATTGATACTGCACTTGCTCATAGTGTTACTTCACAGATTGTAGTTGGTGACTTAGCACAACTTTCAGTTAGAGGTTCAGGTACTGTTTCATTGGATGGTGGTTGTCTTCAGGATGTACTTCTTGTTCCTAACATTTCAAAAAACCTTCTTTCCATTTATCATATTTTCCATTATAGCTCTGGTAAGACAATTGAGTTCTCACCACATGATGTGGTTATTTGAGACCTTCATGATCCTGATTTGGTTGTTGCTACTGGGAGTATTGATCCTACCTCTTACTTATACATATTTGATGGCTTTGAGAGTTTAGAAAGTTTAGGTTCCTCTCTTATAGCACATGTAGACTCAGTGAGCAGGATTTGGCATGAGCGTTTTGGCCATGCCAATTACAGATACCTATAGCAGATGAGTACTCAAGTACCTATGATTGGGCTCCCCCAGATTTCCTATACTGATGGTGTATGTCAGGGTTGTGTCCTTGGAAAACATCACTAGGATTATTTTCCTATGGTAGAGCCACACGTGCTAAAGCACCCTTGGAGTTGGTACATAGTGATCTTATGTCCTTTCTGACTTCATCTTTTTCAGGGGCCCGATATATACTCACTTTTATAGATGACTTCTTGAGATGTACATGGGTGTACTTTTTTAAGTACAAGTCTGATGTCTTTGGTTCATTCAGGATCTTTAAGATATTTTTGGAGAAGCAGTTTGGACTTTCTATCAGGAGGATACACACAGATAATGGGGGGAGTATGTGAATCAGGCTTTCAGAGATTTTTGCACTGAGCATGGTTTGCAGCATCAATTTTCAATACCATGCACCCCTCAGTAGAATGGTGTTGTTGAGAGAAAGAACAGAACCTTACGCGAGATGGAAAATTGTATGATACAGTCTCGACCTATGAGTTCTTCATTTTGGGCTAAGGCAGTAAATTGTCCCAATTATATTCAGAATCAGATGCCACATAAGGCATTGCAACATATGACTCCTGAGGAGGCTTGGACTCATGTCAAACTTGATGTTTCTACATTCTGAGTTTTTGGTTATGAGGCATGGGAATTTATTCTCGATGCTTAGTGGAAAGCCATGGAGAGGAAGAGTTGACCACTCATATTTGTTGGCTATTGTGAGGATGTTAAGGCATATAGGTTGTTTGATCCTAATTCTAGAGAGGTCTTGTTTCGACGGGATGTCTAGTTTGATGAGCACTTTCCTATGATAGATTCTCCATCACCAACTTCTCCCTCACTACCTACTCCTCACTCTTCATCTCTTGAGGATTACTTATCTCTTGAGGATGATGCAAATATTGATCCACCATCACCAGCTACTCAACCTTTTCCCCAGTGGGCCTATGTTATTTTTGAGGAAGTTGGATCTTTGGCAGGTGATCCTTCAGATACTCATCGCACTCGTGCTCAGATAACTAGTACTAGTCTTCTGAGTCATGCCATTTCAAATGATCCTCAAAACTTTTCAGAGGTGACAAGTCACCTTGAGTTGGATAGGGCCATGGATGAGGATTATTCTTCTCTGATGAAGAATCATAATTTGGATCTTTGTCCTCTTCCTAAGGGAAGAAAGTTGGTTTGGTGCAAGTGGGTGTATTGTACCAAGTATGTTGCAGATGGTTCTATTGATACGTATAAGGCACGTCTTGTTGCGAAGGGTTTTTCTCAGGTGGAGGGTATTGACTACTCTAAAACCTTTGCCCATGTCACCAAGATGAATTCTATTCACTTTGTACTATCACTTGCAGCTTCATAGGGATGGACAATGTTTCAGATGGATGTGAAGAGTGTCTTCTTGCATGGGGACCTACATGAGGAGATCTATATGGAGCAACCATAGGATTTTTTGCAGGACACTTCTCTAGTTTTCAAACATCGGCGTTCATTGTATGGTCTCAAACAAGCCCCTCGGGATTGGTATGAGAAGATGGACTCTTTTTTGCTTTCCACTCACTTCACACGCTGTCATTCTGATCACACAGTGTATATTTAGTGTCAGGAGGGTGATCTTTTGACTCTTGTGCTATATTTTGATGATCTCATCATTACAAGTAGCTCATCCTTTATGATTCAGAGTGTTCGGTGAGATTTGATGGAGCGATTTGAGATGACAGATCTTGGAATTTTGCACTATTTTTTGGGCTTGCAAATTATTTAGTCTTCGGATGGGATTTCCATATTTCAGTAGAATTATGATCTTGATATGCTCCAATGTTTTGGCAACTACTTTATTGCAAGCGTGCTCCCACACCATTTCACTCGGGTGTTGTCCTATCTTCCACTTGTACTACTTATTCAGTGGATACTACTTTGTACAGATAGTTGGTTGGTAGTTTTTTGTACCTGACACACTCACATCTTGATCTTTCCTTTGTGGTTGGCCTTGTCTCTCGATTCTCACATAATCCACATGAGAGTCATTGCCAAGAATCCTAACGTATCTTGAGGTACATTCGGGGCACCACACATTATGGCATTCACTACACATTAGGATCCCCTCACGTTGTTGGCTTTACTGACTCAGATTGGGCTGGTGATGTCAATGATCAAAAGTCTACTTCTAGATTTTTTTTTTCCTTGGTTTTGTCCTATCACATGGTCTTGCAAGAATCGGTCTGCTATTGCATTATCATCTACAGAGGCTAAGTATCGAGGAGTAATGTTATCTAGTCAAGAGGTTTTATGGCTTCAACAATTGATGATAGAGTTTGGTTTCCTCTTGATAGTCCCACTATTCTTTGGTCTAACAATCAGAGTGCCATTCACATTTCCCACAACGCAGTGGAGCATCAAAAAACTAAGCACATTGAGCTCCACATGCACTTCATCAGGCAGTTGATTCAGGATGGTTTTCTCATCTTGGAGTACATTCCTACAGAGGAGCAAGTTGAAAACATCTTCACTAAACCTTTGGCATCACCGCGCTATCTTCAGTTGTGCTCCATGATTGGGGTGAAGGAAGCTGTCCTTGGAGGGTCTCTATGAGGCCTTCCTTCCTTCATGTTTTTTTAGCATGCTTTCATCTCTTTTTGGAGAGGAGTTTTTCCCACTAGGTTTTCTCCTTTACTTTGCTTTATAGAGATTTGGTTGTAATTGGGTGCCTTATCTAGCCTTGTTGTCGGGACCCAAGTTTACTTTCTAGCTTGTAGTTGTTTTTCTTTCATGCATTTAGTTTGTAGCTACTCCCTAAGTTCATCTTAAGGGGGGGTGTTAGAGTAAAAGCTTTAACGCTTAATTGTTTTAATTAAGTTACCTTTTGTATTTCTCTTAAGATTAACTTGGTTTGCTTTTTAGGCATTTAATAATTATTCTAATGATTAAATGCACACCCTTTTAGGTTTCACTTTAGGGTTTCTTGATCTCCTTCATAAGGATTGATCTTATTGTAATTACTTTACTTTTTTTCTCTAAATAATGCATTCTTAGCTTTCAAAGCACCTTTGTCTTTTGTCTCGAATATCTTCTTCTATGACAGGTTATTTGCATGCAGATGTTCTTTGGGGTCTGTGAGGTTGTTTTTCACAACTTCAACATAATGTGTTGGTCAGTGTTTTTCTCTCGACCAAAATATGTTCCTAAAAATTTCACACAAAGGTGGGTTAAAAACCTGACCTTATATGTGATTGGCAATTTAGGTTATACATACATGATCGATTAGTGTAACATGCAATGTGAGGATTAAAATATAATGCACATGTTGGGTTTTTTGTTTGATCTATAAGATGAGAGACGAGTATGGGATTAAACCTAAAGAACAAGAGTTTATGGTTTTTTAACACGAAAATGGTAACCATTTTCAATAGGGAAAAACCCTAACAAGTTTAAAATGAAACCTAGGGCACGATAAAAAAAAAAAAAGGCATAACTATCAACTATTAACCTATAACATGACAACCCTAAACAAACTATATATACAAAATGATAAACAAGAACAAAAAAAGCAGAAAAGGATAAACATACCCACAAACTGACAACGATAAAACCTTAGAAATCCGCTAGAAAGCTCACAAGAATCTAAACACAGAAACTTGAGGACAAACAAGCCAAGGATGACATCAAACGAGCAGATGGAATGACTAAAATGAAATTAAAAAGGGTTTTAAAACTGATAAAAACCACATTGAAAACTTTCATTTATTACACTCATGTGAACTTCAGATGCCAAGGTAGAAAAATTAATGCCTATGCAAGTTCGGTTTCAACATTGAAAAGTCATGCAGGGGTGTTGAATTTCAGTGCTCTTGTATGTTTTATTTTTGCATCAAATGTGCAAGAGTTATGAAGTTCAATGCTTCTACATATGCAACAAAATTCACTATCTCTGAAAAATTGATCTTTGCAACTTTTTCCTTTTTGCAAATTTCAAAAGGCGGAAAGAGGAAAATGCTTGAAATGACTTTTCGAGGCTTGGGACCACGCACGAGGGCAAGTATGATTTGCCTCATTTTATGTTTTTAGAGACATAGGCTACAAGATAGAAAATTTTTGTAGGGGTTATCCCATGAATTACGCACAACTAGATTCAAGGATAACATAACCAAAAGCCCTTCGAAGTAACCAAGACCAACCCATGACAAATCCTTTTCCTATTTCCTATAAAATACCAATAGATAAAAATATAAGTTCCATTGTGCCTCCTAAGCTCAAACAAGTTTATAAAGCTAAAGAGAAAGTGGTTGAACAACCTTCCATGGTTTCTTTCATTTCTCCCTTATGAGAAGAAAATAAACCAATGGTTGATAAACCCACTCCTACATAGTCACAACTTTAAAATCGCACAAGAAGAAACAAAAATTCTAAAGAGCATAGGCATAGATGTCATGCTATTGCTCGTAAGTTAAAAGAAGAGAATAAAATAGAAAATAAAGATCAAAATTTAACTCAAATAAAGCATGATGATTCTCCACCTTTTCCACAACAAACACATGAAATATCTATGGACATTGTCATTAGGCCTCCTATTATGATTAAATTGGATAATGATGATGAGATTGCTAAGATTGATGAGGAAGTGCATAATGAGTTGAATTTATTGTTTTCCTCTTCCATGGGCTTAGATGATAACAACCATTATGATCCTCCTAACAAGAGTGACTCACCACATGTTGAACCTGGTGATGCTCCTAGTACAACACTTTTTATCGTCCCTTTGGCTAGTTTCCCACCTTTCGCATATCATGAACAATATTGGGATGTGGATGACCTACTATAGGTTGACTCACATATACCATACTAGTCTTTTCTTTTTTCTATTTTCATGTTCTTTGTGATTGCATGTGCATAATGTGATCCCCTATATAGTGTTTCTTGGTGTTTCTTTATATGTTTTTGAGCCTACTTTGGATGACCCTTGTCACTCTATTGGTGCAAGGATACAAAGGAAGAAAAATTGTCATGACATTCTTCTCTTTGTATCTTCATTTCTCTATATGTCGTACACCTTTATCTTTTGTCTTGTGTTTTCCTTTCAGGGATGACTCAAGGCATTGAAACATTTAGGTCTCTTCCATGTTGACCGAAAATATTTTCTTTATTTTCACTCTCTATGTGTCATTCTTCCTTTGTGCTCGTTGTTCTATGAGTCATTTGGGGAATACTGACGATTTTGAGCTTGATTATATCATTGTAGCAAAGACATAACGTTGACCCCAGATCCATGGATCCCTTATGTGCTATCTTAGGATTGCATATGGGGGAAATCCTCATTTTCATGACATAACTCTATCTTGGAAACATATGTTTTGAATAGGGCTTTCCGATTAAAGCTCTCATGTATTGATATTTTTTATGTTCTACTTTAAATTAATTTCTCATAGCATGGTGTTTAGCAATTTCTTTAAAGTGGGGGCATACACATCCCCACTCATTATTTTTTCATAGTGTGGTCTTCTTACTTCACGTGATGTGTCTTCTTAGTGGTGACATTAGGTTTGATGTTCCTCAAGAGTGCGACCTTTCTTGGCATATGGCATTCCTATTAGTGGTAATGCTACGACTTGCATTACCTAAGTTGTGAATCTTTTATCCTTGACTAGTCCTCTCTTGGTGACATCAGGCATGATGTTCCCTAAGGTGAGACCTTTCATGAACTAAGAAAAACCCATTTTAATATACTATCCTATTGTATTTAAAATGGCCACCAAGCATAACACAACTTGCTTGCCAATGGAGCCTTTATGTTTTTCATGGCTACCAAGCATAACACAACTTGCTTTCCAATGGAGCCTTTATGTTTTTCATGGCTACCAAGCTTAACACAACTTGCTTGCCAGTGGAGCCTTGTTTTTCATGAGTGCCTAACATAACGTATCTTGCTAGCCTTGTGACCATTTATGTGGCACCTAGTGGACAACATATTTCACTAGCTCATGTGAGCATATTTTGTTTGCATAATGGACAACAGGTTTCCACTTGTGAAATTTTTTTGGACAAATAGATAAGGCTCGATCCATAACTATTGAAAAATAGTCGAGGCTTGATCCACCCCTCTTTCTTTTGCATTAATTTTGGCATTGTATGCTTGTGTGTGTTGTCTTGCTACTGCATATTTAACATAGGCATGTGTCTCTTTATGACTTTGTTGTTTGCCATGAGATCTTAGATATTGGGGGCTTCATCATCCTCCTTGACCTTTGTTGTCTTATCTTTCCAATAATTGTATAGTAAGACCTCTCTTGATGCTTTCTTGTCTACTTTAGTGTGAGTTTGAGTGTAGGGCTCATCCTCTCACTAAAGTGGGGGCTAAATGTAGTGTCAAAAAATGTACTCCTTCACATTTTCACACTATTTTTGGGTCCCTTAATAAATTGGACTTAATTAATCCTCTAATCGACCCAATTATGCATTTAAAAGCCTAATTAATCTTGTTTTTTGAAAAGGGAAACTTGTATTAAACAATTGCAAACATTAATTAAATTGCCTTGGAATTGGAGTGTCTTAAATTTAGGTCCTAAGACCCATTCGCCCAAGGGTGAATGGGTCCTTCTTAAGTTTAGGACCCTGATTTTTAATATGTTTTTGGTGGCATTTTTATTATTCAAATTCAATTTCCAATTATCGGCCTTTGATGTTTAATTTTTGAGAAATTAGAAAATTACCTATAAATACAAAGTCTTTTAATCAATTCAAACCTAGAGAAGCAATCTAGAATTTTCGCAAGCATTCACAAGAGATAAGATTATTGTCAAGAGCATTCAAGAGTAGATTTATGGTGTGTGCAAGAAGTTAAGTCCATTTTTTGGCCAAAAAGTGGAAGTGTTTTCCTTGATTTTCATAATTTGTGACATTTGACCTTAAAATTTGAAGCACTTAGAGATGGAATCTTAAAAAACTTCACTAATCATAAAATGTAGTACTCGGATTCTAGTTTCTAAATATGTAATTTATTTCAATTTCTTGATGATAAAAAATGATTTTCAATGGGAATTTTAAAAACCATTGTTTCAAAGTCACTTTTTTTACCATACCATGCACATGTACGTCATCCATATTTTGAGCAAAATAATCATATTTTCCTAAATCCTATCGGGAAAAGATTTGTAACTCATTGAAGCATGTTTTCGATATTTTTTTGTAACTTTTTTATGATTTTTTCTGTTAAATTTTTACTAGCCATATTTGTTGTTTTGAAAAATGGTCGTGTACGTCATGCATAAGATGACCTAAACTTATCATTTTTTGAAATTTTTTTCAAATTGAAAAGAATTGTTTGAAGTACGTTTTGGTGCAATTTCGTTTTACAAAAAATATCTTAATAAAAAGTTATTAAAATACTAAAAAAACCTTGATATTTCAAGTTTATGGACCAATTTCATCAGAATTTAATTGAAAAATAGAAAGAATAATTCAATTATTAAAAAAACTACATATTTGGAATCTACATTGTCTCATCTATAATGGGTTTTAATTTCGTCAAAAAATTATGCAAAATAGGTCTTTAGACATATGTCCAAAGTCACTATTTTTCTATGACATTGACATGACCTTCAAGTTGCAGGTCAAACCAGGTCCAAAGCTTAGGTTTGAGTCCCCAAGCCATTTCCCGAATCAAAAAACAAGCTAAAAACCAAACCAAAAATTCATATTTTAAAAAATGAGATCTTGTTCAAAATGTGATCCTGTTTCATAAAAAAATATTTTTTTATGGTTCTACGAAACGGGATCCCTTTTTGCAAAATAGGATCCCGTTTTGAAAAGTTGCCAAAAATGGAAAGTTTCCAAAAATAGAAAGTTTTCAAAACAGGATTCTGTATTTTCAAAATGGGACCTCGTTTTGAAAATTTTCCAAAAATGGATTTTTTTCAAAATGGGATCCCATTTTAGTTTTAGGCTCGGGACCCTGAACCTAAACGAGATCTCATTTTGTTGAAGCCGATTTTGAGTTTTTTGTTAAGGAAAAAACTTCCACGTTTCATGGACTCATCTTCTTGCATTTACCCTTTATCAATCTTCTACATCAGCATGAAAGATCTCAAGAATCATGTCAAAGTTATCTTCATTCATGCATGTTTTTGGAGCTAACATTGTGATGTAGGTTTCAAGTATTCAAGTCAAAATTCAAGCATCAAGATCAACATCCAATCAAGCCATTTCATGCAAGATCAAGACGTTGGAGAGATGTGTTAGACTTCAATCCTCTAAGGATCTCCATTCAAGGGTTTGGTGAGTTGTAACAAGCTAGTGTTCATTCGTCATTCCTTCCATTCATATTTCATTTCATTTCAAGGTTTAATTATCAAAAAGGTGTTTGACCAAGGAAAACCCCCATTCACCAAAAACAAGCAATTTTTCCCTCTCTTTGTGTTTACAGATTTGCAGGTGAAGAAGGATTGAAGATTCATCAAAAGTGCAATTTTGCAAAGTTGTCAAAGTTTTTATCAAAATTTTCAAGCCACAAAAACTCACATGCACTGAATTTATTTTTGACTTTCCGATTATGAGATCCAAAGGAATCAGGAGTGTAGATCTAGGAGCAGAGGACAGTCAAAACATATTTTGGATCCTTGTAGCAAGACCCATTTTCCCTAGGGAAAATTTGTCCCAAGAGGACACTCAGCAGAAGCTTTTGGTGACAAGTACATAAAATCTTACCCTTCTCAGATTTTCCAAAAGTTGACTATTTGTGTTTCTATGCTTTAAATTGATTATTCAAGTCTTATATTGCATAATTGGATTCATTTATTATTTTTCATTTATCTCCCAAAAGTACATTTCAAACTGATTTTACCCCATCCTCAATCATAAGGAAAGCGACAAGATCTCCATTAAGGTTGAATCCCCTAAGGGTTGAAATTCAATCTTATCCTAGGGGATCTCTTTTTCGTAATGAAATAAGGAAGATAGGTTCATTACACCCCATTTTTCCATTTTCTATTTTTGATGAACCTATTTTCCCTTTGTTTCACATATATTAAAGCATTTTAACTCAATAACGTAATAGTAAATAGGTAGTAACATAATGGGGTGTAACATATTACCGCCCTTGTGAATCATCGCCCCCGATGATTTTAAGTATCAAACATAAAATTTAGACCATAAAACATAAACATAACAATATTGTTTCAAGAACTTTCAAATTCTAGCAAAATATGAGGAAACTATTGCTTCATCTTAGCATAGTCCTCCCAAGTGGCAAAATATTCTACATATTGATCCCACTGGACCTTGCACTACAGAACCTCTCTATTACGTAACTGAAGCTTACATGTTTCAAGCACCTTGAGAGGCTCAATTGTTACCAATACTAGGTCTTGTACAACACATGAAAGACATTATGCATCTTGGCAAGAGCTGGTGGCAAAGAAATTCTATATGCAACAGGGTTCACTTCTTTGAGAACCTCAAAAGGACCTATATAATGTGGAGTTAGTTTGGATGACTTTCCAAACTTTATAGAACTCTTATGAGGTTTAACTCTTAACAAAACCTTATCCCCTACTGAAATATATTTGGGTACCCACTTGGAATATGCATAACTCTTCTACCTATCATTAGCTTTATGTAGCCTCTACTTAATAATACCAACTTTCTCCTCCATTTTTTATAACATTTCTAGCCCAAGGCTTATCCTATCCTCTAGCTTATTCTAGCTTACAGGAGTTTGACACTTCCTTCCATATAATGCTTCAAATAGAGCCATCTTGATCGTGGAATGATAAGAGTGTTTATACGTAAATTCTACCAAAGGTAGGCAATCTTTCCACTTGTATTGTCAATCCATGCAATACATTCTCAGTAGATCTTCTAACACTTGGTTCACCCTTTCAGTTTTTCCATCGATTTCTAGATGATAAGGTGAACTTATGTTCAACTATGTCCCAAGCGAAGAAAACATGATTTGCCAAAACCTAGATGTCACATGAGCATCCCTATCAGAAATAATCTTCTTAGAAACTCCATGTAACCTAAATACCTCTTGAATAAAATTTCGAGCTATAACAAGAGCTCCATTTGTTAGATTCCCTAGAATAAAATGAGCCACCTTTGTAAGCTTATCCACTACTACCAAAATATTTGTTATGCTTATTCCTTGACATTGGAAGACCTTCAATGAAATCCATGCTAATGACTTTCCATTTACTTTCAAAAAATTCATGGGGATACAAAAGACCTGCAGGGTGATGATTCTCTGCCTTTACTCTTTGACATTCTAAGCAACTTGCTACAAATCTTGTAGCATCCCCTTTCATCCCTTTCCAGAAATACAAAGGCTTGACATCATCCAACAACTTGGTTACTCCAGGATGTCCAGAATATGGTGCAGTATGAACTTTCCACACCAAATTCCTTAATTCCTTAGAGTTAGGTAAATATATTCTTCCCTTAAACCTTAATAAACCATCAAGTTCAAAGTGAAATCCTTCATACCTCAGGTATTGTGGATTATCCAAGAGTGCTTGCTTGACTTATTCATAATACTCATCACCCTTGGATTTCTACAATACTTGACCCTTGATATCAGTTTGAATTGATATCATCGAGGAGATATGTATCCTATGACTTAGGGCGTCAACAACTTGATTTTCATTTCCCTTGATATAGTTGATGTTAACCTGAACAGAGATCAATTTTCGAAAACACTGTCGCTCCTCACACCTAATCGAAGAGATCATTGATACATGGCAACATATACTTATTCTTTATCATTTCCTTGTTAATAAAATGATAATCAATGCACAAGTGTAGTGTACCATCTTGTTTCTTTACAAAGATCATTGAAACTCCCTAGGGTGAAACACTTGGTCTTATTAATCCCTTGGACAAAAATTCATCCAATTGAAATTTTAGCTCCATTAATTCTATTGTGGTCATCCTATATGGCACTTTGGATATAGGCTCTTCCCTTGGAACTATGTTGATGGAGAAATCAAACACTCTCTTGGGAGGTAATTTAGGTAGTTCATCTGGAAATACATCTATAAAGTTCCTTAGGATAGGGTATTTCTCCATATCTGACTTTCTTGATTCTACCACCTTGCCATCTTCAGCCTCTTGGAGGTTTTGAGTTCCATAATGTACTACATCATCTAGAGAAATGAACTCTTTGTGTTCCTCAAGTTTCTCCATTTTCATCGTGCAGAGTTGACAACCTTTCTTCTTCGCTTTATGTATTTGTACGATAGGGATCTGACACAACTTAACTTCTGTAGGCGTTCCTTGCAATGATACCCAATTTCCTAGATCATCTAAACATTCTATTGTTTTTGCATGACAATCTACTTTCGCCTTATGTTTCCATATGCAATTCATCCCTAAAATGATGTCATAGGAACCTAAGGGATCTACATACAAATCCACTTCTATAGAGAAATTCAGAAGTTCAACCCTTGCTTTAAATAAACATTGATCCACCTTTTCTCTTGTTTGGTTTGTATATTCAACAATCTAAGATTTTTCCATGTAGCCATCTTTTCTAGAAATTTTACTAGCTATACTCAGAGAAACAAAAAAATTTGTAGCACTATTATCTATTAAAATTGAGATAGGTGTATCAAAAAAAGTACCTAGAATCTCCACCAGAGTAATCTAGTACTCTGCTTGATGATTATTTAACACCCCATGAATCCTTTGTTGGAATGCTACTTGTTGAGGATGTAGAGGGTTCCCAGTGGTTGTGTCCCTAGTGGTTTATTGGGACACTAATTTTCGAAGTGATCTCCATCACAAGTAAAACATCCCTTCAATGGTCCTTTCCTTGTTGTAGACCTTCCATAATTTCCTTCATTCCTACCAACATCATTGTTGTTGTTGTTGTTCCCCCCTACAATCCCTTCTTGATTCATTATGTATATTTTCCTTTGATAATCCTCCCCTTCACTAGGCCTCTTTGTTGTTGGATTCGCTTGAGAAAAATTAAACTTCCTTTGATTCTTTTCATAGTAGGTCAAGATAGATTTAAGCTTCTACTCTTGCTTAATGGATTTTTCATACACTAGTTCCATGGTAGCAGGACCGTGTACATCTACCTCTCCTCCTATTTGGGAATTTAAACACATGATTAACCTCCTTATGCAAAACTGCTCGTCTTTTTGGTACATGGGTACGTACCTTAGGAGACAAGTGAATTTCTCCCAATATTCGTTAATAGAGGAATCTCCTTGCCTCAATTTTTTTAAATTCAATAAGCTTTTGATCATAAAATATTTGAGGTAGCCACCACTTCTAGAATATTTCCACAAACTCACTCCAATTAAGATTCAAGGAACTTAGCCCAAGCTCCATCTTTTTATTCATCCACCAGTTAGATGCTTCTTTAGCCAATTGGAATGCTCCCCAAATGGCTTTAGTTACCTCAGAGTAATTCCTAGTTTCAAAATACTTTTTTTATTTTTGTGAGCCATGCCTTAGTCACGTCCCCACTAGTGCTACTTTCAAACTTGAAAGGGGTGATCTTCGTAATATCTAGAGATAGCTCACTTGCAAGTCACTTCCTTTTACCTCCCTCTGATCTAGACTGTGATTCATCATCCTCATGTTTACTTGATTGAGTATGATCATGGGAATTTTCCCCTTCATTATTATTAGGGACTTCTTGTTCCTCTCATTCTTTCCCCCTCACCTCATGCTCAAGGTTTCCAATTCATTCTCTTGCATCATCCATCATGGCTAAAATATGATCCAAGGTTAGTTCTAGTTCTAACCATTTTTCAAAAGAAACGTTATACCTAGAGGTTTCATCTTTAATTATATCCTAAGAAGATTTGCATAGCACTCAAAATATTTCATAAAGAACAACATTCATACATGATAAATTGAAAGAAAATCTTATACACAAATTTTCCAAAACATGGTTTTTATTTAGATCATTAGGATTTCAATATCCTTTCATTTACATGGAATGGCTATTTAAATATTCTAGGGGAGAAAATCCCTCAAACTCACTCTGATACATAACTAAGTGGGGAATTCCCTTCATTTTTTTTTTCACATTCATAATCAAAATAAAAAATAACCTTCAGACCTATCCTCAAATACATAGTTTCAGGGGATATATCCCTAGAAAGTGGTAAAGAATATGATTTGGAAAGAGAGACAAGAGGTATAAATTTAGTAGCCTCACACATCCTCTTTCTCTCTTGACTAACACGAGATAAGGCATGACCAAGATTCTCAGTGTCACTCAACCAAATGGCATTATCGAAATTGGCCCCTTCTATGGTTTTAACAATGGTTTCCCTTTCTTTCTAGGCCTTCAAGTAGCACTCATTACTAATTATTGAATTCCTTGCGATCATTTTAAGACACACCATCTTGGCACAAGAATTGAAAACATTTAGACTTTTATAATGTTGGATGAAATCATAGTGAGCACATAGGTTCCATAGTTGAACCAGGTAGCTCTGATACCACATGTAACATGCCCATTGTTCTACCCATTGATTTTACTATGTTTTACCCACATGTGAAGATTTTATGAGACTAACACTTAGTCAATAAAAAATTTCTTTTCTAATTGAATAAAAAAATGCACATTTGAAACAAACTCATTTCAACTTTCTCATTGCATTACAAAGAACCATTTCTAAATTCCAAGTAACGAATCCATATTACATAATTTCATGATAACATTTTCCATTTACATTTTCTCAATAAGAATAGAGATACATGATTACATGCATAGCTTCCACAAACTTTAATGATAGAAAGATACAAATGCTCCAGATGTCCTTGTTGGCATACATCCTCAAATTTTGGTTGCCAACTGTATGAGGGAGAGCATCACTCAAGTTATTTTTTTCCAACCACAAACTTAGTGCAATCTCCCACACATCCACCTAATTGGTAAGATGGCCCTACTCTTCAATGAATAGATTGGTTTGGTAACCTCATAAATATAGCCTTCCTAAGCATGGTGTTGTGCCCTATAAATCTAGAGCTACCATACATTGGCTACAACCTAGATGTATGACATTCCTTTCCTAGTTTTCATTCCTAGATCACAATGAACTAATAGTGTAAACAGTGGTTACTTACACTACTTTGGCCAAATAATTCAACACCTAGTACTTCAAGTGTAGGTCGTATGTTCACCCACCCTTAACTCGATTTGGTATTTGACCATTCATACTCTTATACACATAACCTATATTCCATTTAAAAAGATGATGACATGACACATTGACTAACTAGGTTACACCCTTTTCCCATGGATTATCATAACCCTAGGAATAACCAAGCTATCAAACCCTATTCAAATCGACAATCCTATTAAAGTGATTCAAAGCAACTTCATATCTCAAAATTCACAACTTATGCATCAATCATATAATCTTAACTTAGTATAGATCCTAGTAACGACATAACCACTAAAAATCCAATGTATATACTATATAGGTATTATCCCAATAAAGGGTTTTCACCAAATGTAGACTCTTTCGAGAATCATACAATCTTATCCAAAGTAAGGAAATAAACTAATTTCGTAAAAACAACATAACATGAATTAAATCATTATTTCCAAAAAAAAAGTATTCTTAAACAAATAACATTCAACATAAAGAATAGAGTAATAAAAATCAGCATGCCTAGAAAGATAACCCAATTAGTATTACTATTTCCTAAGATCAATCTCTACAAATCTACTTGCTACTCCTTCAAGACTCATCCTATCACAAAACTCTAGCCTCTCACAACAAACTCTCAACAATTGTAAATGCACAAACAACTCTCCTTCTCACAAAAGCTCTCTAAAATATGCTTGCATAGAAAACTACAACTAAACAACAAATGAAGAAATCAAATTAAAAAAGTGTAACCAAAGATAGAGAGAACGCCCCTATTTATATAAAAATCTGAGCATCTTAATGCTAAAATTAAGCTTCTAAATCTACCACCTTCCTATCTCAAATGCATCAACTAGGCTCATGGTGTGAGATGTGGCTGCTTAAATATCTAGCTTGCAAACACATACACAGTCCAACTTCACAATTGAGAATGAGTCACTCACATCTTGATGACAACAAAGATTAAACTTAGAAAATTAAACCTACATTTTTCCTTATTGCAATCTTAGTCGACTAACTTAGCCAACTTGTGCAAAAGACCAAGTCGCATGCTTTCAAAATCCATGTGTTGGTTTATTGCACTATAAATAGACTTCTTCCTATTTCATACTTCCCACAATATGGTGCCACATTTCATATTTATGTGCCCTTTATACTTGCACAGGTTTTGGGCAAGTCAACATGTATAAACATTACCAACTCTTTGCAAATGATTCGCTCCATATTACTTTATGTACTGTCAAAAGCATTAAGACTTATTCTTCATGCATTTATATGCTTGCAAGTTTAATTTTAGCCATTTCATATTATGTGGTAGCACTTGCTATATGCGCTATAATTTATTTCAAAATACTTTTGAGTTTATAACAATTATATCATATATATTATTAATATATATATATATATTATTAATATACATATATATATATTATTAATATAGATATATATTAATAAATTTTATAATATTTATTGTAGTGTAGAAAAATGTATCCCTTTTACATTTTGACACTTTATTTGGAATTAATATTAATTTGGACTTAATTGTGCCTTATTTTGGTGTTGTGAAGTGTACCCCTTTACACTTACACATTTTTTTAGGGCTCCTTTAATTAATTGAGCTTAATTTTCCTTAATTGGCCCCTTTAATTCAAATCCAAGCCTATTTAATTGAATTTTTCGAAAGAACAAACCTGACATTCATTAACATCACTTCTCATTAAGCAATGTGTGTCCTACGGTTAGGGACCTAGGACCCATTTGCCCATGGGTGAATGAGTCCTCCCTTATACCTAGGACCTAAATTTAAATTATGTTTTTGGTGGCATTTTAACATATTTAAATCTATATTCAGATGTCGGCTTGTGTTATTTGAATTTCGAGAAATTAAGGATACATATCTATAAATATAAGGTTATTTCACTATGTTTCACCTTGTATTTTTGGAGAAATTTTATGATATTTCAAGAGCACTTTCAAGATAAATTCAAGGTATTCAAGAGAATATTTATTGCAGCAATCAAGATCCAATTGTCATGTCAAAGCGTTCTCACATCATGCATATTTTTGGAGCTAATATAATGATGTAGGTTTCATGATCCATTCAAGCATTCAAAGCATTATTTCAAGTCAAGATTCAAGGTTCAAGATCCACATCTATTGAAGCCATTTCATGCAAGTTGAAGATTTAAATTCCAAGGTTTATTCAAGGGTTTGGTGAGTTGTGACATTGAGTTGTTCATTCATAATTTATTTCATGCTATTTTATTTCATTTCAAGGTTTAATTACCAAAACGAGGTTTGACCAAGGCAAACCCCCATTCATAAAAAAACAATTCATTTTTCCCTCTTGATTTGTGTTTGCATATTTAGGTGGAAGAAATATTGAAGATCTATTGAATAGAAAAATTAGATAATTTTTCAAAGTTTCAAAAGTTGTCATAAAAGTTGTCATCTCACAAAAACTTACAAAATTTATTTCTAGCTTTCTGAACCTGAAACCTGGACAAATTGGAAGGATTCGGATCTAAACTTACTTACAAAATATATTTTTGGCTTTCCAAACCTGAAACATGGACAAATTGGAAGGATTCATATCTGTAGCAAAGGCTCCTGAAAGTTACAAATAAACCCTAACTCAGGACACATTCACCCCTGGGCGAATGAGTCCTAGATCAACTTTAGAAACTAACTTTTGGTGACTTGTACACATCATTCTACCCTTCTCTAATCTATGATCTAATTTTTGGTTTTTCTTATTTTGAGTTTCATCTAGCTATTCCAAGTTATAGATTGCATTTTGGAGTTATTTTACTATTTTTAGTTTTTCTCCCCAAAGTGTTGTTTGACCAGGACCCCCGCCCTTGCAAAAAATGAAAATCTATAGATTCACACTTTGACCTAATTCACCTAAGGGTTGATAAACATTTTATGGTGTGGATCTCATTTCCTATAAATTGAGGAAGAATATGTCCCTAAGTGGTTCATACCCCTATTTTGATCCAGCCAACCTATTTTTTCTTCTTTTCATATATATGTGTATATTAATATGTATATATATGTATATATATATATCATTATTTTAATATCCATACTTAAACACGTACATTTACATATTCATTAATTGGTGCATATATATACAAAATGTGTGTATATATGCCTCATATGTCCAATCGATACTCCATGCATATGATATATTTGTACATGGATATACGTAAGTACATCTACTTATGTATATGCATGCATGTATATATTCATATACATGAATATTAGAGGCATATACATATATACGCATATACATTCTATGTATATACCTTATCAATTGATATATACATGAATACACGAAAGAGAACTTATACTAGTCACACTTAATCACATATCCCCAAACAAGAACATTCAAAGACTGACCATAAACCAATACAAAACATTCCCCAAACCATAACTGAAGATTATTTACCTCTTCTAAAACTTATCTTGACTCAACTAGACCAAACTAGGACGTGAGTGTGTGTATGGTCAATTAAGCTTATTAAGGGTTACTAGACCAAGTTCTTCTCCTAAGCGATACTCCCCTTCTCTTCCAAAGGTTTTAATCTATTCTTGCATTTAACTTAGTGCATCACAATAGTAGTAAGACAATAATAATACATTCATATGCATCATATTTATTTTCATCTTCTAAACATTTATAATATCATATTGAATTACGTATTCATTCATCACATTTTCCATCAAGATTCGTATACATAGCACAATCATATATTAAAGTAGTTTAACTCAACAAGGTATAACAACAAGTATGAATTCAACATGTCCTAAAGTAAATTTAATTTTTTTTATGAAAAGGGAGACTCTCCCTTTCAAATCTGAAACCAAACACACATAAAACACTATGCAAGAAGGCAACAAATTATCATGAAAAACACACAATATGAAGATAAATCTGCAATATGTATTATGTTCAAAATCTAGAAAATTAATTACATAAACATGGAGCTCATATGCTGCCATATGACATGGGTTTCACACATACACAAATCTACAACTTAAAATTTTGGCTTCACTTTGGCAGCATCTAGGTATGCAACCACCAACTCTCCAAAATCCTCTTTCTCCAAATGAGCAAGTGTAATATATAGAGATTGTGTGAGGATAAAACCACCAATGGTTTCCAAAACATCCTCCAATAACCACCTTGAAATCCCATGCCCCATTTTGAGAAGAGTAAAATATAAAATATAAAATTATTCATTGCAAATATGACCCACATATGGGTGCCTAGCTTTTGACCAATGATCTTTGTCAGCCGTGACACCTTCAATGATTCTCAGTGGCTTCGATGACTCCAAATACAGTCATGCAACAACATGCAAAGCTTGTGGAACAAAAATTCAAATACATGCAAGCACATGCACCCCAAGTGGTCCCCATCAAGAATGGGACACCCAAGAAGAATATTTTCCCATTTATGCCTTAGAAACATTTACTATTGCATAATTTCCACCAAAATTACAATTATAATTTTCCCCAAAAGAAATTACATAGTTGCAAACTAAATATTCATCCTCCTAACCCCCAAAGCCCTTATTGAAAATGAACAAAATAAAATAACAATATTTTGGTGAGACGATATTTCCCTTTCACCTTGGATGCTCCTACATCAGACACCCATGGTAATTTAAAATGTTTCATGAGTTGAACTCATAAAAATTTGTAGATCTTGTGTTTATCCTAGACTCATTTGTTTACCTTCTCTTTCTAAACATATTTATGAACTTGCCTCTACAATTTGATGTCCCTCCCATCCTTCATTCTTCCTCTATTCCTTCCTCTTTTTAAAAATTCCAATTCCCACCAATTTTCAGTAGGA
Organism: Sequoiadendron giganteum; assembly: GCA_007115665.2. Lineage (NCBI taxonomy): Eukaryota > Viridiplantae > Streptophyta > Pinopsida > Cupressales > Cupressaceae > Sequoiadendron > Sequoiadendron giganteum. The sequence goes on along the minus strand of CM021108.1, from coordinate 61,573,124 downwards.
AATGTTGGAAAATCATAATCATCAATTTTATCTTCTTCAGTAAAATAAGGAAACTCATGCGTTACCTCTTCCCCTATTATTGCTGCAACAATTAGTTAATTTTCAATCTTTGTTTGTTCCATGTGCTCCTCCTTTCCTATATCTCCTGAAAAACAATTTTCAGCTACAAATTCAATGTTAGTAACACAATCAAAATACTCATCCTTCCCATCTCTCTCCTTTGTATCTATTTCAATTTCAATAGCATAATCAAAATATTCTTCCCTTCCATCCTGTAATAAACTTCCATCCATAAAAATCTCTTTATCAATGAGAAATCATCAACCAAATGCAAAGGGAATCTCACCAAACAAATCATTCACTTTCTCACCTTCTTTCTTACTTACAATTGTAGTGCCTTCATTCACCAATGTACTCACTTCTATAATAACTTCTTCTACACTAATCTCATCATGCTCACATAAATCAGCAATGACATTTTTACAAAAATCAAATTTTACCTCTTCTTTCTCCACCAAAACTTTCACTTTACCTCTTTTGAATGCATTCAACACTACTACAACTTGCATTAGAAAATCATGATATTCATCCTCATCCTCGTTAACTAATTGTCTAACTCCATTAACCAAGCATTTTCCAGTTTCATTACAAACCTTTCCTTCTTCTTTATTCAAAGGTTTCAACTTGTGTTTGACTCCATCCTTCATCAAGGACTAGGTATTGGCATACACATCATATACAACTTTCATATCAAATTGCCAAGGTCTTCCCAATAACAAGTGATAAACATCCATAGACATAACATCACACAAAACTTCATCATAATAATCACCAATGTTAAATCTTATCAAGCATTGCTCATTCACCAAAACCTTATAGTCATCCCGCAACCAAGCAATTTTGTATGGATGCGGGTGCCTTCTCCTTTCCAGCTGCAACTTTTTCACCATATCTTCAAAAATAAGATTGTCAATACTACCACCATCAATAATCACAATACATAATTTACCTTCACATTTGCATCATGTTCTTAAAAAACTCTTCCTTTGCGTTGGTTCATTGTATTCATTCAATAGGGTTCGTCTAGTCATCAAAGCTTCTCTTTCAAATTCTTCAGAGTGTGATGACACTACATCTTCTTCATTCACATTTGATGCTCTAGCATGGTTTTTAGGTCTCCTATTTGTCCTTTCTTGATAATACATGTCAGAGAATAAATAAGGATGGATAACTATCAAGACGAAAGCTAAACTAAGCACAAAAATGTGCCACATGTTGTTATGTAATCATATTAATAGAATTAAAATCTATCACATAATTAAAATCCAGAAGCACTCACATCTCATATTTATATTCATAAATGTTCCCTTAGTGAGGGAAACTAGATGAAATACATACATTGATAGTAAATATTAAAAGGTCCATCATCAAATATTGACCATGCAATCCGTAATAAATACATGATCATGACATGAAAACTTGCCATGTAAAAATCCCTATTTGTGATATATGGAAAATATATTGACCTCACATTTATTATATTTTTTTAAATAATTTTATTTAAATACTCATAAATGATGGGGAACCAATAAGATATTGAGCCTACATTTATTTCTCTAGTCTATTTAAATTACTTTCTAGATGGAGATAATAACTATTTTTAATCTTCACATAAATAATCATATTTCATTTAACTATTTTGTTGTATTTTGTCATCAGTATGAATTAAACGTAATTGTTACTTTTAAGTTAGTAAATGATGTCAAAATATATTAGTGTTTTTAGATTATGGAATGATATCATAATTTCTAAATGTATTCATGATTACCATATCTAAAATAAATACATAATGAATGAGATAAAACCATTCAAATGAATATAGTTTTGATTATATGGGAAAAGCAGGTTTTGAATGGACCTAAAACCATTTATAAACAGGTTTAAATGGGACCCAAAACCTGAAAATGGATGATCATGCTGCCAAAATAAAAATAAATGAATAGCCAAAAGAAAAACAACAACAACACTTCAAAGGATTAGCAAGACAACCCAAACCTACAACAAAACCAAGCTACAAAAAATGGTTTTGAAAGGAACCAAAAATCCAATAAAACAAGGTTTTATAGGGACCTTAAACTCTTTACAACTAGGTTTTGGCAGGGACCATGAACCCTTAGACATCACCTGCAATAGCCATGCAACAACAAACTAGTCGCTCAGGAAGACAAAATAACCGCTTGAGACAGTCTGACAACCATCAACAAGTAACAGCCAGATAGTAGCATAACACATAGCATCAACACCCACCCAACTCTCCAAGCCACTAGATGAAATAGCCAGGTCATAGAAAACTAAATGATTAGAAAAACCAAAGCCCATCAACATCCTTTCTCCACCTCTATAGGAGTAGTCACCATGGAAACCCAAGCTGCCACTACAGAGGAACACCAACCAATCTGCATTCCACCTCCATAGGAATGGCCTCCTCCTTAATAGAAGTTGCAATGGGGAAAACTCGTAGAAGAAGTGTAAAAAAACCACCACACCAACAACACCCATCTCCACCTCAAAAGGAGAGGTCTCCACCTCCATAGGAGAGGTCTCCATCTCTATAGGAGACACCAACTGTAGGACATGAAAGAAAGCCAACACTCTAGCAAAAAGAGTTAACATAGTAACTAGGGGAACCAGCAACAATAGGGTCTTCATGATGAACAAAGTAATCAACCCTATCAAATCTAAACCAAGGGTGGAAACAACACCCTTAAATTCCTATGAAATAAGAGAAAACAATGAACTAAACAACTCAAAATCCACCTCAAAAGAGGAACAACCATCAAAAGAAAGGGTAGCCAAGACTCCCTTAGGCAGAAAGAACAACTGGGACATAAAAAAAATATGTTGGAAAAACTAGACAGCAGCTTCACAACCAAACCCACAGCAACAAAAACACCAAACTGCACCAAGAACATCAAGGACTTGAAAGAGAAAATCCCAACCAAGAAGGAAAACTCTAGGAAAATCCCAACCAACAAGAGAGGCACCAAAGGATAAGAAACAAAAACATGAGTAGCCTCACAACCGAGTAAAGCAAACAACACCAAAGAAAATCCATTGGGACCCGAGGGAAGTAGGACAAGGCAAGGAAATCCCCCAAGTAGAGAGAGTAGAGAGAAGGCAAGACCATGAAGCACAACCTCTGACCCTACATGCCAGTCAGAGTCTAAAACAAGCCAAAAACTCTCCACAAACAACTCCACCAAAAGAAAACCAAAATCCACATCCTGCATCAAAGAGGAAATCCCACATAAGCACAACCTCAAAGCTGCAACGAAAGAAAACTCCAACAAAGAGGCGCTGGAACAGAAAAGGACAGAAGAGCCCATAAGTGGAAAAAGTAGAGAGAAGGTAGAACCATTATAATCAACATCCATACCTACATGCTAGTTAGGGTCTAAAAAATGCCAGAATCTCTCCACAATCAAACCCACTATAGGCAGCCCAAAAACCACACGTACTACCAAAGCAAGAGGCTCAAAAAAGTCTAGCACCAAAGGCATCGAGACAGCCAAGCCCTTAGGAAGAAGCAAACATGCACCCAAATGCACACCCAACAAAGAAGAACTGGGCAAAACCCCACAGGGAAAATGCAGTAGCCAGACCCGAAACACAACTCCCCAATAGGAAAATTATAGCAACCAACACCAAACCACAACATCCCAGAAGGACGATGGAAGAAAATAGATCCGCAATAGTGCAGCCTAGGCCAAAGATAGTAGCCAATACCACTCCTCAGCAGCCCCACAAAATTCCACCAACAACAAGCAAGGGGAGCCCACACAGAAAGGGAGTAGAGAGTAGGCAAAACAATAAAGTTTAACAACAGACCCAACATGCCAGCCATAGTCAAAGGATAGACATAAACTCTCCACAAACCTCCCAACCATAGACAAACCAGATCACACACTGAATGCCAAAAAATTATCCAGATCCACAGTAATATCAGACACCCCCACTGAAAGAGAGAGAAACCAATCATCATCGTCGTCATCTGACTTAGAACCACCATCACCCTCTACATCCAAGGATTTCAAAATCCTCGTCCTGCTCCTCTTCTCGCTCACGTGCTCCATTTCTTCAAATGAATATAGTTTTTTTTATGTGATTTTCATAATTTTTATATATTGAAGATTTTATTTTAAATATATATATATAATTGGTTAAATTCATGATTATCTGATCCTATTTGTATGTCTTGCAAATGTTTAGTTTAAGAGATATTAAATAAATAATTTTCTAAGCCCATGTTGCTTTGAAAAATATGTTATATGTGTAAGAATATATAATAGAATCATCCTATATCTATCATTTATTTATAAGTCTAAGAGTGATTAAATTATTTTAACTATATATAATACGCATTCAATCATTAAACAATGAGAAAGCTACGAGTAAATAACATATATTTTTTCTTAGTAAATAAAAAGACATGGCTGTGTGTAAGCACATGTACATGCATCTATGTGTGTGTGAGTGTGAGAGAGATAACATAACCATATAACTTATTTCTTCAAGCAATATACAATAGATAATTACAAGGAAATAATATCTATCTTTTTTTTTACTAATTTTTCTTAGGATTGTGTGTGCTTAAAATGGTTAGTTAATATATTTTAATTTTATTGAGGAAAACTTTGTAGAAGCTTATTAATGGAACCTTATAGATTTTTGAGAAAAAAATTGTATGATTTTATTTTTATATAAAATAAATAATGTGACTTTATATTTGATTTCATAGTAGTTAACATTTTTTATTTAATTTAGTTGTAAAAATGTATATTTACATTTATCATATTCCATAAATTATTATGAGGTCTTCACCATATTTGGTTTCAATGGAGATCTCTTCTTTAAAATGGGCATATATGCCCTCACTCCCAACAATCTTATTCTCATGGCTACAAGTTTCTCACACTATGCCCCAAGGTATACACAACAATTTTACATGTTTTTCTACATATTTATATTATTTAATTGATTGTAGGGTTGCATGCATTCATTTGCAACTTCCCAATCTACACCAAACATGTGAAGGATATCTTAAAAATAAGTTGAATGATTAAAAATCCCCCTTCAATTTGATGAAGTCTTTAATTTTACCAATGAAAGAGTTCCTCAAATTTTTAACTTATTACCTTATTGCCTCTATAAGAATGAGTTTTTTAATCATTTGGTGAAAGGATTTTGTGCAATCAAATAGATCTTGGCCTTATATTTTTTAAAAATTTTACTAAAGTACTCATAAATAAACATTTATTACCCTCATCAAAATAAAATATATATATTTATTGTTAAGATTAAAAGAACTATCATATAAATCATTATAATTTTTATTTTTAATACAATCTTAATTAGTCAAGATGTTTTCTATTTACTTTATACAATTGTTGTGGACATAAAGATTTGCATGTCATCTTAAAAATTATAATAAATATTTAAAAACATATTTAACATCTCATTGATGTGAATCAAACCAAATCTTATCTTATCTTCTAATAATATTTCTATTTTGTTTAAACAATAAAATTACTTGTGAAGGATTGTAGGATATTTTTGTTAATAATTATACTACTAGTACTAGACTAACATTAAAATGTGCCTTGCTAGCACCATAGTTATCTAAGTTGGGAAAGAAGAGGAGTGCATCTATTTATATTTTAAAATTTGAAAAGTAGAGCAACATAAATATTAATGTCCATGGTATGTGAATGACTTTGTTCTCTACACATGAGCTTCATTATAAATATAATTTAGGTGGAGGAATTGCAATGCAAGATATACTTTCCATATAGAAATAGTTACACCACTATTAATGGATTCACAAAATCTATGTATTTCTAGTCCTCCCATAAATAATTTCTACCTATTTATTTTTGTTAATATTCTCTTATGATTTTTCTATACTACAATGGAGACTACATAGCTAGAATTGATCCATGTACCATTATTATTATATGTATGGGAGATAAAAGCTACTAGGGGATTTTTTATAGCTATATAGAGTCATTGAAATAGGTGTATTGATATAGAGTAGAACTACCATGGGGTCTACCATAGCTATGAAGAGTCATTTTAATACACATTCATGTCAAAGTAGATCTTCCATGAGCTTTACCATAGCTATGAAGATTCATTGTAATTAAATAAAACTAAAAGTAGTTCATTTTTAACCTTGGGATTTTTGCTAGCTAGACCTTTATAAAAGATAAAAAGTAAAACTAGGACATCCCATATCAACATTTCAATAAGTAATAAGGCCATTATAAATAGAGATAGATGATCATTATTCTTGAGTATATGTGTGAAATGTTGAAACAATGGGTGGGTGTTATCAAAATGGGTTGATGAACCACTTAGGAGACCTATTTCTCACTATTTCATTAGGAAATGAGATCCACACAAAGAATTGACTTACAACCCTTAGGTGAGTTAACTCAAGGTGTGAATCTGTAGATTTCCTTATGACTAAAGGATAGAGGTTAGGTTCACTAGGAACTTTTGGGAGAAAGATTAAAAATAGTAAACTATCCCAATTATTCCAAATTAAATTTGAAACAACACTATTAAACTCAAAATAAGAAAAACCAAATATTAAATTCAAGATTTGAGAAGGGTAGAACTGTGTTTACCAGTCACCAAAAGTGAGTTTCTAAAGGCTGACTAGGACTCATTCGCCCAAGAGTGAATGGGTCCACTGTCAAGGTTTTTTTGCAACTTTTGGGAGCCTCTGATGTAGATCTGGATCTTACAATTTGTCCAAGTGGCAGTGTCAAAATGTTAGAAATATTTTTTGTAGATGAGTTTTTGTGAGATGGCAACTTTTATGAAAACTTTTGTAACTTGTCAACTTCTTCAAATTTTCTCTTCAAGAGATCTTCAAGCTTTCTTCCACCTAGATCTGCAAACACATAATAAGAGGGAAAATTTGTTTGTTTTTGGTGAATGGTGGTTTTCCTTGGTCAAACCCCATTTTGGGAATCAAACCTTGAAATGAATAAAAGTATGAAAGAGGGAATGAATAATGAACAAAGCTATGTTACCAATCAACAAAACCTTGGATAAGTCCTTGAATGAAATTCTGCAACTTGCATGAAATGGCTTCAATGGATGTGGATCTTGAACTTTGAATCTTGCTTGAAATAGTTCTTTGAATACTTGACTTGATCATGAAACCTACATCACAATGTTAGCTCCAAAAACATCCATGATGCAAGAAGATTTTGACATGGTGATTGGATTTTAAATGTTGCAATAAAACTATGATAAATCTGCTCTTGAATGCCTTGAAGTTCTCCAAAATTCTCTTGAATTTCTCTTATGAAGTCACATAAAAATTCTAGGTGAAACTTAGTGAAATGACCCTATATTTATAGGTATGAATCCTTAATTACTTTAAATTCAAATATCACAAGCCGACATTGAATCACATATTTGAATATGTTAAAATATCACCAAAAACATAATTTAAATTTAGGTCCTAAGGTCTAGGGAGGAACCCATGTCCCTAAACCTAGGACACACATTTATTAATGTAAAGTGTTATGTTTAGGCATTAATAAATGGTGGGTTTCCCCTTCAAAAAATGCAATTAAATAGGCTTGGAAAATGAATTAAAGGGTCGATTAAGGCATAATAAATCTCAATTAATTAAGGGAGACCTAAATAAGTGTGAAATTGTATAGGGATACTCCTTATAACACTAATCTAAGGCACAATTAAGTCCAATTTAACTAGGAGGTCCCAAACAAGTGAGAAAATGTAAAGGGATACATTTTTCAGCTCTACATTTAGCCCCCATTTTACTGAGAGGATGACCTTCCGTCAAACTCACACTAAAGTAGACAATAAAAATATATGTATGAAACAATGACAAGATACTCAATCATACAACATCAAAGACTCAAATAAAAGGGTAAAAACAAAAAGGGCAAATCAAGCCTCAACTATCTAAAGTGATGTGGAACAAGCCTCGTGTTATTGTCCAAAAAAAATGTTCACGAGTGGAACTCATTGTCCACTATGAAAACTGATGTAGAGTAGGTTGGATGTCTTCAACCTAACACAATAAAACAACCATTGCAAATATAGAACCCTAATTTGGTGGGTTTCTCTCACAATCTCACCATTCTCCTAATAACACTCCTAAAGTGGTGTTTCCCACATAATTTTTGAACTATAAATCATACCCAAAAACTAATTGAAAATTTAGATACCCATTATGGTTTTTGAAAACATACCAAATTTTCAGGTGGGGCTGTTTTGAAATATAAAGGTCAAAAAAATGTTGCTACACTTGAAACTAGGCTTATTTAGACTTATTCCACTAGGTCAAAACAAGGTTTTCACACTCCAGGCATCAAAAATTCATAAAAATGGCTCAGAAATGTCCTAAATGGTCTTCCCAAACATTTACAACCATTACAAATCATTTCCCAAGATATTTTCTACAAAACCTAACTCCTATGCCTCTTATTTTCCTAAAACAAGAGGTTTCATGGGCTAGGGCATCACCCAGCTTGCACTAAACGCCATCCCCTACTCCTATAACATTATGAACACTAAAAAAATGTATTCCCATACATTCCACCGAGTTTAAGGCCTGTTCATTGGTGGAATGGAGAGAAATCCATTATTTCCTGTCAAGGCACACCCTAGTGAGGGTTCAAAACAATTTTTAGTAAATCTGCTCTAACTTTCACCAAACTTGATGAAATCAAATGAAACCAATGGAAAAATAAAAAGGATTCAGAGAAACATCAAATCCAATCAATATTAGAGAACTCCCAGGCCGTACAAGGTCGTACTATACTATGTAGCAGCAAATTATGCCTCTAAAACACATAAAATAGTGTTTCTTTATTGCTCAATCTTCAAGATGCGCACCAAAACCTTGTCTTCGACTCCACGAGGCTTATTTAAGTCATTACAAACAAAATCTAATAATTTACAACTATCTTTTGAAAATATAACCGTTCAACTTCCCTAAAAGCCAAAAATGCAAGAATGCAAAAGTTGCTTGACAACTTTTTGCAACTTTCACAATATCTACAAAATAGACTCCAAAATAACTCAAGACACCTTACAAACATGAGAAATGGTCTTAAATACCTTATTACAAAAAAAACATGACTTAATCACAAAATACTAACATTAGACCCCTTTAGCACCATGAAGGCCCAAGTGCCTTGCACCACAAACAACACACATGCTCACACGAGCTAATGGGACTCCAGTTGTCCACTAGGTGAGTCCCCATGGGTGGAAAATGAGAGAATATTATTAGGATCACATACCATACCAAAGTTATACCTCCAATAACTTCAGTAAGGCACCACAAAATGAAACACAAAAGGGGTGGCAAATGAGAGAATCTTATTAGGCTCCCATATCATATCGAAGCTATACCTTTGATAACTTGAATAAGGAACCACAAAAAAAACATAAACTTAAAGCTTCATAAGGCCTAATAAGCTTCATTATGCTAAGCACCTATGAATAAACAAGAAAAGGCTCCATAGGCAAGCAAAGTGTGTTATGCTTGGTGGCCATAAAAAAGGTTTGAGCTTCACAAGGTTAGCAAGTTGTGTTATGCTAAACACTTATGAACAAAAATTCAAATAAACATGTTCAAAGGAATTTTTCTTAGTTCTTCTAAGGTCTCCTCTTAGGGAACATCGTACCTAATGTCTCCAAGAGAGGACAAGTCTAGGATAAAATATTCACAACTTAGGGAATGCAACGTGTAGCATCACCACTAAGAGAAAAGTCATATGCCAAAAAGGTCGCACTCTTGAGGGACATCAAACCCAATGACACCACCAAGAAAAAGACACATCACAACAAGTACAATAATATCACACAATAAAACATAAGGAATGTCAAAAAAATTAAAAATAATAATGCCAATGTATGCCCCCACTTTAAAGAAATTGCTAAACACCATGTTGTGAGAAATTACTTTAAAGTAGAAAATAATCAATGCTAACAATAAAGAAGACATGAGAGCTTATTTGGAAAGCCCTATGCCAAGTTATATATTTCCAAATGAAGCTACATCATGAAAAAAAAATATGAGTTTCCCCCAAAATGAAATTCCAAACACACAAGTGATCTATGGATTTGGGGTCAATATATTTTGCTACAATGTTGTTATAGAGCTTGGAAACATCATCATTTCCGAAATACTCATAGAACTAGAAGAATGACACATAGAGAGAAAAAACAAAGAAAAATATTTTGGGTCAACATGGAAGAGACCTAAATGTCTCGACGCCTTGCGTCATCCCCAAAAAGAAAACACAAGACAAAAGAAAAGATAAATGTTTATGACATATAGAAGAATGAAGGTACAGATAGAGGAATGAACATCTGAAGAGACATCAAATAGTTAAGTATGAGGGAGATCACATTACGCACATGCAATCACACAAAGAACATGAAAAAAGAAAACAAAGACAAGACTAGTAAGGCACATGCGAGTCAACCTATAGAAGGTCGTCTACATCCCAATATTGTTCATCATATGCGGAAGGTAGACAACTAGCCAAAGGAACAACATCAAGTGCAAAACTAGGACAAGGCTATCTAACCCCTTTCCCCCACTAAGTGCAAGACAAGGATGAGCCGAGATGAGTGATGAGAATGAGCTCCTTGCAATAAAGGAAATAATTTGTAATGAATGTGAAGCATGCAATAATGAGTATGCTATGACCCTACAACTATTACATGGCAAGGAGCAAGGTTCATGTAATTTCTATGGATTATTTTGTCATAAGAATCATGATCATTAGGATAAAAATCGCACAATATTATCTTTAAGGCACAACACTCAGATCTTAAAGCCATGATCATAACTCTCTTCTAGGTTGATAGGTGTGTTGGTCACTTTATTAACATAAGATGGATAGGTATGCGCTTGGTTAGAGGAACTAGGTTCACTCAAGGGTGGAGGTTTAGGCTTGGCTTGTGACTCAATTTCAAGATGTAAAAGACCAAACATCTCAAGTTGTGGGATAGTAAGAGGAATTGGTTGTTGCGTGGAAGGGTAAAAAGATGAATTGTTCTCAAGGTTGTTAAGGTAAGTGTTTATGAACTCATGCATGTTGTCATCATCCTCTCTTATGATGTCAACTTCATGAGGACATTCATTAGGAGTGGCATATTAGGTTCTATTACATTAGGATCTTTTCCAAAAACAAAACTTGAAACAGCAACCAAAGAGATTAAAGACTTTCATATATTGCCAATACACATGTCCATTATGCAAGAATGAATTGAAATGTAAAGAAATTATCAGATTTTCAGATTTATAACAAGATAATTTTCTTATTATGCTATGTAAAACCTAAAAATGATGTCTTTTAGATGCAATTTTGAATTCACACAATGCACTGAATTTATCAAATGAAGCTTAATATGATCAATTTAAGATAACAATTTTTTTGTAAACTATAACAAAAAACTGAAAACAATAAAACAAAATATAGAAATAGATATTTTGATGCCCAAAATACAAGAAAAAAATCCCTAATATGTTGAAAGTATGAAGGTGTTGTCATTGATGTCAATAGGTTGTTGTTTTCATTAATGTCAACTATGTTTTGATGAAGGTTATTGCAAGATGAAGATGTCTTGGATATTGAGAAAATTGTGAAAAAGAGGGAAATAGTATGTTGCAGGTTGTGCATGTGTAGTTGAGATATTGAGGAATTTTTGTGAGTACATGCAGCTATCTTTGTGTTGCAGTGTCTAGAGATGTGTTGGAATAAAGTAATGTGCTAAGTCTCTAGTACTTGGTTTCTAAGTGCTTTTGAGAAAATTTGATAAACAGATAAAATAGTGTTGTGCAAGTGTTCAAAACGTGCTCTGAGATGTGCTATGTGTTTCTTCTATGTTGATATTATGCTTGTGTAGATCTGATATATTGTTCAAAGTTGTTAGTATTACAATATTCAGAATTTGGGTTTCTAGATCGTTGTAAAGAGTGATATATATTCACTAGTGTGTGAACTAGTTTTTCAATGTTACTTTTTATGGGCTGGAGAAATGTATTTTCTCTGCATTTCTCCATATTTTTATTTCAAGTTGTGCAAATTTGGGGAGATTCTTATAATGTTTTTATCTTTCAAAATTCAAGGTTTTACTTGATTTGGTATGGTACAGTGTGTGTTTCATGTGTCAAAGTGCATATAAGGTTAACTAGATGTTTTGGGTTGAAGTATTTCTATGATGCGAGTTTGGATGAAGTCTTTGTTGGATCTCATGTGGTTTATGGATTATTTTGGATCGTGTTCAAGTGATTTTTTTTTTGGAAGTTTCAAATTGATTTAAGGAAGCGTGTACTTAATGTTTTATGGTGTTAAGCATAGGTATTGGCTGACCTAGTGTTAACACTACATGTGAAGTTTATGAAAGTGTGTTGAGCTTTGTTAGGATTTATTTGGGTCCTAATTAAGGATTTATATGGGTCACCTTCATTCCTATCCACCACAAGAATTTTTAGGTACCGACCTCATTTGAAAGTTTAAATGTAACAGATAGTTTCCAATCTTGGAGAAGGTTTTCAAGGTTGAGGATGATATAAATAAGAGTGGTGTTGTTGTAAGATGCAAGAGAGAGGCAAGATAGATGCAAGATAAATGTGAGTGATGAAAGTGATGCAAATTACAAAAGTATAGATGTGAATTTGAGTGGAGAAGTGTGAATTTCAAAGTGTTGGATTCTTGAATGCAATGAGTTGAAGGTGTCCATAATATTTCAAATAAGGCTGCAAAATTATTGGAGCATTTGAGGTGGATTCCTTTTTTCATTGAGAATTTGTTCTCTATATAACATTTCTCTTCTATCTTCTTTGTTTCTTTCTATGGAAATGAGCCCTTGTACCAATTTTGAAATTATTTATATTGTGAGCTAATCCTGACCGTTGTTTTTCCCTCATTGGATTTTCCATGTAAATTTGGTGTTCTCTTATGTATGGTATTGTTATTTCAATTTTTGTTATCTGCATTTCATGATTAATCACTTTAATAGAATAAGGGTTTAATGAATGTTTGTGGATCTGATTACTATTAAGGGTTTTGATGTTTTAATTTGCTACAACTGATTCACCCCCCTCTCAGTTGTCTTGTTCATTCAACATTTGGTATTAGAACCAGGTTCCTTGGAGAAGAGCTTAACCACTTAAGGTAGATTCGAGATGGCAAACAAGTTGGATTGCCCTAGATTTGATGGAACAGACTATGCATTCTGGAAGACAAAGATGGAACGATATCTATCATCTCATGGATTTGAGATTGAAAAGGCTATAAAGAATCAATATACTACACTAGTGAATGGTCCAAGCACAAGTGATGAGATCAAGGCACATGAGGTAAATTCTAAGGAAAGTTTAATTCTTGTGAATTTTCTTTCAAATTATGAATTGGTTAAATTTATGAATCTTAAGACTGCTAAAGAAGTTTGGGATAAGCTTGGGAGCATTTATGAAGGATATGATAAGGTCAAACAATCAAAGTTACATAATCTCAAGTCACAATTTGAGACCCTGTGAATTTTTGAAGATGAAATAATTACAGTCTACATGTAGATAATTGATGAGCTAGTAAGTGCTATGAGAGGCCTTGGTGCATAAGTCGAAGAAACTAGGGTGGTAAAGAAATTTCTTAGATCTCTTCCTGATTCTTGCAGTGAAAAGGTATCTACTATTGAGGAAGTTGCAAATTTTAATACTTATTCTAGAGATCAGTTTATTGGTACACTAACTTCATTTGAAATGAGAAAACCAAGCTTGAGAAATGGAACAAAAGTGGAGATTGATTTCAAGGCTGGAAAATTAAAAAATACTGAAGATTTAGATGGAGAAGATCTTGATGATGTGGAAGCTAACTTTGTAAGAAGGATGAAAAAGGGTACTGGTAAGTACAAAGGTAAACTACCTTTCAAATGTTTTAGGTGTAGAAATATAGGTCATTATGATTCTAGATGTCCAAAGTAGGTTGTGAACAATAAAAGTAAGGAGAACAAAGGAAATATGATTAAAAGAAACTACTATGTTAGAGAAGATGTTGGTATTTCTGATGATGAATCTGATTATGGAGATATTGATGAAAATGAATTCTTTTTCTTGGATTTAAAAGAAGAATCTACTTCTACTAACTCTAAGAGTTGTGTGAAGGAAAGTGTTTTGAAGAAGAAGGATAAGGTATAAGGTACTTTGGTTTCTACTTTTCATGTTAAACAAGATAAGAACTACTAGCTTATTAATAGTGGTTTCTCTAATCACATGACCAAGATAAAAGTAAGTTTGTTAAACTTGAAAAGTATGATGGAGGATTAGTTAAATTTGGAGATGATTCAAGAGCTAAGATTTGTGGAATGGGTTTGATCAGTTTTGATGGAAAGCATAATATTGAAGATGTTTACTATGTTAAGGGTTGAAGGAATAATATTTTGATTTTTGGACAAATGTGTAGCAAAGGATATAATATTGTGTTCAAGGATGAAATATTTGAGATCAGAAAAGGGTCTAGAATTATGATTGTTGCTGGTAAGAGGACATATAGAAATATCTATCAGCTTAAGGGTGTTGATGGTCATTGCTTTATGTCTCAGAATAATGAAATTTGGTTATGGCATTGGAGGATGTGTCACATGAATTTTGATAATTTGGTTAGAATCAGTTTAGTTCATGCAGTGAGAAACCTACCTAGAATCATTAAGCCTATCAATGCAGTTTACAAAAATTATCAATTTGGAAAGCAAATAAGGAGTAGTTTCAAGGGAAAGGAACAATCTACTACCAGACTACTGGAATTAATACATACATATATTTTTGGTCCTATAAAGGTGAGAAGTCTTCAAGGTGATAGGTATTTCATGCTTTTGATTGATGATTACTCTAGAATGACATGGGTTACTTTTCTTAGAGAAAAATTTGATGCACTAGATAGTTTCAAATCATTTAAAGCTATGGTTGAGAATGAAATGGATTTGAAAATCAAATTTTTGAGGTCTAAAGGAGGTAGATAATTTACCTCCAATGATTTTAACATGTTTTGTGATGTTCATGGAATAAAGAGGCACTTGTTTTCCCTTAGAACTCCTCACCAGTTAGCAAAATGGAATGGTTCAAAGAAAAAACTAGACTATTCAAGAAGCTGCTAGGGCTATGATGAAAGAAGCTAACCTACCAGAATTCTACTGGAGAGAAGTAATTCATACTATTGTGTACATACTTAACAGAGTTCAAGAAAAATATAACATCACAAAGTCTCCCTATGAGTTGTGGTATGGAAGGGTTCCTACTGTCAAGTACTTTAGAGATTTTGGAAGCAAGTGTTGTATCAAAAGAGATGAAGAAAACATAGGAAAGTTTGATGCAAATTTTGATGAAGGTATCTTCCTTGGATATTCTACTAAAAGAAAATCTTACAAATTTTACAACAAAAGGCTAAGAAATATTGTTGAAAGTGCAAATGTTAAGGTTGATGAAGATATGTATAATTCAATTGTTATAGATGGATATGTATTAGATGAACTTTCTTGTGTAGAAGAAGAAGAAGAAGAAGAAAAAGTTAAAGAAAAAGAAGTGCAAAATAAAGAGGAAGAAGCTCTAGAGAAGACCCCTAAGACCCCTAAGTATGTGCGTAAGAATCATTCCAAATAATATATAATTGGAGACAAGAGGAAAGGAGTATTGACAAGAAGCTGAGTTATTGAAGCTGAGGTAAATTTGTATCTACTTTCTAAAGTTGAACCTAAAACAATGAGTGAGGCATGCAAAGATGAACATTGAATGAAGGCATGGAAGAAGAACTTATGCAGATTGAGAAAAGTTAGACTTGGGAATTGTTTCCTAGACCAGAAAACAAGAGCATAATTGGAACAAAGTGGGTATTCAAAAAAAAACTGAATGAGAATGGAGAAGTGGTAAGAAATATAGAAAGGCTTGGGTGTAAGGGTTACTCACAAGTGGAAGGAATAAAATTTGGGGAAATATTTGTTCCGGTGGCTAGGATGGAAGCTATCAAAAAAAATTTGGCATTTGCAACATACAAGGACTTTATTTTGAATGGTGAATTGGAAGAAGAGGTTTACATGGAACAACATGAAGGATTTCAGTTGTCAGATCAATCGAATATGGTGTACAAATTTAAAAATACATTATATGGATTGAAGCAAGCTCCTAGAGCTTGGTATGAAAGATTAGACAAATATTTGATACAACCAGGATTTAGTAAAGACACTACAAATAGTAATCTTTACTTAAAAATTGAGGAGGACAAAATTGTGATAGTGGTTGTGTATGTGGATGATATTATCTTTGGAGGCAATGAAGCTATGTATAAGAAATTTGTTGAAGAGATGCAAAAAGAATTTGAGATGTCAATGTTTGGGGAGATGAGTTTCTTCCTTAGGCTACAAATCAATCAAACAAATAAAGGAATTTTCATTTCATAGACAAACTATGTCAAAAAGATGTTGAAGAAGTTTGGAATGGAAGACTCCAAACTGGTATGTACTCATGTGGTGACTAGTTGCAAATTGAGAAAGGATGATGATTCACCTAAGGTTGATCAAAGAAAGTATAGATCTATGATTGGTGGACTGTTATATCTAACTGCTACTAGACCGAATATCATGCATCCAATTTGTCTTATAGCTAGATTTCAATAAGATCCTAAAGAAACACATGTTACAAAAGTGAAGAGGATATTTGAAGATATTTAAAAGGTATTCCATATTATGGCTTATGGTATTCTAAGGATACTGATTTCACATTAATTTCTTACATAGATGCATATTGGGATACTTGTGTTGATGACAGGAAAAGTACAAGTGATGGAGCATTCTGTTTTGGATGTAGATTGGTGTCATGGTTAAGTAAGAAGCAAGATTTAGTTTCTTTATCCACTACAGAGGTTGAGTATATTGTAGCAGCATCTTGTTGCATGCAAGTATTATGGATGAGACAAACATTGAAGGATATTAGAGTAGTATATGATGAGCCTATATATATCTTTTGTGATAATACAAGTGCAATTGACATTTCAAAGAATCCAGTGATGCATTTAAGGACAAAGCATATATCAATCAGGTATCACTTTCTGAGAGAGAAGGTTATGGATAATGAGGTGAATATTGAATATGTACCTATAGAGGATTAGATTATTGACATATTTACTAAGGCTCTTCCTAAGGATAATTTTGAGTACCTTCAAGAGAAGTTGGGGGTTATTGCCCCTCCTTCTTTGAACTAGATGCATATGAAAATGCATCAGTCTAGTGGATCTATGGATTCATTTCTTTTCTGGACTAATGTTGGTGGCTACCTCTTAGGGGGAGTAGGTAGTGTCATTGTTGCAGTAAGGAATATTGTCATTGTGTAGATTTGTTGATTTGGTTGGGTGTACTCCTAAGGGGGAGTATTCAGAGGTAGTATATTGGTTCAGTATCAAAGGGGGAGAATAATGCAAAACACTTTATCCTTTACCATTGATGTCAAAGGGGGTGAAAGAATCATGTGAAAAAGCTTATCTACTCAGGGGGATAGAAAAGAAAGAAAATCATAAGAAAAAGTGTGTTTTTAGAGTTGTTGTGTTGTCTTTGATGGTTTTTACATCATGTGTTGCCATCAATGACAAAGGGGAGATTGTTGCAAGTATGAAGGTGTTGTCATTGATCTCAATAAGCTATTTTTTTCATTGATATCAACAAGATGATTTTTTCATTGATGTCAATACGCTAGTGTTGTCATTGATGTTAACTATGTTTTGATGAAGGTTATTGTAAGATGAAGATGTCGTGGATATTGAGAAAATTGTGAAAAGGAGGGAAACAGTTTGTTGCAAGTTATGCATGTGTAGTTGAGATATTGAGGAAGTGTTGTGAGTACATGGAGCTATCGTTGTGTTGGAATAAAGTATTGTGCTAAGATGGTGTCTCTAGTACTTGGTTTCTAAATTCTTTTGAGAAATTTTGATAAACAAAGAAAATAGTGTTGTGCAAGTGTTCAGAACATGCTCTGAGATGTGTTTCATGTTTCTTCTATGTTGATGTTATTCCTATGTGGATCTGATATATTTTTCAAGGTTGTCATTAGTTGCTATATTCAAAATTTGGGTTTTTGGATCATTGTACTGAGTGAGATATATTCACTAGTGTGTGAACTAGTTTTTAGTGTTACTTTTTATGGTATGGGATAAATGTATTTTCTCTGCATTTCTCCGCATTTTTATTTTAGGTTGTGCAAATATGGGAAGATGCTTATAATGTTTCTATCTTTCAAAATTCAAGGTTTCACTTGATTTACTATGGTATAGTGTGTGTTTCATGCGTTAGAGTGTGTATAAGGTTAACTAGATGTTCTGGGTTGAAGTATTTCTATGATGCAAGTTTGGATAAAGTCTTTGTTGGATCTTAGGTGGTTCATGGATTATTCTAGATTGTCTTCAAGTGAATTTTATTGTCTGAAAGTTTCAAATTGATTTAAGGAAGTGTGTACTTAATGTTTTATGGTGTTTAGCATGGGTATTGGTCGACCTGGTGTTAACACTACATGTGAAGTTTATGAAAGAATGTTGAGATGTGTTAGGATTTATTTGGTACCTAATTAAGGATTTATATGGGTCACCTTCATTCTTATATAACGCGGAAATGTTTAGGTACTGACCTAATTTTAAATTTTAAATGTAACGGATAGTTGTCGACCTTGGAGAAGGTTTTCAAGGTTGAAGATATAAATAAGAGTGTTGTTGTTGTAAGATGTAAGAGAGAGGAAAGATAGATGTGAGATAGATGTGAGTGATGAATTTTGTGTGAATTACATAAGTATAGATGCAAATTTGAGCAAAGCAATACAAATTTCAAAGTGTTGGATTCCTAAATGCAGTGAGTTGGCGGTGTCCACAATCTTCCAAACAAGGTTGTGAAAGTGTTGGAGTATTTGTGGTGGATTCCTTGTTGCATTGAGTTTTTTTTCTCTATGTAACATTTCTCTTCTATCTTCTTTGTTTCTTTCTATGGAAGTGAGCCCTAGCTGTGAGCCTTTTTGGACAGGGTGTCCTATTTTGGCAGTGAGCTCTTGTATCGATTTTGCAATTAATTATATTATGAGCTAATCCTCACTGTATTTTTTCCCTCATTGGTTTTTCCATTTAAATCTAGTGTTATCTTTTGTATGGTGTTGTTATTTTAGTTTTTTATCTATATTTCATGATTAATCACTTTAACAGAATAAGGGTTTAATGGTTTGTGGATCTAATTATTGTTGAGAGTTTTGATGTTTTAATTTTCTACAACTGATTCACCCCCCCTCTCAGTTGTCTTTTTCATTAAACATAATCAGGGAATCATTCACCCATGGGTGAATGGGTCATAGCTAAGGGTTTTGAAAAATGAATTTACATATTTCTGAGTTGATTCTTATGGTTTTCATATTCTAGACTGAGATAGTTGGTTGTAGTTTGAATGTTCTATAAATTTAAGTCTCAATGAAAATGAAAAATAGTGATAAATGAAAACTTAGGAGACCTAATTTGATGTGAAATTTTGACTCAATTTTGTGTTTTAGATTTTTGGTCATGCAATGTTATGTAAATGCTTTACAAAATGGTTTTTTTTTTTAATTTTCCAAATTTTAAAGAATGCAAAAATGCAATCCTAAAACCTTAGATGAGATGAACACTAATGCAAGTTAAAAAAACCTAGATGAGATTAAATTCAATGAAATGCAATGCAAATGAATGCAAATCCTAGATCTAGGGTTGAAATAGACTCCAAAATTAGAAAGGCGCAATGCTCAAAAGTCAGGTTCACCAAAATGAAATAGGTGAAAAAATGGGTGGGTGTTATCAAAATGGGTTGATGAACCACTTAGGGGACCTATTTCTCATTGTTTCATTAGGAAATGAGATCCACAGAAAAAAATTAATTACAACCCTTAGGTGAGTTAACTCAAGGTGTGAATCTGTAGATTTCCTTATGAATGAAGGATGGGGGTTAGATTCACAAGACACTTTAGGAGAAAGATTAAAAATATTAAACTATCTCAATTATGCCAAATTAAACTTGAAACAACAATATTAAATGCGAAATAAGCAAAACTAGAAATTAAATTGCAGATCTAAGAAGGGAAAAACTATGTTTACTAGTCACCAAAAGTGATTTTCTGAAAGCTAACTAGGATTCATTCACCCAGGGGCGAATGGATCCATTGTTAGGGTTTTTCTACAACTTTAAAGTGCCTCTGATGCAAATCTGGATCTTCCAATTTGTCCAAGTGGTAGTGTCATAATGTCGGAAATAATTTTTGTGGATGAGTTTTTCTGTGAGATGACAACTTTTGCAACTTTGTCAACTTCTTCAAATTTACTCCTCAAGAAATCTTCAAGCTTTCTTCCACCTAGATCTACAAACATATCATAAGAGGGAATAATTGTTTGTTTTGGGTGAATGGGGGTTTGCCTTGGTCAAACCCTATTTTGGTAATTAAACTTTAAAATTAATAAAAGCATGAAAGAGGGAATAAAGAATGAACAAAGCTATGTTACCACTCAACAAACCCTTGGATAAGTCCTTGAATGAAATTTTGGAACTTGCATAAAATGGTTTCAATGGAAGTGGGTCCTTAACTTTGAGTCTTGCTTGAAACAGTGCTTTGAATACTTGACTTGATCATGAAACCTACATCACAATGTAAGCTCTAAAAATATGCATGATGCAAGAAGAATTTGACATGATGATTGGATCTTGAAAGCTACAATAAAAATTTGATAAATCTACTCTTGAATTCCTTGAAGTTCTCCAAAATTCTCTTGAATTTCTCTTATGAAGGCACATAAAAATTCTAGGTGAAACTTAGTGAAATAGCCTTATATTTATAGGTATGAATCCTTAATTTCATTAAATTCAAATATCACAAGCTGACATTGAATCATAGATTTGAATATGTTAAAATACCACCAAAAATATAATTCAAATTTAGTTCCTAAGGTCTAGGGAGGTCCCATTCACCCATGGTCGAATGTGTCCCAGGTCCCTAAACCTAGGACACACATTTCTCAATGTAAAGTTGTTGGGAAAGTCTGCCTCAACTTTTTGATCTTTTCCCTCGAAGACTTGGCATTTTCCTTCAGGCTCTGGCCTTTAATGTGACGGTTTGGCTTGGTCTTGGCGGTGTCTATCTAGTGGTTACCTCCTTACCATGCGCAGTGAATTCTCTCACCATGGTGGCACGGTAAGGCCGCTTGCAACCTGTGTTGGTGGTTACCACCTTACCGCGCGCAGTGAGTTCTCTCACCGCGGTGGCGCGGTAAGGCCGCCAACGGCCTAGCTCGGTGGTTACAACCATACCACAGGCGATGGTTCCTCTCACCACGGTGCCCGTGGTGAGACCACCTGTGATGGCCTCGGTGATTACCACCATACCACAAGTAGTGGGTCCTCTCACCGCGGTGGCCATGGTGAGACCGTCAGCAGTCGGCCTAGCGGTTACCACCATACCATAGGAAGACATTGGAGGGTCGGTAGTAGCGTGGTATAGTCAAGGTCTAGGCTTGGTGGTGGCTCGGGTGAGCTTGGTTGAGCTCACTGCCATACCGTGAGGCGAGATGGACAAGGCAGTGGTAGCGAGGTAGATGGCTGGGTGAGCTCAGGCGAGCTCACCACCATACCGTGAGGTGACTCAAACAGGGGCGCGGTAGTGCGTTGGAGTCATGGTGCGAGCCCGGATGGCTTACCACCATACCACGAGGCAAGTCCGATGGGGCAGCGGTAGCGAGGAAGATGGTTGGGTGAGCTCGAGCAAGCTCACCGTTGTACTGCGGCTAGGTCAAAGGAGCTTGACGATTGCACGATAAGAGCTCAGATGAGCTCAAAACTCAGTTGACCGAGTTGGATAGGTTTGACCAACTATTAGAAGTAATGAATGAATTGTTTGGTGACACATGGCAAGTTCTTTGAGATCTCATTGGTAGAAGTTGGATTTCTTGATTACGATAGAGCTGCATTATTAAAGCAAGGTTGACGGACATGCTTGAGACCGATTTAATGTTGCGCAACTTGATGCATGCTGAATAAGCGGTGCACATTATCATAAATAGAAAGCTTGTAGGTGGATAATTTATTATCCTGATGATCGTTGCAGGCAAAGATGGGTTGAATAGGTATGTACATGGTATAAGAAATCGTGGGTGCAGTTCGATAAAAAGATGAGCGAAGAGAGAGAGGTTGAGAGTGTTCAAGCGGTATTTTACCATGAACACTTAGACTCTCAGATCTTCAAGGATGTGAACCTATGGAGGCCAAGAGGCTGGGTTGGCCATAAGGCTGGCTATGACAGTCATTTGTGAGGAGCTGAAGGGAATCTACACAATATGTCATGAGGACATTGTAACTGTGTGAAGATTCTAATTTGTGTTGCCTGTATTATTTTCCAGATGAACAAGATGTAATCTCCTGAAGAGCATAGCTCTGGTTTTGTATTGTAACCGTTTTAGTTACTGAATAATACATGTGAGCTGAGTGTTTTGGAGGGTGGGATTTTTAACCTGAAAGGGTTTTCCCCTCGTAAATCTATGTGTTCATAGTTTTGTCTTTCATGGTTGTTTGATTCTACAATCTGATTTTGTTCTTGTGTTGAATCTGTTATTTATCAAGCATTTACTTTTCTCAGAGGATCAATGGGGGATCAACTGTGCCTGCTTCCACTTTATGGCATAGTTGTTTGTGTCTTTGAAGTGATAAAAATGAAAATCACTAAGACATTGTTGTCTTAGATGTTGATATATGATGACAAACCAACTTCGTATCCCCAACAAGTGGTATCAGGGTTGGTTGAAGGAGGTTGAGGCTTGATGATACCAACAAGTGGTGTCAAAGCCTTCTCCTAGTTACTGAAGTTTTGGGTATTTCTCTTGTGATGATTTCTCAGCCTGGCAAGCTTGAGGAAATCTGGAGAAATCGGTTGGTGATTGATCCTTCGATGAGTGGAAGTTGCTTCTTTGATTCAACACACAGTTTTGAAAGACACTAGAATTTCCTAGAGTTGACCATATTGTGGCAATGTGGTCTGAGGCTCCTGGCTCGTAGCAAATGTTCCTGATGCAAAGGGCGTGAGATGTGCTTATGTTTGTGTTGCAGCAAAGCATGGTTTCATACTGGATGTCTATGTGAGAGGCTCCCTGGTGGTATGGAGTTGCTTGTGTTGTTGTTCAGCCATGAAGTTTTGGTGGTTGTGTTGGGTATTCTGACTTAGCACTGAAGGTTGTTTCTCTGCTGCTTTGATTGCATGGAGGCTATGAAGTTGATCCTGGTGGTCTACAACTTTTGAATAGCTTGGCTCTCTCATATGCTTGTGCATGACTGTGATTTTTGGAACTAGTCTGAAATGGACTTGTTGTTTCATTCTTACCTGTGTCTTGCACTCACATGGTTCAGATTCATGTCTTTGGCTCTGAAGGTTTTGTGTAGATTTTCCTAAAAAGTCTATCATGCATATTCATGTTTCTTTTCATTGTTCTAGTTAATCATGATGGTTGTGTGCAGACTCCTAAGTCGTCCAGATGAGCAGTGAATATGGAGATGCATGGGTGTTTTATAAACACTGTGGTTTTGCAGGTTTTACACAGTCAAGAAAAACTTGTGGTTTGTGGAGTTGTTGTTCAACTACTTTCTAGACCTTGGATTTTGGGGTGTGACTGGATGAGATAGTTGCAATTCGACATGGTTTGAGGAGGTGTGATGTCTTCTCTGCATGAGAATTTTGGTATGTGTTTTTCATTCAGAATTCTTGTGGTGTTGCTTGTTGGTCTCCTAGACTATGGTGCTTGAGTTGTGGACGTGATTGGAAAATCGGATCTGTTGTTGATCTGATGTTTGAGTCATGTTTTTCTGCTTTGGTTGTTCTCTTTGATGATCTCAGTTTTGTAGTTTCCAGTGCGATGATAGATTTGCAGGTTTCATTGGTTGCATCCACGAGTTGTGCAATCATGTGGGCTATCCTTACCTACATGTTTTTTGTGAGATATCTTGGGAGTGGACTGTCTATATCCACGAGGTTGTAATAGTGTGGTGCAGATCTATTAGTTGGCCTTGTCTGTGGTCACTTGTGCATTGGCGTGATTGTTTTTTGAGATGAGAGGAGGAATGGCATTTGAGTACCTGAATAGTCAGTGATGGGGACCTATAGCATGTGTATCATGATGTCATGGAGATCTGGATACACTAGCTTGTGTAAGCTTTTGACAATGATGGTGTGGTCTGCATGAGCTAGTGATCTTGGTGTTGTTCGACGTTGTTGTCTGATGGACATGTTGTCGTTTATACCTGGAGGTTCTCAGATCAGAAGATGATGCTTGGAAAGCTCGGTGTCACATTTGAGTGGGAGCTTTAGAAGTGACTTTGGATTCATCACTTGGTGGTGGATGATCTTCTTTGGTGTTGTAGATGCTTCTTGAGGACTCTTAGATCCTGTTGTTGCAGAAGAGTTCTTTTGCATCTGTATGGTCACTATTTGAAGATGTGCAGCATCTTGGAGCCATGGAGGACATTGGTTGTTTTTGGCTAAGATGTTGGTAGTGCTTGATAGGTGATGTTGGTTTAGAGTTTGTTTGATTTATGTCATGGTATACTCTTGCTTGTGCATTAGAGTTTTGGCATGTTGCTTTTTTCTTGATACCATGGCTTGTTCACTTGAAGCATGGTATCTCCTAATGGAGATGTGTAGATCATGATGTCATGTTAAGGTCCTATCCTAGGTTTTGGACCTTTGACAGTGGTCTGGGGATTCTCTATGTTTTTAGTACTTCAGTCATATGCTGGAAGACTTCATGTTTATTGCAGTCACGCAGTTTGGAGTTAGCATGAGTTGATAGGTTGCTGGTGCTCATGGATGCATGGAGAATAAGGTGAGGCTGGAATTCTTTTGAGAATGTTGTTGTTACAGTTGAAAGTCTGAGTTTCCTGCACCTTGGTTGAACGTGAGTTCAACAGAGACCATGAAGGAAATTGCTCTTGGGTAAGTCACAGTGACTTGTATATCTTGTAGGAGCATCTTTTCTTTTCTTCTTGGTCTGCTCGGCAGTGAGGTTCACTTGAAAGGTATTCGCCCATTATATCTTTCAGATGTATGATATGCTTTATCTTTCATGCATATGAATCTTGAGTTGTTTTGAGATTCTGGAGGATTCATAATGAAAGGTGGACAACATAGTGGATCTCCTTGTGTTTCTAAGGACTGATAGGAGATGGTTAAATGGGTGGGTCTGATCTTCTTTGAGGTGCTTACATCCATGGATTTGTTGGGTGTTGTTATGGTTTTTCCCTTTGGGATGTGAAGATGATCTTTCTTAGCACAGCTGGCATTTAGAAGTGTATGTAGGAGGATGCTACATGTTATGATTTGTTGTTTTCTCTCTATTCTAGTATTTTTCTTCCTGAATGTTCATTTGACTTTAGATGCATGTGGAGCCGTGTTGTTTCCTTCTTCAGTCAAATATGGAACCTTGGAAGAATGTGGAAGACTGTTGATAGAAATTTTTCTTGCAGCAGGTGGTTGCAGGTTGTGCATATCAGTGTAGGTGTTCCTCGTAACTACATGGATCTTTTTTTCTATGTGCAAGGATTGGTGGACTTGGTATGCCTGCATCACATGTGATGGTGCTATGTTTGCATTCATCTGGACAATACCCTTGCAGTGGGAGTACCTAGACGTGTTGGGTCATTTGACTGGTTGACACATGGTGCTTGTTCTTTGCTAATGATGGGTTGGTTATGTGATGGCATGAGTTTACTGATGTACATACTGAGAGGTATGGGTGATTGGATGGTTTTAGCACGAGTTGTGGGTGCTGGTTTTCAATCGCATGGGTTTGATCAGTTGGATGGAGGGCATTCAGTTTTATGGTTGTTGTTCTAGCTAGGGTCTTGGTTGGAGCGTGGAAGCAAGGTGTTGGTCCTTGTTCGGGTGTTTGGAGGAAGCCTAAAAGTCTTTGGCAAGTGGGAGATTGTTGGGAAAGTTTGCCTCAACTTTTTGGTCTTTTCCCTTGAAGACTTGGCATTTTCCTTCAGGTTCTAGCCTTTACTGTGATGGTCTAGCTTGGTCTTGGCAGTGTATGTCTGGTGGTTACCGCCTTACCACATGTGGTGAGTTCTCTCACCGCATTGGCGCAATAAGGCCACCTGTAACCTGCATTGGCGGTTACTGCCTTACCGCGCGCAGTGAGTTCTCTCACCGCAGTGGCCTGGTAAGGCCGCCAGCGGCCTGGCTTGGCAGTTAATGCCATACCGCAAGTGGTGGTTCCTCTCACCATGGTTCCCGCGGTGGGCTCGACGGTTACCGCCATACTGCAGGTGGTAGGTCCTCTCACCATGGTGGCCATGGTGAGACCGCCAGCGATCGGCCTAGTGGTTACTACCACACCGCAGGAAGGCATTGGAGGGTCGGCGATAGCGTGGTATAGTCAGGGTATGGGCTTGGTGGTAACTTGGGTGAGCTTCACTGAGCTCACCGCCATACCGCAAGGTGAGATGGACAGGGCAGTGGTAGCGAGGTAGATGGCTGGGTGAGCTCAAGCGAGCTCACTGCCATACCGCGAGGCAACTCAAATAGGGGCACAGTAGTGCAATGGAGTCAGGGTGTGAGCTCGGATGGCTTACCGCCATACCGCAAGGCAAGTCCGATGGGGCAGCGATAGTGAGGTAGATGGTTGGGTGAGCTCGAACGAGCTCACCTCTGTACCACAATTGGGTCAAAGGAGCTTAGGGGTTGTACAGTAAGAGCTCAAATGAGCTTGAAACTTGGTTGACCGAGTTGGATAGGTTTGACTGACTGTCAGAAGCAGTGAATGAATTGTTTGATGAGACACATGGAAAGTTCTTTGAGATCTCATTGGCAGAAGTTGTATTTCTTGATTACGATAGAGTTGCATTATTAAAGCAAGGTTGACGGACATGCCTAAGACCAATTTAATGTTGCGCAGCTCGATGCATGTTGACTAAGCGGTGCATGTTATCATAAATGGAAAGCTTGTAGGTGGATAATTTATTATCCTGATGACCGTTGTAGGTAGAGATGGGTTGAATAGGTATGCACACAGTATAAGAAATCATAAGTGTAGTTCGATAAAAAGATGAGCGAAGAGAGAAAGGCTGAGAGTGTTCGAGCGGTATTTTACCATAAAAACTTAGACTCTCAAATCTTCAAGGATGTGAACTTGTGGAGGCCAAGAGGCTGGGCTGGTTGTGAGGCTGGTTGTGACAGTCATTTGTGAGGAGTTGAAGGGAATCTACACAATATGTCATGAGGAAATTGTAATTGTGTGAAGATTATAATTTATGTTGCCTGTATTATTATCCAGATGAACAAGATGTAATCTCCTAAAGAGCATAGCTCTGGTTTTATATTGTAACCATTTTAGTTGTTGAATAATACATGTGAGTTGAGTGTTTTGGAGGGTGGGGGTTTTTACCCGAAAGGGTTTTCCCCACGTAAATTTGTGTGTTCATAGTTTTTTCTTTCATGGTTGTTTGATTCCGCAATCTGAATCTGTGCCCGTGTTGAATCTGTTATTTGTCAAGCATTTACTTTTCTCAGAGGATCAATGGGGGATCAACTGTGCCTACTTCCGCTTTATGGCATAGTTGTTTGTGTCTTTGAAGTGATAAAAATGAAAATCACTAAGGCACTGTTGTCTTAGTTGCTGATCTATGATGACAGACCGATTTCGTATCCCCAACAAAAGTGTTATGTTTAGGCATTAATAAATTTCATGTTTCCCCTTCAAAAAATGTAATTAAATAGGCTTGGGAAATGAATTAAAGGACCAATTAAGGCATAATTAATCTCAATTAATTAAGGGATCCCTAAATAAGTGTGAAAGTGTAAAGGGTTATGCCTTACAACACTAAATTAAGGCACAATTAAGTCCAATTTAACTAGGAGGGCCCAAACAAGTGAGAAAATGTAAAGGGATACATTTTTCGTCACTACAATGTGAAATATATAAAATGGGAATTCACACCATAATGTGAAGCTTCTAGTTTGATAAGTGGTGAGAGCTACATAGTTATACTTTTTCTTTAAAAAAATTATGTAGAGAGACCAATAGAAGTATTTATAATCTCTTAACTAGTGAGAAAGTTATACGTAGAGAGACTATAAAGGAAGTATTTATAATCTCTAAGATAGTGAGAAAGTGGAAAGACACATTTCCTTGTAAATGATATAAACTATTTGATGATGGAAAAAATAATACAATAAATCACTTTTTATCTATTATGTTAGATAAACTATAATAGTGATTAATATGGAAAAAAAACTAATCTAAATTATAATTCTTATAATTATAGTGTGTAAATTTTGCAATTCAATCTAAATAATTAGATTATCTATTATTTAAGTGTTGATTGCAATCAGTAGTCTAGTAAAGGTCAAAGAAGCATAAAAGAAAGCAAAATCTTAGGCTTTTTTGAACTTAAGGCAATAGCAACCCTCTCTTTAGACAGTGCCTCAAGGTCCAAGTGAACCACATACTGGTATGCACAGAACGGTCTCATAAATGTGATTTTTACAGAATGCCCAGAAATAAGAAATGTTGCATCCTCTTGTATGGAATGAAAGTAGTTTTTTTTGTCTTTATAGTCCTTTTCTCTCCTCCTTTGCATTGAAAAAAAGAGTAGCAAAACTATAGTGATATGTGCATTTTACAGTGAAAAAAAGAGTAGCAACATTGTAGTAATATGTTCACTGTAGGAAGTTTCAGGAACAAGTGACAAAGCTCGTTTGTGAATGTGTACCATGTAACATAGACACCTATCATTAAGAATCTTGAATTTTAAATGCCATTATTAATACCGAGTAGACCATATGAGAGAATCCCCATGGGTTCATGGGTTCAATACCCATGACCAAGCACAAGCATGAATACACAATTGTGATAGAAAACTAGGCAAGCAAAATGTGCATAATCGTTTCATCTAACAATAGCACTAATGGACAAGGGACAACAAACGTGCTCACCAATGTAAAGATAAACTTTGTATTGGCTAATCTACTATTTCAAATAGAAACTTGTGAATCTTAGGCAAGTTCTATGACTACACGGTGGGGAAAGATGGATACCAAGTTGAATAGTTCAACTACTTTCCATCCACAAACGATGGTCAAACTAAAATAGTGTACAAAACATTTGTGCCTCTTGAGAAGATATAATAAGAAGCATCCAAATGTTTGCAATGAGAATCTGGCATACATTTTCCATTTCTACAATAGGTGATGCACAATTTTACAAAAGCAACTATCTAAAATGTGTTTCAGTTATCTACCTCAATTGGTTGTTGTTTATGGACATCAAGATGACAATAAAGAAGATGTGTGTTTGGAAGCAAAAAGGATTGAAAAATACATTGATAGGGCAAGAACAGCTAAAAGGATCTCATAATAAGGTTGAATCTTCAAGATACAATTTAATGCTTGCATACTAATAAGAAGATAGAACTCTGCTTATTTGTCATGGACAAACAAGGCATGATGAATGATTTAATTTCTTTGCTTTTCCTTTGAGAGTGTAATTTAGTCATGCAGCCACATACAACCATCAGTAGGTCCATTCACATGCAGACATGCAATGTTGTGCTTGGGGCACAAGCAACATAGGGTCCAAATAGCTTTTTGCACACAGATACCTAGAAGCCTTGCAAACATGAGCATTCTTATATTGTTCAATTTAAGTACATGCAATAGGGAAAGTTTAATACACAACATTTATCAAGTTGCAAGTACAGATATTGCCAGATACATAATGAGGCACCTAATGGAAATGCATGAATAGTTTAAAACTAAGGCATATTGAGTTTCAGATTTTCAAAATACCTAAGTGATGTAATTCCGAGTTGGTGTTGATAATCTCATGCACCACTCTATCCTCCACAAGATTATTAAGATAAATAAATTTTACTGTGTCTCCTTTTGTGTACTATTTATTGATTATTATCAATTATGTAATTGTGCCATTTTGATTCCCTTATGTATTTATGTTATAACATTGCGAATTTACAATCTCCTTGATTTAGTGATATAAGTTTTTTATTTATTTTATTTATTTTTATTCGAGAACAGTTGAATTTTTGTAATAGTCAATATTACGATTCATATCTACAGTAAATATCTTTAAAAACAGTCAATCCAGTGGAGTAAAAAATTGCTTTTTATTTTTTTATTTTTGTATCTCAAAATTGTTTTGATTCCCAAATTAAAAAATACACTTTATGGCTTAATTTAATCAGAACAAATAGCGGAAACCCTTATTAATTAGGTTAAATTTTGCATGCATATTACTTTGGAATACTTTTTTTTTTCATTATTGAAAGGTTGTGTCCACCAATATAATATGTTCAACTATCTTCGAAATTAGGTTCTATACTTAGTTATCTTTGTCCAGTAGAAAAATATGTTCTTGGGCCTATCAAATGTGCATTTAATTCTATATTCTCGATTTAGGTATGGTTGATTTTTATTTAACTACTCTCCTCTAAGAATTTTTCCACCTTGTCTCATGCATCGTAAAGCCTATACATTGTAGTCATTTCCTTCACTCTAACACCTTGAATAAATATATTGAATTTATTTTATTCCTAATTTATTTTTATATTGAATTAGTCTCATATCGATTCTTATTTTTGTCTAATTTATTGTGAATCTATATGTTGTTTATAGGTGTAATATTTTTTGACAGAGGAAAAATTTTGACAATTAAGAAAATTAACCTAGCTATTTCAAAATATTTTTAGAGGTATCTATCATTTAAGTTTTTCACATTAAGGTAATGCTATTGCACAGGGAGTTCAAAATGTTGAAGAATGTTTCATTTGATGATGTTTCTTTTCTGTTATCTAACAATTTTACAAAAAACATATAATTTGGTATTTGACAAGGCAGTTGCATTCTTGAGAACTATTGTTGAAATGCAATTAAAATTGGTTACAAATATATGCAATAGCTATTGTTTTATTCAACCTTAAGTTTTCCCTCTTATAAATTCTGAACAAATGCCCTTGTGAGGGTCATTCAACTCCATGTGAATTCTAGATAAATGTTAGGGAAACTCAACACAATCACAAGCATTGTTATGCTAAACAGTTCAATTACAACTATTGATATTTACATTGGGTGCAAATTTACTATCACTAATGAGAGTAGAAGAGACTTGCTATAAGTTCGTAAGTTCGATGTTTCGTGTAATTCGTCAATTAGATATTTAAGATTACATCACCTATTTCTTAAGAATGTCATTATTTCATCATGAAATTCTTTTTACAAATTCATAAAAATTTAACATAACTATGAAAAGTGATAAAGTGCCATTTTTTAATAATAAAGCTCTTTTCTCAAGCAAAATTTAATGTTATTTATTTGTTTAATGTTATTTAATAATATATCGAGATAACACCGAGAGATATTTATAGATAGGAGTTTAGAGGCCATACTAAAAGCACAACAGTATATAGTAGAAATTAACAACAAAATAATCATATAATCAAAATGAACTTTTAAAATAATCATTATTACAAAATTTCAAAACCATAATTAAATATTCAAATAATAATTCTTACAAAATTTCAGTTTAACACAGGTGAAATTTCACTTTGGTGAAAAAACACAAAGTCCAGTCCAGAGATGAAATCTCACAACATTGGTGAAGAATCACTTATATTTCCTTTCTTCAACTAACAAATCATTTTCAATGGTTCGGTGAGTGAAAATTTCAATGAATAACTTTTCTGCATAAAATGATGAAGAAATGGCAGATTCAGTGGCTTTTCAACCGGCATAGCCAGTGGTCCATTTGGCCCATTTTCAGGATGCAAATCTGCAGTGGGCTTGAAATCTCACTTACATTCTCCTAAAACTCCAAATTGTGCAAGCGTTCTCAAATTCAGGTAATTTAACCTCGGCGGAAAACAATAACTATTTACAAGATGATGGTAGTAAATTTCAGTTAAATGACGGCTACTGCTGCTTCTATTCATCAAGTGGGTTCAAATCTCGGCTAGTTCTAATTCTCCCAAGGTCACAAGTTCAAAGAGAGGTCACAAGTTTAAATCTTGCAAGGGGTAAGGTATGTACACCTCGTATTGTGGAGCACGAGTTAGGTGCCTCCCTCATATTGGGAGTATGAGGAGTCCCATATACTGTAAGCCATCTGTAGACCCAAAAATAGATCACCTGGTATCGTGGACTATAAAAAGACCTTTCCTTTCCTTTCCTTTCCCAGGCGTTTCCATCGCCCCATTGGACATATCGATAACGTTTTGATTTGAAAAAAAAACTAATTCTTTGATTTTTTTCAAGGGCTCAACCCCATTGAGGGAACTGCACCACTCTGTGGAAGCGATGACCTCCTCAATGGAGGTCGTCACCCCTCCCCCTTGAGATCCTCTTAGCGTCTGAAGCTGCATACTAGAAAAACCTGACTTCAATCTACAAGGGACAAACAAATCCCCTCCATTCACCATCCTCTTGTACTTACCCTACAACAAACATAGGACCAAGATAGGTCAAATTAACAGAGAAGCAAATGTACCCAAGAGACACCTTGCTCCCTGGTGAACTCATCTGTGAGAAATCTTGTAACTCGACTATGTGAATAGAGACAATTTGAGAATCAAACTATGTATCACAAAATTTCCATGACCTTGGAAAATTATGTTCCCTCCTGGGCATAAGTAACCTCTTCCTATGGACATTTCCATGAGAAATTGTTGCTCCGCTCCGGATAAGTGCAACCACCATGTCAATAATGTTAAAAATTTGACAACAAAAATCTATCGGCAGCGTATTTAATATGCTTTGTCACTGCCTCCACCGTTTTCTATACACTAAAAAATGGCATTCAGAGTTTCTATGTACACAGACAATATGTTGCTGCAATGGAACGCCTTACGACGCAATAAAGAGAAATATCTTCCCTACTAACCAAATGCATGCAAATCATATCATATCATATATCTCTCTCTTCATTCACATTCTTAAGCTAGGATAATATTGGAGTAATTTGGGAATATTTATTTCTACCCATTAGAACACCCATTTAGCTAAAAGGAGATTGCTTCTTTAATATATATGTCTTGTTATAGAAAAGATAAGAAACTTGAAATATGGTGTGGTAATTGAAAAGATTTATTTCAAATTAGACCCATTGCTAATCTCAAAAGGTAAATTTGTGCTTGCATAAATATTTAGATAATGGAGTTAAAGTAAAAGAAAAACATATTTAATTGATCGTGAAATGGAGTTATTCGAAATATGTTTAAACAATTTAAATTATTTTTAAAAAATAGATTTCACCTCTAATCTCAATGAGCTCTTTTGAGCTTAAAACTATCTAAATCATTAAAAAAAAATAGATTTTATTGGAATAATAAAACCTTTGAAAGAAAATAATAATATAAAAAAACTTAACAAAATTAAAGACCATCTCAATCAAAATGCAAGAGAAAGTTAAATAAATTGAAATCTAAAGTCCATTTCAACCATACGGAATCAAATAATATAAAGAATTATAAACAAATGGATCATATCAAAACTAGTTTGAGGTTTGCTAGTTTGAACTAACCTGATATTTAATGTACATGTGTATGCAATATGTACTAAAGACTGCTATTTTCAATTTAGGGGTAGGGGATTATGTCTCATTGAACAATGCATAAGGTAATTGGGAGGGTCGTATATCTCATTGAATAAATAAAGATAGATGGGGATGTGTTGGAACTGAAAAAATCTCATATTTTTTTAATAATCTCCACCCATTCACCTTTCACATATTGCAAAACTTTCCCCACATTAATTTTGTGACCAATACAAATTGTTGAGATTTGTGTGACTAGATACATATATTTTTTTAGATTTTTCTTTGAAATTCTCCTTTGCTCTTCATTGTCATTTGTCATTTCATCATCTGGCTCCATTGTCACTCCCTACCAAGCTAAAATATAGCAAAGTTGCTTCTCATGTCATCAATGTTTAACATATGTTTATAACAATATCATAGGATCCTTCATTTGAATGTTTCTTGCAATATCGGAGAGACATGAGCTAGGTCACAGTGATCAAAAGGCCCCAGAGATAACAAAACTGTGTAATCGGGAGGATAATACCTATTGTCTCTGACGAAAGCATATCAGCATGAGCAAAGCAGTCAAAGCAAAAATTACAAATCGTGTCAAGCTCAAAAGTCACAGCGACAGAAGCCCCATTGGCGAAAAACACTTATACTCCTACCAATAAAATTACAGGATTGTTATATTGGGGAGACATCTATTATCAACTAGAATCCCTTAGATCTCACTGATCTAAAGACTCAAAGAGTCACAACGATGAAGGGAGTTTCGAGAAGAGTCTTTTCGATAAGTCCTAATGAATAAAGCAATAGAAAAGATATATTAGAGATGTATGTATGATCAATTTGAACCCCTCAGGTCTCTCTGATGATGAAAGTCATACTGATGAGAATAATCTTGAGGAAAGTCACACCGACCTTTCTTAGTTAACAAATCATGTAAAGGAAACACATCGATAAGATCAAAACACATCAACAGAGCATCTTATTCTCTTGGTGATAGGTCATGTCAGCCTGATGGTGATAAAGAATGGCTTATACTCATCGGAAAGACACTAGGTGATGGCTGAAGGAACTTCTAGCAAACCAAACCATTTTGAAGTCAATGTTACTTTTAATTTCTCTCCCTGAAATAATGTAAACTGAAGAATAATAGAAAGGGCCATTGCACAGTGTCGGTAAAATTATTGAATGGTCTTACCGATGTAGTAAAAGAACTAAAGGATATCTCCAATCGAAGACACGTTTGGTTATGTCTTGGTGATCGATCATAAGAGTATCAAAAAAATATGGTGCCAAATGAAATACACAAATCGACTTGATATCAGAAGGAGTCCCGTTGATTCCAAACTATCATATCGATCAGACATTTCAAATTTTAAAAAGACCCATTGCATTCAATACCAGTAGTGGACATTAATTTCTGCATGAACATGCTTTATATGAACAATATTGCTTAGAAAAGGAATTAAACCAGAAGAATTTTCACGAGTCGCAGCAGGAAGGATGGGAGGACAAATGGGAACCAGGAGATTTGATGCACTCTGAAATATACAAGTAAGCACTTGAATCCTTCTACAATTGATAATTTGAATTCAATTCTGCCATCTTGAGGAAATTAAAATGGACACTCCAAAGGCCAAGGGTAGAAAACAATAGGGTGAGGGTAGTCAAAGCATAAGCAAGAAACAACGATATGAAACAAGGGATGAACCAAAATCAACAAAAAGGAAGTTGAGCCAAAATCAACAGAAAGGAAGTTCAACCAAGACCTCATCGATCAATTTCTTGGCTCAAGGCCAAGGGCTAGGAGGTCCGCACAATTGAGGGCCGATATAGAAATATTTGAAGATAAATGTAAACATATAGGAGACACCTGGACTTCTGTTAGGGGATACGAGTTATTTATCTTCTATTATCAACGAAGAAATAGATTCGAACCAGTATGTAATCCATGGAATTTTGATTTGGGAAAATTGGTCGTCTCAAATGTGTTTATGAATGTGGAACTAATCAAACTCTTGGCTAAGCATTACAACCCTAGCTTAAAGGCTATCTATAATTTAGAAGGAAACCCATTTATATATGTGTCCAAGACTACAATTTCAGAGGTTTTTAACCTAAGTGGCACATGTGATGAGCCAATTGTATACGAGGATTTGGAAAGGGAATACTGAAGAATGGGCACAACCTACAAAGGGTGGAGATTTCCATTGGATAGACCCAAAAAATATGGAAACCTCGTCCCACTTGAAGATAACGACGTGCATCCTTTTCATGCTAATTTATTCGAACCTTACTTGAAGCACACATATCTCTCAATGTGCCAGATATTAGGAACTGAGGCCTCTAAATTCATCTTAATAGGGCCAATGGTGATTGCAACAAATGTTCAATGTCATAATGCCAGACCCTTTGATTATGCCTCTTACATTACCAAGGAAATTGACTCAGGGTTGATGGCAATAAAAAATGGATCTCCCACATTACATTTCAAACAATATTCTATTCTTATGCATTTGATATTATATTATGGTCAGGAGATAGGGATGTGGATAGATGAACTAAAAATTACACAATGTGATAGGGAGGGCCAGCCATTTCCAATACAACTGTGAACTGCTACTTGGGATAGCAGGTTCTTAAATTCTAGCTATGTTCTTTTTTAGGAGCATTTTACATTAAAACATTGTATAGATTCTTTAATTACCCTTGTGATTATTCCTTAACTGATGAGATCAAAAGATTCCTGAAACCCAGATATTTTGATGGACCCACAACTGTGGGACATAATTGGGGTAACTGGTATTGTTATGTTGATGCCACCATGATCAAAATATATGGTTTTGAGGATACACCCTTTCTTTTACCTAAAACAGTGCCAAACAAAGTTGCATACTTGGAAATTGTTAAGTAGATGAAATACTCAAGTGTCATGAATTTAAGTGCTTATGAAAAACAATCATTCATGCCAAGTACATTGTGCTTTGGGGATTTTACTTTGCTATCGAAGGAAGGGTATGATTCAATCCTAGCTAAACTATCACAATTCAATTTTAAAAGAGCTACACCTAGAAAGGGATTTGATCTTGAAGGATACATCGATGTTGCTAGGAAGAAAGTGAATTTGGGTGGATATGAACATATACCTTACCCAAAAGATGATATAATTAGAAATATGGAGGAAAGGGAGGCTGAATTAGCCATCGATGAGTACAATAGGAAGATTGAGCAACAACTGAAGGAAATAGAAGAGGGAGAAATGCTATCTTCTGGAAGTGAAGAAGTCACTGATGAAAGGGAACATAAAATTCAAAATGATAAGATCTTTGAAACAAGAATTGAAGAGTACCAACCTTCCAGTAGAGAACAAGAAATTGATAAAAGTTTTGATGCTGATACAAGGCAATTGGCCTATAGATCCTTTTTTTCTGATAATGAGTTTATAAAATCACCTAAATTTAGATCATTCCTCTACAAACAAAAGGGGAAAGTAATAAGAGATTCTATCACAAGTATCACAGCAATCAATGAGGCCCAATTATTGAACACTTTGAGGCTATATGTGGACAATGAGATAAAAACTATGACCCCAAAAAGAGGAAGGAAAGTGTTGGAAGAATCTGGTGTAATGATCTTTCCTGGTTTGGATTTGAACCCAGCTCTTGTTTTTTACAATATTTTACATAATAATAGTGCTACTCACAAACTCAGCCCTAAAGTAGTCACATAAGTGTACACAAGATCGAAATATAATCCTAATGAGAATTCTCTAATGATTTGGGCTTTGTATTCTCCACATAAGAAGTTTGTAATTATTAACATTGAAAAAACATTCAGACATGTGATGACATTGAAAGTGGGTGAAGTTGATCCTGCAGCTATGACTGACATTGGAATCAATGTGGAAAAATTGAATAAAGCCCAAATTCAAATGTTGATAAAAGAGAGGGATATGTACAAAACCAGTAATGAAAGAATACTGAGCAAAAATAAATTTATGGACACTAAGTTGTTAACATGGGGGGAGAGCTCTCAATCAAAAGGAAAGCAGGAGGAAGCACAAGTGGCCAAGGAAAAATATGATGCACTCTCTATAGTATTATAGAAAAGGCACACTAACCTGATGATCTAGATGAACAAGTTGTGGGGAACTCGTTCCTAGATTTATGTTGCAGTTCAAGAGCATAAAAGGGTGAGTGACTGAATTCGGGAGAAGATCTAGGAAGTACAAAAGAAAGATCCTTCAGACAGTGGAGCCACCACAACTGCTGAAGATATCCTCAGGAAACACAAGGAGTATTACAATGAGCTTCAAGAAAATACAAAGGAACTCATTGATGTTGCAAAGGAGGGAGTGCATGCATTGTTCAAAGAGGGTGGTGAGCTGAAGGACAAGAATGAATGGATAGAGGAGTGTAGGTCTATGTTGTAGGGAGCATTGGAAGCAACCAAGAATGAGGACTCAGCTATAGGTGAGACATGTGAACACCTGGAGAAGATGGTGATCATGGAGATAGCTGCAAGGAATGTTGTTGAAGATATTGATAGTCATGGGAGACATGACTACTTGGATCACATGACAAAAGTTCATTTGTGGCTCACTAGAGCCTAATCTCTTATGTTAAATTATTGTTAATTCCAAAAGACTTTTATGAAGAGGCATGTCACCTTCAAGATATTGATATTTATTTTGAATTTATGGTGATTGAAAGGATCATCACTACACTTTTATTTTAGAGTAGGCATAGTAAGAAGATGGATTGCAAAAACTTGCTTATATATTCAAGACTTTTGTCATAATGCATACTATTTGAAGAGATATATAATGGAGAAGAATCTTTAATTATGTGGCTCAATATTGGTTTCTATTTTTTGTTAATTAAGCAATTATCTGGCTGTCTCCACATTGTTATTTCTCTATTATTCGAATATGTGTATCCAAGTTTTAATATTTCAGTTTCATCAAGACACACTTGCTATTTTTGTGTGATCAATTTAATTGGTTTCTATGAAAGAATTAGAATCCTTTTGATTGATTACAATAGCTTGGAAGTAACATTTGGATTAGTAAGTAGAGTTGGGTAATTCATAAGATTGTCAAGTTGTCTCCACATTGATGTTGTCTTGTTATTCAAATTAAGAATCTACTTTGTTTGTCAATACACATTTTCTATCATTTGTGTGATTCTTTTAATTGGTTCCTTCAAGGAAGGATTAAAAAACCTTTTAATAAATCACAATAACTTGATAAGGTCAATTTGATTAATAAGAAGAGTTTTCCAATCACATTCTTGCATGTTTATACAAGGTATAAAAAAACTCTAGTGCCAAACAATTAGAATTATAACCAATACCAACCACCTATTATAGAGCTTATTTGGCTCCACATACCCAACAAAGCACTAGTCTTTCTATTCAATCATATATAATTTACTTTAGGAACTTTAGAAAGTATTTATTTCCAAATAACTACATTTGTTAACTAAACATATCTATATATCTTGATATTGCTTATACAATCTATACCAAATTAGCCATTACATCTACTTCAGTTTCCATTGCCACCATAAGTAGGTTTCATTAGTTAAGAGTAACATAGCTTTCAAATCTTCCTCATTATAAATGTCTACCTACCTAGGTCTAGCAAACCCCGATTTGCAGGGAGTCATCAACCGAATAGGTTATCTCCATTCATTGGTTCAAGAACGTTGCAAGTCTGATCATAGAGCCTGGAATCCTCTTAGGATTTGTAACCTACATTTTTGAGATCCAATAGATTAGCGACTCTACTAGGAAGAAAGCCAATTTTTAACCCTAGCCTTCCACAATTGAGTCACTCCAAAATATCATAATAAATTAAAGACTCCTCTAGGAAATAACACATTAATTTTCCTACAAATAAAAGGTAGGTGGCAACTCTGAAGGACTTATATGACTATTGAAATAAGCATCAGATCACAAAGAATAGACAATAGACACAAGAGATATTTCATATCATTCAACATGAATGGAAGGAGATCTTTACATCAGGAGAGTCCCAAGAAAAATACTATTCGGTGGTCAAATAAACATGGATCTCCTAGTGGAAAAAGCGACACAAATAAGGGTAAAATGATATCTAAACAACTTGAAGACAATGTGAACACATCAGAGCAAACCTTCAAAACTTTTAACTCTCCTTTCCATGCTAATTATGAAAATCCCACAACACCACCTGGAAGAAATAATCTAAGTAACATTGTCCTCAATTTCCAACCAGGCCCTCAACAAGAAGAAAAATTTAATGCCTGGGCTGAGGAAGAAAGAAAATGAAGACAAAAAGAGTATGATAGAGGGCTCACATCACTACCAGGAGAAGAAAATCAGGAGGGATTCTTCAATCACTGTGTCATGGATTTTGGTGGTATTTCCAACCAACAAATTGAAGCACACTTAGAGTGGCAAAAACAACAACTTAGAAGGAGGCAACAATTGATACAGGAAAGTCAGGAAATAGACCGACAAATGGCACAGTCCAGGCACAAAAACCACTAAAATATGTTCCCCAACATAAGCAAGGTGTCAATGGTAACTCACAAAAATCATATCAAAACACAGGTGATAGAGGGCTCACATCACTACCAGGAGAAGAAAATCAGGAGGGATTCTTCAATCACTGTGTCATGGATTTTGGTGGTATTTCCAACCAACAAATTGAAGCACACTTAGAGTGGCAAAAAAAACTTAGAAGGAGGCAACAATTGATACAAGAAAGTCAGGAAATAGACCGACAAATGGCATAGTTAGATATCCAGGCATAAAAACCACCAAAATATGTTCCCCCACATAAGCAAGGTGTCAATGGTAACTCACAAAAATCATATCAAAACACAGGTGATAGAGGGCTCACGTCACTACCAGGAGAAGAAAATCAGGAGGGATTCTTCAATCACTGTGTCATGGATTTTGCTGGTATTTCCAACCAACAAATTGAAGCACACTTAGAGTGGAAAAAACAACTTAGAAGGAGGCAACAATTGATACAGAAAATTTAGGAAATAGATCGACAAATGGCACAGTTAGATATCCAGGCACAAAAACCACCAAAATATGTCCCCCCACATAAGCAAGGTGTCAATGGTAACTCACAAAAATCATATCAAAACACAGGTGCTTTAGGTACTGTAAGGGTACCCCACAATACAGGTGGTAGTCCACAACAACATAACCAAC
The DNA here is from genome assembly GCA_007115665.2 of Sequoiadendron giganteum. NCBI lineage: Eukaryota > Viridiplantae > Streptophyta > Pinopsida > Cupressales > Cupressaceae > Sequoiadendron > Sequoiadendron giganteum. Next base: position 61,532,235 of record CM021108.1, on the reverse strand, counting down.
ATAATATACCACCACAAAGATCCCAACCTCAAAATACTGGCAATGCCTCCAAATATTATCCACCACCAGGCCAACAATATGTACCACACCAGAATGTGCACCATCCACCACAATACAATATTTATCTTCAATAATGACACCAACACTATCCTAATCCACCACCTTTGAATCTACCTCCACTCAACCCTATAAGTAGACAATTTGATTTAACAAGATATAAGTTATATCCATACCTAATGGACAACAATTAGAGAAACATGGTTCCTAAGTTAAGTGGAAATAATGCAATATCAGCTGAAGAGCATATCAAAAAATTTAATGCTTTCATAAATGATATTGGAATGGAGTACGAGGATGTAAATATGAAACTGTTTATGATGTAATTAATTACATCAAAGAAGCAAGGGATTGGTTCAATGGTCTACCCAATGTTTCAATTTATTCTATAGCAGACTTTCAAAATCAATTCCTAGAACAATATGGGAATCAATGTGCTCTTGAGTTTGCCTTACATGAACTGATATGCATCCAAAAATATCAAAATGAATCAGTCTATGACTTTAATCAGTGGTTCTCCAAATTGTACAATAAAATACCACATGGGTCCAAATTGACTGACCCTATAGCTTTGAGTATTTATCTAAAAGATTTTGATCCAAAAATATGATATGAACTTAGAAATAGATGCCCTAGAAGTTTAATAGAGGCACAAAAAACAACACTAACCATTGAGAACAACATAAAAGCTGTTGATATGACTGGTAAAAGAGATAACCTCATAATTCCCCAAAACTCTAGCAACCTCCAGAGGCAAGAGAATACATATAGAAATGAAAGACCAAGACTACATGATATTCCATATAATACAAATTGGAAGGATGGAAAACCTATATTTGATAGACCTAAATATAAGGAGACCTCGGATCCCTTAAAGAAGAAATGAGCATACATGGTTAACAACAATCCTTAGTGTCAAGTTTGCAAACAAACTCATTGTGTTGTAGCCCAATCAATACAAGAAGAGGAAATACCAGTTGAAAATGGGGAAGAGGATCATACCATATACTTAACTTCTCATACTCTCCATCCGATTGAACAAGAATATTCATCTTCAAAAGAAGAAGGTTATGAGTATGATGTTGACAATCAAAGGTACCATATTCACATGGCATAACAACAAGTCTTCTCTGATTAGGAGAGTAAAAGTGATGATGAATCACATCCTCCTTCCATACCACCCAAGTCAAACAAGTCAATATGGAGGAGGCCAACTGAAGAAGAGATCAAAGAGTTAACCATTGTTGTAGTTGAACAAGCAAAAAGTAATTATGGGCTAAGAAATAGAATGATAAATGCAGATGAAGGTACTCCGAGGGGATTATTTATGAAAGAAAAGGGGACAACTCAGGAGAGATCAAAGAAGGTAGAAAATAAGGAACTCAATAAGAGTGAGCAAAGATAGGTTCCCAAAAAAAAGGACAAAGAGTTGAAAAACAAACACAAGCATGATGAAAATAATAAAAATGAGAAAGAAGAAAATAAAGGAGACCCATTAGAGAAAAAGAGGATAGCGAAAACTGAGAACACCTCTTCATTTGACTTCACACAAGCTTTGTCTCAGGTGAAGATGCCTATGCCATTACTAGAAATGATGAAGATAAAAGAATATAGGGACAATGCTATTCATTTAATATCCAATGCAACCAATAAAAACACAAATTTGGATGACACAAACAATAACAGGCAAGGAGATATAAAAGTCCCTGAAGTGTGTCTTGGTGATGCATTAATGAATCCTCCACAAGTGGATCCACTTTTTACCACATTGCTCATAAACAACAAAATGGTGAGAAATTGTATGATTGATTTAGGGGCTGCTATTAACATCATTCCAGTGGGAGTTATGAAATAACTTGGGGTGTGGGTGGACACTAATGGTGGCAAATGCTAAGCCATGGATAGTAGACATATCCCAGTGGGGGGAATCATGAAGGATGTGGAAGTGAAATTAGTTGCTTATCCACAAGCAGTATACACTATTGACATAACTGTAATTGACACACCCCCTCATTTTGGGATGCTTTTTTCAAGACAATGGACTGCAACAGTGGGAGGAAATGTACAATTTGACCTATCATATGCCATAATACTAGTAAATGGTGAGGAGGTCAAATTATATAGAGAACCAAGAGTAAATCAGATTGTGGATTATGTTGATCAAAGTTGAATTGCTTATGTGATGTGGATCTAGGAATTTTTAGAATAGATCCTTCATAGCCTAAATTAGTGAATACTGACCCAATTGACAAGCATGTTTCCAAGAATGAGCATGGTGTCTAGCGAATGTACTTTGATGGAGCATGCAGTAAAGAAGGCAATGGAGCAGGAGTGGTGTTTATTTCACCTGAAGGCACTACATTCAAGTACCCATTCTTGTTGGCATTTGAATGCACTAATAACATAGTAGAGTATGAAGCTCTGTTGATTGGGATGAATATGGTTGTCAAACACAAAATTAAGCTATTAAAAATCTTTGGAGACTCTGAGTTGATCATTTCACAAGGTCAAAATATGCTACAAAAAACAAAAGGTTGAAACAATATAGAAATGTTAGATGGGACACTATTGAATTGTTTGATGCCTTCTCTATTGAGTGGATAGATAGGTCCAAAAACTTAATGGCAGACTTCTTGGCTAATGTAGCTTTGAAAAGAGATGATATCACCCTGGCTGGAGTTTCACAAGTTGAATTCAAAACAAGACTTGCTATCCCAGATAACATATATAGTTGGCAAGTATTCAATGATGACATTGATCTGATTAAGTTTCTACATTGCATCAATCAATATGAAGCCCAAGAAATTGACTTTAATGCATTTGTTCCTCTCCAATACGGTACCGAATAAGTATTTATACTGTGCAAGGTCCAGTTGTTCCAACAACAACAAGTCATGGCTAAGGGAGGGTTGCTTTTAGCCACCTACCTAACAACCGACACAACAACCGACCGACTCGAACCGACACAACAACCGACCGAATTGAACCAGCACAACAAGTCATGGCTAAGGGAGGGTTGCTTTTAGCCACCTACCTAACAACCGACACAACAACCGACCAACTCGGTAAACAAGATACCTTCCCCAACCCCAATCGCTAAGGGTACCTTTTTTTCAGGAAGGTACCTTATTTACCGAGGTATCTTGGAACCTAAGTGAAAGGGCATTATAATACCTCGGTAAACAAGGTACCTTCCCGAAAAAAAGGTACCCTTAGCGATTGGAGTAAATAGAAGGCAAACAAACTGTGTTTGGAAAAGAGGTTGTTCAGCTCCAAACCAACAAACTTCCTAAGGGACTTGTAGCACTACATAGGGTATTTGATGAAAATAACTGAGCCCTAATGAATCAAACACTCGTGAAAAGAGAAAATATTGAAGAAATCAACCTTGGGACTGAATTGGCACCAAAAAGAGTGTACATTGGAAAGAAGATCAACCCAACAATCAGGAAAATGTTGATTGCACTATTAAGAAAATACATGCATGTCTTTGCATGGTCTTATGAGGATCTTAAAGCATATAAAGAAGATCTGTTCCAACATGAGATTCCATTAAAACAAGGTGCAAAACCATTCAGGCAGAAACAAAGATCCATAAACCCTACTTTGGAAACTAAAATGCATGAAGAACTCATGAAGCTTAGGGAGGGAGGTATTATCAAGCCAATTAGGCATTCATCTTGGGTCTCTAATCTAATGCTAGTCAAAAATAAAAATGGAGACATAAGGATTTGTGTAGACTTCAAAAACCTGAATGTATCTTCTCTTAAGGATAATTACCCGCTTCCAAATATGGAGGTTATGTTACAAAGAGCTACAAGCTATGAGTTGTTGTCCATGATGGATGGATTTTTAGGTTACAACCAAGTGAAGGTTAAAGAATGAGAATAATACAAGGCATCTTTCACTACGCCATGGGGAACATATGTTTATGTTAGGATGCCATTTGGACTCACAAATGTTGGTGTAACATTCCAAAGGGCCATAGATGTTGTCTTTGCTGACCTAATTAATGTGATAATGGTAGTATACTAGGATGATTTAACTACATATTCCAAGAAGGCAAAGGACCATGTGGCTCATCTTGAGAAAATATTTCTGAAGGCATTGGAATATGGCATTTCTCTAAATCCCAAGAAGTGTCATTTTGTAGTGAAAAAAGGAAAGTTACTGGGGCATATAGTCTCTAAAGAGGGGGTAAGGATTGATCCAGAAAGAGTGGAATCCATTGACAAGATACCTATACCTAAGACAGTTAAATCTATCCAATCCTTTTTTGGACAAATTAATTCTATAAGAAGGTTCATATCAAATTTTATTGAGATAGTAAAACCAATATCAAAAATGCTAAAAAAGGGTGCAAAGATTGATTGGATAGTTGAGGCCATAGATGCATTCATATTCATCAAAAGATAAATCAAGGAAGCCCCAGTGTTGAAGTCCCCTGATTTTAGTAAGCCTTTTCAAATCTTTTCATTTGCATCTTATCACACAGTTTCAGTAGTAATGCTCCAAAGGAATGATGAAGGGCATGAACAACAAATCTCCTTCTTCAAAAAATCCCTCCAAAATGCAGAATTAAAATATGATATTGTGGAGAAGCAGGCATATGCATTGGTAAGAGTTGTCAAGGCATTTAGACCTTATCTTGTAGGAGAAAAAGTAATAGCTTATGTGCCTAATTCTGTAGTAAAAGATGTATTCATACAAAATGAAACAACAGGATGTAGGTGCAGATGGATAAAAAAAATATAGGAGTTTGATATTGAGTTTCAGATCACCAAGCTTGTAAGAGGACAGAGACTAGCCAAATTGATGGCTGAAACAAATATAGAAGCTACCCAAATATGTAGTGTGAATGATGAAGAAAATATAATCACTAGTATTGAGCATGTGCCATGGTACACTGATATTGTGTACTACCTTAAAAATTTGAAATGTCCTTAAGGGTTTGATGACAACAAGAAAAGGACACTCAAATTACAAGCTTCAAAGTATGTATTCATGAAGGGTGACCTCTACTAGAAAAATAGAGATGGTGTTCTGTTGTTGTGCCTAGATGAAAATCAAGTAAGGCATGTCCTAAAAGAAATGCATGAATAAGTATGTGGAGGGAATTTCTCTACAAAAACCAATACACATAAGGTGTTAAGGGCAAGCTACTACTAGCCTAAAGTTTTCAATGATGCTTATAATTATACTGGGAGGTGTGAAGCATGTCAAAAGTTTTCTAGGAAATTAAAGTATCAAGGAGCATTACCTCTGAGACCTTTGCAAATTGAGGCTCCATTTCACCAATGGGGAATTGATTTTATATGAGAGATTGCTGAAAAATCTAGTGGAGAACATAGGTGGATATTAGTAGCCACGGATTACTTCACAAAGGGGTAGAGGCTATACCTACTAAACAAGCAACAAGTAGGGTTGTGACAAGTTTCCTATTGGAGAATATCATTACTAGATTTGGGGTCCCAATGAGAATCATAATTGATAATGGAATGTGCTATAGGTCAGATGAATTTAAAGAATTTTGTCAATCATATGGTATAGTAATTTCATATTCTTCACCATATCATCCACAAGAAAATGGACAAGCTGAATCTAGCAACAAAACCATCCTAAAGATCATCAAAAGGATACTAGATAACAACAAAAGGGATTGGGATTCCAAGTTGATATTAGCCCTATGGGAAGATAGGATCGCTGGGAAGAAGGCCATTGGAAAATCACCTTTGGAACTTGTGTATGGGACTCAAGCCAAACTCCCTTTGCATAATTTGTTGTCAATATGTAAGTTTATCTTGCAAGAAGATCTAGAAATTCCTGAGCCCATGGAGGAAAGGATGGAAGAATTGATGGAACTTGATGAAACTAGGAATTGAGCTCAACAACACAATAAATAGAAGCAGCTGCAAATAAAATACCTACGTGACAAAAGGGCCAAAAATAGAAAATTTGAAGTAAATGACATGGTCCTCATGTGGAATGCCAGAAGTCAAGACAAAGGAAAACATGGAAATTTGAGGCTCTATGGCTAGGACCATTTGTCATTTTTGGTAAGGGTGGTGAAGACTCATATTATCTTCAAAACATGACAAGAGAAGAACATGAATTCCAATGCATGGAAAATTCTTGAAACACTTCTTTTCTTAATCTTCCATGCACAGTAGTCTAGGAGAAGGCCGAGAATTTCCAATCCATGGACAATTCTTGAGAAACCTCTTAAAGAAATTCTCTTCCATGCACAGTAGTGTAGGATCCCATTCCACTTTCCACCATTCATAAATTCACCTCCTTCTCCACAAACATATAAATAAGGCACTTGCTCTACTACCCCAAAGGTCTGGATCCTTGCTTTACCCACAGGGGGTATACATCCCCAATCGGAGCCACTATTGGAACTGAAAAAATATCATATTTTTTTAATAATCTCCACCCATTCACCTTCCACATATTGCAAAACTTTCCCCACAATAATTTTGTGCCCAATACAAATTGTTGAGATTTGTGTGACTAGATCCTTTTTTTTTTGGATTTTTCCTTGAAATTCCCCTTTGCTCTTCATTATCATTTATCATTTCATCATCTAGCTCCATTGTCACTCCCTACCAAGCTAAAATATAGAAGATTTGTTTCTCATGTCATCAATGTTTAATATATGTTTGTAACAATATCATAGGATCCTTCATTTGAATGTTTCCTGCAATATCAGGGAGACATGAGCTAGGTCATAGTGATCAAAAGGCCCCAGAGATAACAAAACTGCATAATCGGGATGACAATACCTATCATCTCTGATGAAAGCATATCAGCATGAGCAAAGCAGTCGAAACCATATTTCCAAGTCATGTCGAGCTCAAAAGTCACACCGACGAAAACCCAATCAGCGAAAAACACTTATACTCCTACCAATAAAATTAAAGTATTGTTATATTGGGGAGACATCTATTATCGACTGGAATCCCTCAGATCTCACCGATCTAAAGAGTCACATCAATGAAGGGAGTTTCAGGGAGAGTCTTTCTGATCCGTCTGAATGAATAAAGCGATGGAAAAGATATATCGAAGAGACATGTATGATCAGATTGAACCCCTCAAGTCTCTCTGATGATGAAAGTCATACCGATGAGAATAATCTCAGGGAAAGTCACACCGACCTTTCTTAGCTAACAAAGCATGTAAAGGAAACACATCAGTAACATTAAAACACATTGGCAGAGCATCTTATTTTCTTGGCGATGGGTCATGTCAGTCTGATGGTGATAAAGAATGGCTTATACTCATTGGAAAGACACTAGGTGATGGCCAAAGGAACTTCTAGCAAACCAAACCATTTTGAAGTCAGTGTAACTTTTAATTTCTCTCCTCAAAATAATGTAAACTGAAGAACAATAGAAAGGGCCATTGTACAACATCGGTAAAAGTATTGAATGGTCTTACCAATGTAGTAAAAGAACTAAAGGATATCTCCAATCGACGAGACATTTGGTTATGTCTTGGAAATCGATCATAAGTGTATAACCAAAATATGGTGCTAAATAAAATACACAAATCAACTTGATATCAGAAGGAATCTCGTTGATGCCAAACTATCATATCGATTTGACATTTCAAATTTCAAAGAGACCTGTTGCATTCAATACTAGTAGCAGACATTGATGTCCTCATGAACATTGTTTATATGAACAATACTACTCAAAAAAGCAATTAAACCAAAAGAATTTTCATGAGTCACAGAGTAAAGGACGGGAGGACAAACGGGAACCAGGAGATTCGATGCACTCTAAAATATACAAGCACTTGAAGCCTTCTGCAATTGATAATTTGAATTCAATTCTTCCATCTTGAGGAAATTAAAATGGAAACTCCAAAGGCCAAGGGTAGTCAGAGCAGAAGCAAGAAACAACAAACTGAAACAGGGGATGAGCCAAAATCAATAGAAAGGAAGTTCAACCAAGACCTCATCGATCAATTACCCGAGTCAAGGCCGAGGGCTAGGAGGTCTGCACAACTGAGGGCCGATATAGAAAAAATTGAAGACAAATTTAAACATATAAGAGACACCTGGACTTCTATTAGGGGATACGAGTTATTTATCTTCCATTATCATCAAAGAAATAGATTAGAACCAGTATGTAATCCATGGAACTTTGATTTGGGAAAATTGTTCATCCCAAACGTATTTGTGAATGTGGAACTAATGAAACTCTTGGCTAAGCATTACAACCCTGGCTTAAAGGTTATCTATAATTTAGAAGGAAAATAATTTATATATGTCTCCAAGATTGCAATTTCAAAGGTTTTTAACCTAAGTGGCACATGTGATGAGCCAATTGTATACGAGGATTTGGAAAACGGGTGATCCCACAAAGCTAGTTTACAATTTCTTAAAGGAACTATTTTTTGCTGAAATCACATATTTCTAGAAAATATAATGATTTAAGCATTAAAAAGTTCCATTTTAAGGATTCCAATTGAAGATGGTTTGATCAAACCACCTTAGATCAAACCCCCTTGGATAGAACCTCGCTAGTTTTAAACCATACCTATAAATGAGTCTCTTTTACACCTATCAAAATGCTGATAAAAACCACTTTTGATTTACCTTTTGGGGGATCAAATGAATTCATTTAAAATTTATTTCAAATGATTATGGTAGTCCTCAAAACGAGCTATCCAACGAATATAATTTTAATATGTTTTGGTTTTATTATGTATTTATTTTTTTAGTTTTATTAAACATAAGTTTTTCATCGAAAATGAAGGTTCATATTCTGTACATGTGGAAAAATAGTAGATTATCAACAACAAAAATTGAAAAATATGAGTGCACCAGATATTGAAGTCCTTGATCCAACCAAAAAGTTACGTGTTATGCGGTCGCGCTATGTTTGAATTGTAATTGGTTTGACTTTGAAACTTGATTAAATAAAAATTATTCAATAAAAAACTATCTAACCAAGTGGAAGCACTAGATATCGGAGTTACAAATCTAAATTTGAAAGAATTAGAATTTTATCCTTCATGGAAAAAAAAGTTATGTGTTATACGGTGTGCGTCACTTTTTAAAAATGTTGTTTTCTGAAAAGAAAAGAAAAAAAGATTTCATGAGAGATGGAAAAATAAATGCAATCTGATTCCAAAAAAATTGAAAAAAATATTTTTAGAATCTACAGAAAAAATGTTATGAGACTCTAGTTTGCATCATCTTCAAATTCCTCACTGTTTAGCTACTATAGGTGCCCAAATGTGAAGATTTTGTTAAAAATAATAATTTCAGTGTCCAGTTTGGCCAAAAATTGTAAACCACTATTGTGGGATCTTGTAATACTGGAGAACGGACACAACCTACAAAGGGTGGAGATTGCCATTGCATAGACCCAGAAAAGATGGAAGCCTCATCCCACTTGAAGATAACGACGAGCCTCCTTTTCATGTTGATTTATTCGAACCTTACTTGAAGCACAAATATCTCTTAGTGTTTCAGATATTGGGAACTGCGGCCTCTAACTTCATGCCAATAGGGCCAATGGTGATTACAATAGATGTTCAATGTCATAATGCCAGACCCTTTGATTATGCCTCTTACATTGCAAAGGAAATTGACTCAGGGTTGATGGCAATCAAAAATGGATCTCCCACATTGCATTTCAAACATTATTCTATTCTTATGCATTTGATATTATATTATGGTCGGGAGATAGGGATGTGGCCAAAGGAACTAAAAATTACACAATATGATAGGGAGGGCCAACCATTCCCAATACAACTGTGGACTGCTATTTTGGACAACAGGTTCTTAAATTCTAGCTATGTTCTTTTTGAGGAGAATTTTGTTAAAATATTGTATAGATTATTTAATTACCCTTGTGATTATTCCTTAACTGATGAGATCAAAAGATTTTTGAGACCCATAGATTTTGATGGACCCACAACTGTGCGACATAAATGGGGTGACTGGTATTATTATGTCGATGGCACCATGATCAGAATATATGGTTTTGAGGGTACACCCTTTCTTTTACCTAAAATAGTGCCAAACAAAGTTATGTACTTGGAAATTGTTAAGCAGATGGACTACTCGAGTGTCATGAATTTAAGTGCTTATGAAAAACAATCATTCATGCCAAGTACATTATGCTTTGGGGATTTTACTATGCTATCGAAGGAAGGGTATGATTCAATCCTAGATAAACTATCACAATTCAATTTGAAAAGAGCTACACCTAGAAAGGGATTTGATCCTAAAGGATACATCGATGTTGCTAGGAAGAAAGTGAATTTGGGTGGATATGAACATATACCTTACCCAAAAGATGATATAATTAGAAATATGGAGGAAAGGGAGGCTGAATTAGCCATTGATGAGTATAACAAGAAGATTGAGCAACAACTTAAGGAAATAGAAGAGGCATAAATGCTATCTTCTGGAAATGAAGAAGCCACTGGTGAAAGGGAGCGTAAAAGTCAAAATGACAAGATCTCTAAAACAAGAATTGAAGAGTACCAACCTTCTAATAGAGAACAAGAAATTGATGAAAATTTTGATGCTGATACAAGGAAATTGGCCTATAGATCATTTGTTTTTGATAATGAGTTTATAAAATCACCTGAATTAAAATCGGTCTTGTACAAACAAAAGGGGAAAGCAATAAGAGATTTTGTCACAAGTATCACACCAAGCAATGAGACCCAATTTATGAACACTTTGAGGCTAGATGTGGACAATGAGATAAAACATATGACCCCAGAAAGAGGAAGGAAATTGTTGGAAGAATTTGGTGTAATGATCTTTCTTGGTTTGGATTTGAACTCAGCTCTTGTTTTTGACATTTTTTTGCATAATAATAGTGCTACTCACAAATTCGTCCCTAAAGGAGTCACAAAAGTGTACACAGGATCGAAATATAATCCTAATGAGAATTCTCTAAAGATTTGGGCTTTGTATCCTCCACACAAGAAGTCAATAATTATTGACACTGAAAAAGCATTCAAAAATGTAATGACATTGAAAGTGGGTGAAGCTGATCATGTAGCTATGGATGACATTGGAATCAATGTGGCCAAATTGAATAAAGCCCTAATTCAAATGCTAATAAAAGAGAGGGATATGCACAAAAACAGTAATGAAAGAATATTGAGGGAAAATGAATTTCTGAAGGACACTAAGTTGTTAACATAGGGGGAGAGCTCTCAGTCAAAAGGCAAGCAAGAGGAAGCACAAGTGGCCAACGAAAAATATGATGCACTCTCTATAGTATTATAGAAAAGGCACACTAACCTGATGATCTAGATGAACAAGTTGTGGGGAACTCATTCCTAGAGTTATGTTGCAGTTCAAGAGCATAAAAGGGTGAGTGACTGAATTTAGGAGAAGATCCAGGAAGTACAAAAGAAAGATCCTTCAGACAGTGGAGCCACCACAAATGTTGAAGATATCCTCAGGAAACACAAGGAGTATTATGATGAGCTTCAAGAAGATACAAAGAAACTCATTGATGTTGCAAAGGAGGGAGTGCATGTGTTGTTCAAAGAGGGTGGTGAGTTGAAGGACAAGAATGAATGGATAGAGGAGTGCAGGTCTGTGTTGCAGGGAGCATTGGAAGCAGCCAAGAACGAGGACTCAACTATATGTGAGACATGTGAACACCTAGAGAAGATGGTGATCATGGAGATATCTGTAAGGAACATTGTTGAAGATGTTGATACTCATGGGAGACATGACTACTTGGATCACATGAAAAAAGTTCATTTGTGGCTCACTAGATCCTAATATCTTATGTTTAATTATTGTTAATTCCAAAAGACTTTTATGAAGAGGCGTGTCCCCTTCAAGATATTGATATTTATGTTGAACTTATGATGATTGAAAGGATCATCACTACACTTTTATTTTAGAGCAGGCATATTAAGAAGATAGATTGCAGAATCTTGCTTATATATTCAAGACTTTTGTCATAATGCATACTATTTGAAGAGATATATAATGGAGAAGAATCTTTAATTATGTGGCTCAATATTGGTGTCTATTGTTTGTTGAATTAAGCAATTATCTGGTTGTCTCCACATTGTTATTTCTTTGTTATTTAAATCTATGTATCCAAGCTGATATTTCAGTTTCATCAAGACACACTTGTTGTTTTTGTGTGATCAATTTAATTGGTTTCTATTAAAGAATTAAAATCCTTTTGATTGATTACAGTAGCTTGGAAGTAACATTTGGATCAGTAAGAAGAGTTGGGTAATTGATAAGATTGTCAAGTTGTCTCTACATTGATGTTGTCTTGTTATTCAAATTAAGAATCTACTTTGTTTGTCAATACACATTTGTTGTCATTGTGCGGTTCTTTTAATTAGTTCCTTCAAGGAAGGATGAAAATCCTTTTAATAAATCACAGTAACTTGATAAGGTCAATTGGATAAATAAGAAGTGTCTGGCAATCACATTCTTGCATGTTTATACAAGATATAAACAAACTTTAGTGCCAAACAATTAGAATTATAACCAATACCAACCACCTATTATAGAGATTATTTGACTCTGAATACCCAACAAATCACTGGTCTTTCTATTCAATCATATATAATTTAATTTAGGAACTTTATAAAGTATTCATTTCCAAATAACTACATTTGTTAACTAAACATATTTATATATCTTGATATTGCTTATACAATCTATACCGAACTAGCCATTACATCTACTTTACTTTCCATTGCCATTGTAAGTAGGTTTCATTAGTTAAGAGTAACATAGCTTTCAAACCTCATTATAAAGGTCTACCCGCCTAGGTCTAGCAGAGCCTGAAGTGTAGGGATTCATCAACCGAATAGGTTATCTCCATTCATTGGTTCAAGAACGTTGCAAGTCTGGTCATAGAGCCTAGCATCCTCTTAGGATTTGTAACCTGCATTTTTGAAATCCAACAAGATGTTCGAATAAGTTGAGCATCAAAGCCACCAACACCAATGATTATTTTAATCTTTATAAATTAAGAATTTTCTAGAGTGTTGAGGTTTGTTAGATTTAAATAGATGGCTTAAATTCATTGAATAGTATAAGGAAAATAGAATTAAATCTCTTGTTTGATAGTGATATAAAACAATACCTTTGTTTCTTAATGAAGGATAATAAATTATGTATCTAAATGTGAATACCAAGGATAATAAATCATCAAGGAATGATGAAGTCCCGCACAAATTTTTATCAAGGCTAACAAACACTAGTTTGTAGATCTAATTCTAAAAAAGGAAAATTCATGTAGATAATTATGGAATTATTATTGATAGAGCCCAAATTAATCTTATTCTAAACTAAGATGAGAAGGACGAGATTGAGAGCTAGAGAACTATGTACCATTTGTCATGCCTTATGATTTTTGGTCATTCAGGCTATATAACATTCTTCTTATAATATTGATTGAAACTAAAACAAAATTTGTAAAGGGTATGCATATTTTGAACAATCTTATTACACTAATGACCTTAGAGATTTTTATTAAGGTTTTGTTCAAAGATGGTTTAGACATAGGTAGATAGTAATAGAGCATTGTCATAAATTTTCAAAACTTAGAGACCTAGTAAGTAAGGATGTCATTTAGCTCATTACATGTATAATATCACCACACTGCCTTGCTTTGCTACCCAACACCAAAAGAGTGGGACATCTTTTTTTATTTTTTATTCTACCCAACCTAATAATTATTTAGTTATAAAAATATTCACCAATAATGATTGATATTATAGTAATTTAATTCTTAAATTTGACATTCTTTTATGGTGTAATAATTTTATCCTTAAATTTTATATTTTAAAAAAATAAATTATTTTTTTATTTTCTATTATTAATTTATGAATTTAGGATTTCTTTTTATATTCATTTTATTTAGCCATTCCATGTTACTATGCCAATCACAATTCAAACATAGTAGATCATGTACATAGGTTTTATGTACAAATTGTTCCACCTCTCTACACTCTACTTAAATATTATACTCTTCAATGGTCAAACATAAGGTTCACTACATAAGCTCAAAATATTGAACTATGTAAGAGTGAAAATTCATTCCAATGAGCTTGGAGTGTATGTACATCATCACATACAAGAGGTATTTGAGCCATTTTAAGTATTGTATATAGATTTTAATGTTAATTATTTTTTACTAGTTTACAATAAGGATTGTATTTATTTCTACAAGGATTATATATTCATTAATGAAACTATTAGATATGCTAACTATTGAAGTTGATGATTGAACTCCACAACACCTAGAAATCACCTGCAAGGAATTATCCTATCACAAAAGAAAGATCAAAGCAATTGATTTTCTATGCAACCAAGAGAGAAAAGATTGAATCTAGAAGAGCATTGATATGTGCAATGTATTAACCTGAATGGTTTTGAATTGTATGATTACAATGAATGTGCAATCTTTATAAAAGCATGCAAAAGCAAACCCTAGATGAGGATTGTAATAGATTGTGACAAGTGACTTATTCTAATGCAATGAGACAACTAGACCTATAATTAGCCCAATCTAATATTAAAAAATACTCCTAAGTCTAGTTTAAGTAAAATAAAGTAACAAGGGACTTAATAATTAATTAATGAATAATTGATTATCAAGCAATTATCCTGATTACTCCAACACTTCGCCTTAAGATCAACTTAGGGAGAAGCTATAAAACCCTGATGTAGAATGCAATGATGGATGCATGGATGGGTCCCAGATACAAGTTTTGATGACGTACCCATGTACAAAATAAATGAAACTCTCATAATTAGAGAAAAGGAGAAAACCACATGGTAAAATCTCCTCTCCAAAGAGATAAAAAGAAATAACTATACTAGTGAAAGAAGGATAGAAGGAGGACTCAATGCGACCCCTCAAGGATTGATTTTGTCACAAAAGTACAATAGATGTCTCCTAATAGGAGAGAGTAATTGAGGATATGAATCCCCCCATAAAGAAATAACTCCCATGCCAATGATGAACACTTGAAGATAAAATATGATCCACTACCTGCAAACAACATTTCTCCCCTTAGGAAAAAAAAAGATCCACTGGTGATTGGAGAATCCAGTCCAAAAGAATGGGTGAATCTGGAATCCAAATCCAAATGATGTGTGCCCTTGAAAAATTTCTCATGTATCCACATGTCAGAAAGTGATGATGTCAATCCAATATCTTGTGAAGAATGATGTAGAATAAGATGCAAAGGTGATGAAGATGGTGGGCCAACATCGTTGATGTGCCTATTAGTAAAGAGGAGATGAATGTCCTCAAAGTAATCCTCCAAATCTACAATTTGAGATTCTACAAAAAAGGACAATATGTTTGTAAGATATAAATCCCAAGTAGCTATGTTTGGAAGGTGTATGATGTCCTGTTGCACTAAATTAATAGGGGCCAAGGATGTGGTGATGCCAAAATTATTAGGAATGATAGGAGATGATGATGTAGTCTCGATCTGAAGAGTGGGAACATGAAGACAAGTCTTTGAACTATCAGAACATGCAAGACCTATGATATACTCAAGCTCCTCTAAGGTGTCATCATCAAATGGTATGGAATATGTATTTGCAAGAGGGATGATATAATCTTTAGTAGGATACTCTAGGTATGGAGAGATATGATGGTCTCCATAGATCTCCCAAAGTTGTGTCCAAAGTGTGTGGGGACATTCAATGTTCGATACAACACACAATGTCAAGATCAACACTAGAACATATAACCCCTACAATATGATCTCTAATGATGCCCCATGCTGATAAAATCCTTAGCATGTTTGGTGTAGGTATGAGTCCTATAAGTAAGGAAAAATATCAAGCCACCTAAGATGTGTCAGGATGCCATTTTTCCAAGTCTCATAAGTGTCCTTGTCCAAGTTGATCATAGAAGGATGAACAAGAAATCCCATGACACTCACTCAAATGAAAAAAATAAGAGACTAAAAACCTCAATACTGATAAAGCAAATCAAATGATGTCATCCCACACAAAAAAATCCTTTCTAGGTGCCAAGATGTCCAAGTAATTGACACAATTGTGAAAACACAAAAAATTGAATAAAATATACCTAGGGAAGATTCTAGAAAAAGTGCATGAATAGATCTAAAGAGCTCTGAATTACCTTTCCAACGTCGCTTAAATCACGAAAATTGGAGATATAGGTAAAAAGTTATGAAATCAAAGAAAAAATGAAGATCTAACTTTGACTGAGAATAACAAGAACTAATAGAAAAACTTGATAATGAGACCTACACCATTGGAAAGAACTCAAAACCAACTTTCTGATGATATCTCGTTTGCTTGATTTTGACATCGTATGCCCATGTTATGCCAAAAAGAAAAATACTACTCTCTTAGGCCAAATGAGGGCTATGAGGGGGGTTGAGTAAGTGACCATACATATGACATCAACAAACCACTACATTAAATTTGACGACCTACCAGATGTTGACGAAAAAATCCCTTGCTAGAAAAGTTTCCAGGTTGCCAAAATATTCTATTTGATGTTCGAAATATGTTGGGTGCTCGATGGAATATTATTTTCACTAAGGAGATTCCCTATCATCAGAATTGACAATTGAGTGGCAACATATTTTGTTTAATTTTTTGGTTGTTGTGATACCTGCGGAAGATTCCGCTATGAGCGTCGAGTTTTATTTTAAATGGTGGTCACTTTTTTTGAAAAGGTTGATGACTTATTAAGTCATCAACTGATGTAAAGGCATGGGCCCTAATAGGTACGCCTATGCAGGGTACTAGCCCTATGCAGGCAGTACAAACTACCTATTTGATTTAAAGAAAAAAGTCTTTTTGCTTTTTTATTTTAAAAAGCAATTGTGCTTGCTTTTTTTTTATTTGAAAAAAACCAGTGATATTTTTTTGTATTTTATGGGAAAATTAAAAAAACTAGAATGAAAAAGAAAAACCTGCACACAACAATCAATGATGGTCTAGGGTCGCGTGTAGGGCTGTACAGATTCCTGTGTGTTAACTTGTGGCTGCTAATTTTTTTATTTTTTTTTCAACTTCACCAAATTTGACCAAATGACAAGCGTTCTTTAGGTTTTTGACTGTTTTGGACACAATGGTGATGCCCGTTTTTCCCTAGGATGAGCTGATTTTTCCCTCAAGGCCAAATCTCTCAAAACTCAGATAGGAAGCTATAGATCTAGAGCTCTAATACCATGTTGAAGTCGATGATTAAACTCTACAGCACCCAAAAATCACTTGCAAGCAATTATCCTATCACAAAAGAAAGATCAAAGCAATTAATTTTCTATGCAACCAAAAGAGAAAAGATTGAATCCATAATAGCATTGATATGTGCACTATATTAACCTGAATGGTTTTGAATTGTATGATTATAGTGAATGTGCAAGCTTTATAAAAGCATGCAAAAGCAAATCCTAGATGAGGATTGCATTAGATTATGACAAGTGTCTTAATCTCATGCAATGAGATAACTAGACCTATAATTAGCCCAATCTAGTAATAAAAAAGTAGTCCTAAGTTTAGCTTAAGTGAACTAAAGTAATAAGGGACTTAATAATTAATTTATGAATAATTAATTATCAAGCGATTATCTTGATTAATCCAACACTAACATTCAAACTTATAACTTATTTAGACATGATATTATTTAGTTCAACTAAATTTCACACATGATAGAATTTCAACTATGATACATGATTTTTAGTATTAATTTTTTATAAAGGTTATTTTATTGATTTCTATCCTATAAATAATATATTTAATAAATTGCATATATTTTGTACCATTTTCTATTTAATTAAGAATTTGATTATGAAAAAATTATCTCTCTAATAAATTTTTCCTAAATAGAAAAATAATGAGTGTCCATTGAACCTATAAATTTAATTGCTAGTAATACTTTCTCTTAAAATAAGTCTTAAATTAAATAAAAATTAACATGAGTATACAAATTTACTGAATAATAAAATCATAAAAATTATACATTTATTCTAATATAAATTTTTAGTTTAATTATCACTAAAATATTTATTTGTATTATAAACCTTCAAGATTATCAACACACACTTTTATTTAAGCTTGTGTTCATCCAAATAGTGATCAAATTGTCTATTATCTCCAAGCTATATTTAAATAACCTTTATTTAAAAGAGAAATTTGAGTTTATAATAAGTGTCTAATGATTAATATTTTCTTTTTTGGCAAATGAGTCAAATACAATATGATTACAACAAGAGTTTCACAACAATAGCCAAAACCATTACAAAATTAGAGATTGAAGAGTTGCATAATAGAAACAAAAACCAATTTGGAACCTTTGCAAGCACCCCTCCCTTAGTCAATTGATATTGGTAGGAAAAAGAGATACTAACTAATAGTGATAAGCTATCATAAAGATTGATGTTGCTAAAGAAAGAAAACAAAAATTGGAACCCATCATCAAAAGCTATGTAACAAGAAAGAGATATGGAACAAAGAAAACACAAAAGGTTAATGTTTATAGCTGCCAATAGGGAGGAATCATTTGGGGGAGTAACAAATAGGTTTTCCAAGAGGGCATGGTGTTTGAATGAAACCCTTCCACAACTTGAAGTTGTGTTAAGTGTTGAAAATGAAGGTAATATTGTAGCTTAAAACTTGTAAACCTATGTGACTGTAGATTTAATTAAGTGTTCTTTGTCACAATGCTTTGTGAAAGATTAATTTATTTAGATCAATTCTTTTTGTGTGATTATTTTGTTTAGATCAATTTTACCAATTGTAGAAAGAGACATAAGATTGTAGAAGAATGAGACAAGAAGATAAAAGTGACACAACATATACGTGGAGAAACCCTTTCGGGAAAAAAATCCACCAGAATCAATAGTGCTTGTATTATTTAACCTTAGAACAATATTGCAATAATACTGTATCAATCCTTGATTGATATGCTTCTTTTCCTTCAACAATCCTTCTTCACAACCTGCTATAAACTCTCATGGAACTCTCATACACTTCTGAAGAACAAGCTATCCATACATTCCATGTGACCAAACATGAATCCACACATCCTATGCCATGCTTCAAACCCTCACACATGCATAAGCTCAACCTGCTAACCTGCTTCAAACTCTGATGCAATTGCTGCAATAAATAGATAATTAATGAGCATGTAAAATCATAAGAGTTATCAAATATAAGAGCATAAAGTTCCTCATAAAAAACCATGCCTAGATTGTGCAAGTAGAGTTCCACACTGTAAGATGAAGTCAAAACCAAAGTCTCCTCAATTTAGGCGCCCCAAACTGAACACTTAATTAATTGTTGGTCAAGAAAATATCTTGCAAGCATCACCTCAAATTTGGCACCCAAGAATGGGCCCACTTAACTGAGCCTTGTAAATATCTTCTCATGCAAAAGGTGTCAACTCAAAGATGCCAACTTGGGTGCCCAAAGTGGACCCAAGTCAATCTTAGTTAACTGAATCATATCTCTCCACCAATTCATGCAAACATCATGCATGATTGATCATCCCCACTTAACTGAAAGTATCCACCTGTTATCTGTCATGCAACTAAAGTCATTACTCATGAAACTCAAGCTAACTAACATGCAACTCAAGTCAACTAGCATGCAACTCAAAATGCAACTCAAGTCAACTAGCATGCAACTCAAAATAACTACATGCAATTGAAGGTAACTGAACCATAACTGAACTAAACTGATATTGAACTGATAGTGCCACTCCACTCATGTAAATAATAATCCCTACTTTGTAGGAAAAAAACATGCATTACTGAAGTGTTACCAATCCTCCAAATAGTTAATTGAAGCAAGGTGGGTTTCACCTTCCATGTGGGCACCCCATGTGCTCCTATCTTGTAGGAGCTCAAAATGGACATCCTCACATGTTCCTATTATTTAGGAATAATTACAAATATCAATTTACATGTTTATTTCATTCAATTTAATCTCTTTCTAATCCTAGTGTTGGTGAACACTTTCCAAGGACTTAGGAGATACATGAAATATGTTTAGGATTGCAATTAAATGACATCCTATTCCCAGCATTAAGAGCTTATGAATGGTAATTGACAGGTTCAAATTGGCTCTATTATAAGAATGGAAATAATGAAAATAACTAACCAAGTGAAGATGCAAATTAGAACATACCATCAAAAGCTCTTGATTGAGGTAGGATAAAGGGTGTTGGAAAACATAGCCAAACACCTGAATATCCAAATGCATTTGAGGATTACTTGTCTATAGGTTTGGGAAATAAGTTTGAGCTTATTGGAGGCACCCAAAAGAGCAAATTTCCAAGACCACTTGAAAGGGAAAAGGGTGGGTAGGATGGAGAAGAGGAGCCAAATATTTTTAGAGTGATGGAAAAAATAAAAGGCATGTTTTTAATGGATTCATACTTAGAGAAGAATGGGAAAGATGTGGGGGATGAAGAAAGGCGAGGCAATTGCTGAAAGGGAGCTTGATGTGGAGGATCTTCCAAGCTAAGAGTTGGGATTTGGCATCAACCTTGGAATTCAATATTTGACGGCTGAGTTTATTCCACTTAGGTCAACTAAAGTTGTAGCTCTAAAGAGAGTTTAAGGGAAGGTGACGAGAGATGGGAGGAGCTTCCTATAGACCAATTTGAGGGGGAAATAATAGAGGTTGTGAGAGCTTGATGAGTGCTAGCCTTTGCAAAATTAGTCGTGGCTCTAGATGGGAAGAAGATTATAGAGACTAGGGGGACAAGTTGTTAAATATACAAAATCCTATGTTCATTAGAAGAGGATAAATTGTAATCATATTTAAGATTTTTCCAAGTCTTCCAATTGAAATTGTTAGGGTCCCAAAGATCTCTGAAGGTCTGAATTCCTTTTTTAAATAAATATTTTCCATGGAAGTGATGCATTTGACCCAGGGGCTTGTTGTCTAGTTGAACATGTCTATTCCACTAAATGAATGAGGAGGAAAAGCTAGGACCATGACTAAGTGATTGATCATTCCATTGGAGTTTTCTAGAGGTGGACCACCAAACCTTTCAAATGAAATTGAAGGGGGTGAAAACACTTGCTTTTTAAAAATGGGGCCATGCAAAGTTTGTCTTGCCAATTCACTGATTTCCATGGACCTCTTATTTAAGTAATATGAATATGTGGTGTCTCACAAGGTGTTTCCAAGGAGAATTACCTTCAGTAGCCCTAATCAACCACTTGGTTGTATGAAAAATACCTTGTGTGTAGGGATCTATAATACTCATCCCTCCTATACCCTTTGGTTGAATATAGTGAAGCCAAGAAGTGACAGGGCTTCCTTTAGTATTACCCCATTTAGCCCATACAAAGTTTCTAATCAGTTGGGCGAGTTGGTTGTAACTGATTTTAAAAGGAAGCCAACAAGAGTATATATAAACATGATCAAGATTTTTTTTTGGCAACCTGAATACTCCTACCATAGAGAAGAATTAGTTAGACCAATTCAAAAGTGTTTTTTTTAATTTATTTTGAACATGAACTAGTCACATATCTCGGAGGGAAGAATAATAAGTATATTTTTTCTTTTCTTTGAGTTTTCAAGGTTTTCATAATCAAATTTTAAAATAATAAGTAGTTTTTAATTGTATTGTTGGTTGATGAGGTTATATGAAACTCTCATATTTAACATCGAGTTCATCTAATGAATAACAATGAATTTTTGGTTGAATATTAAGCACTAATTAAGGCTGTTGGTTATAGGGTTTCAAGTTATTTTGTAGTTAATGGGTAAACAGTATTCTTAAAAAATATTTTTATATATTTAATGTATAAATTTTATTTATATTAAAATATATTTTTTATTTATATTAAAATATATTTTTGATTATTTGAATGTATAAATTTTATTGAACAATGTAACGATAATGAGGTTTTATTTACAAGTGGATCCATAAGGATGTTGGGACTCACACTTATACATGATGATTTATATGACCATCAATTACCAATTTTCACTTATTATAGGAGTTTTCAATGATGATTAAAACTAATAATTCAACTAGTTTTCAAATTAATAACAACCAAAAATTTATTGAATTGTAGACTAGAGTAAAATCATATTCAAATTAACATGTTCATTCTTTGATCATATCGAAACTTTCACTTATCAAAAGTCGAATATGGTCCTTAATCATAATCATTAACAAGCACTTTAATATCTCATTAATCTTACCACATGATCTTAAGAGTGATGCCAATACTTTCTTACAAATTAGATTCAAAATGAGTTTTCTATATTAAATTTAATTATATATATATATTAGCACTCATTACATATTTAACATAATTAATTTTTAATATGAAAGAAAGTTGAAATAAAATCACAAATAAAAAACTCATCTCCTATAATTTTATTTATTTATTTAACATTTACATAAATAAAGAGATGAATCAAAATAGTTTAATAAATTTGTTCACTTGCCTTTTCATAAAATTATTAATAAAAACATTTATCATTATTCAATCCACTTATATCTTACCTTATTTACAATACTATAAATTAATAATATATGATAAATCCTCATTATCTTTTCAATATATAAGATTTGAATTTAACTAAATTCTTGAAAAACTATATATTAACATATCATTTTATTTTTTGATTTAAAATTTTTCATTCCAAAGTATTAATTGATTTTATCTAATACACATTTTTTTATTTTTATAAATATTATTAAGATAGACAATTTTTAATCTTTATACTCCCAAACATCAATAATTAGTGGATTTCATGCCTGCAATCTTTATCTTAAAAGCTTGAAGTCTTGAAACATATTTTTTTAATAATTAAATTAAACTATACTACTTAGTTATACCCATCATAACCTTAGTTCCGTTACAAATAAAAATAACTTTAATTCCGCTTTGGAAACTTCTGCGGGAAATTTTAGTGGGACCCACACCTGAAATTTCAAACTTTTTTAATCAGACCGCCTGAAGGTATCCGATAACTTAACACTCTGCCAGCTCATCCACTAGCAATAGCCATAGGAAAAAACGGCGGGCCCCATCGTTTTCGCCGTCGCCGTTGCCGGCTAAATTGTGCCGGCGGCGACAATCATAAACGTAAAACAGCCCCCCAAAAAAGCCGTTGAACAGCATGTGGGGTATACGAGGTTGTGTGCTGAGCTGGGAGAAGCGGGAGATCCGACGGCAGTGATCGGGTTGTCCAAGGGGTCAGCCAACGGTCGAGATCCCCGCTGGCAATGAGCTGTTTTTCCAAAAATACGTGGTATTTCAAAAGCGGTTTTAATGTCGTTTATTCGCAAGGGTTAAAGCCTTAAGAGAGGCAAAGTATTTAGCAGTACAGAGCTTCATTTTGTTTTCTAAAGCTCCGGAAGACATCAGATTTTTTTGCGTCCAACGACGGGAAATACACAGCGAGGAGCACAAGATTTGGACGTGTTAGTAAAAAGATTTCTGCTTTCTAGCCAAAACTTTTGATTCATCTATTATGTTTTACTGTCTTGTACATCTGGAGATGCTAGGAAAAATGAAGGATTTCTAATAGTGTTAGCAATTTTTGTAAAAATAATCAGTTTTGTGGCGGAAGTTGGGCGCGATAGTGATTTTTTCTGTTTCGGAATGGAAATCGGAATTTGTTCGCATATTTTTCCTTTTTGCTCCTTATCCTGGACGTGTTAGTATTTGTTTTGCCTTTTTCTAAAGCTTTTTATGTATTTTGTGTCGGAGCTTTGAAATTGTCAGTAGAATTTTACTGTTTTGTAACGGACTTTTGCACTTGTCCGTTAATTTTGCCGTTTTGTAGCCAATATTTGGACTGTCAGTAAATTTTACTTGTTTTTTAGCTGAAATTTGGCCGTGATTGTAAGTGTGTCCGAGAAGCGACTTCTTCGTGACATTTTCCTTGTAATAATGGCTAATCAGACTTTCATTTCGTACCAGAAATTTGGATTGCTTAGCAAATTTATCCGTTTCATAGTTGCTATTAAAAATTTCATTCGTGTGGTGGAAATTTGAACTGCATGCTAAGCTTTTCTGTTTCACATCGAATATCGGGATTGGCTAGTAAACTTTTCTGTGTTGTACTAGAAATTACTCTTGTTAGTAAATTTAACCCTTTTAAGACCGATATTCGGACTTGCCAGTTAACTTTTCCCTAGAATAGCCAGAAAAATTAAACTCGTTAAAGTAATTTTTTCACGATCCGTTGGTGGATATACTCAAGGTTGTTGTGATTCTGGACTTTTTGAGCTTAAATTTAGACGAATCTTATTGTTCACTGAAGATTTACCTGTTTTTTGACTGTTACTTGCAATCGCAGGGCAAAAGACGGAAGGAGCTTGCAGAAGAGGATAAAGTAACTCAAATTTCTTGTGAACTCTCACGGATATTGCGATTTGTTCATTAAGAGACGGTAAATACTTCTAACGAGGGTCCTTAATTTTGAACTCGCCGGCGATTCGGACGATTTTTCTCGTTTTGTTAGTATCGACCTTAAGGTTTGACTGTATTCGTTTTTCTGTGCTTTCAGAGCAAAATTTTTGACGATTCATTTCGTTTGAAAGTCGCAGTGCTAAAATAGAGCTTCTAGTGTTAGGGTTCGTTGTTTAAGCTTAAGGTATTATCCGATCTTCTGTCTCAATGATGTCTGAAGATTTATTGATTTATGAGTATAGATTTGTACTGTTTTGCAGGCTTGAATTCACCGCTGCCTTTTATTTAGTTGTTTCATCAGGCTGATGTTGATTTTTTTCCCTCAATGTTTACTGATTTTCTGTTGGCTGAAGCTTTAAGTTATGTTGTTTCATGGAACGCCATAACTTATTGTTTGAAACTTCGAAATTTATTTGTTTCAAAGTTCTTTGAATATTGAATCGGTTACCCCAGAATTTGATACCCTTTTGAATAATTGTTTCTTCCCTGGAATGAAATTGCCCTCTCTGACTGATAAATATAGCTGCTCAAATTAATATGTCCTCAAACATATGTACTCTATGGCAATCATCTCAGGATCGGATGATAGCCCGGTAAATTGACAAATTCCCTTAGAATTTTTGACACAGACAAGTGTCTACTGCAGGCATCTGGATAACTCATTTCTTGAAACTTAGAAATTCTCCTGTTTGAAGTTTTTGTTTGGTGTTGGAGCAACTTTTAGTACAGTCTTGCTGATTTGTTTGAATATTGAATCGGATATATAAAATTTCATTACTCTTGTAATAAATTTATTCATCGATTGGGTTTAGTTACCCATACTTATGTGGGCATTAGGTCGATCAACTTTGGATCAGGTGATAACCTTGGGCATTTGCCTTAGATTAGTTTTCGCAGATAATGTCCTGATCACCTAAAACCCTGGACAGCTTTCAATCATTTCAAAATTCTGTCTTGCCGAATAGTTTCAGTGGATTATCCAAACTGTGGGCATTTATGAACAATGTTTTGCTAAACCCTTAAATTTTAACAGTAATCTGCCCGATCAGCGAGTCTTAGCCTTAAAATTTCACCGATTCACATTGATTTGTGCGCCTATTTATTCTTGTTTTATTCTTTTTAATGAGTTAATGAACATTGAGCAGGTATTTGATGGCCGCCAGCACAGAAGAATCGCCTGCACCTGCTGCTGCTACAAATACTACGATGGCAACTGAAGTAACTGAAACTGTGAAGGAGGTAATTACAGCACCTGCACCTTCACCGGTAGCTGAGCCTGAGGCAGTGAAAAACAAAGAAGAAGAGACCAAGGCAGACAATGGATCTGTTGCCGAGAGCAGTCCAAGCTTGGAACCCCACGGCGCTTCCTTCAAAGAGGAAAGCTATTTTGTCTCGGACCTGAAAGAACCTGAGAAGAAAGCCTTGCAAGAGCTTAAGCTCCGAGTTGAAGAAGCTTTGAAAAACAATGAATTCACTGAACCTCCTCCCAAAGAACCTGAAACCAAAGAAGCGGAAGCTGTCGAGGCCAAAGAAGGAACTAAAGAGGAATCTAAAGAAGAAGGGGCCAAAGAAACAGAAACAAAGGGAGAAGAGGATACCAAAACCCCTGAAACCAAAGAAGAGGAGGTCAAGGGAACAGTGGAAGATGTGAAAGTTGTAGAAACTATCACTGAAATAGAGTCTAAGGTCGGTGAAGAGGGGGTTAAAATCGAAGAGACTGTAGTTACAGTCACTGAGAAGATCGAAGTGCCGGCTCATGGTGATGTGCCAAAGCATGAAGAAACAGTAGTTGTTTCTGAAACTGTAACTGAAACAGTCGTTGCTGATTCAGCTCCATTGGCGGAAACATCTGCAGTTGATGCTGCAGAAACCCCTGTCGAGGTTACTGTCACCAAAGAAACTGTGGAGGTTGAACTTCAACCAGTGGAGGACATTTACCTATGGGGGGTTCCTCTTCTCCATACCCATGGCGATGAAAGAACCGATGTAATCCTTCTGAAGTTTCTCCGAGCCAGAGATTTCAAGGTTTCAGAAGCCTTCACCATGCTCAAGAACACAATTCTTTGGAGGAAACGCTTTGGTGCCGATAGTATTTTGGAAGAGGATTTTGGTACTGAATACGATGGTGTGGCTTACATGCATGGGTATGATAAGGAAGGGCATCCAGTGTGCTATAATGTTTATGGGGTTTTCCAGGACAAGGAGACTTACCAGAAGTCATTCGGTGATGCTGAGAAATGCGATCGGTTTCTGCGGTGGAGAATCCAGTTATTGGAGAAGGGAATCCAGCAGCTGAGCTTCAAGCCTGGTGGTGTAAATTCAATGGTTCAGATTACTGACCTTAAGAATTCACCTGGGCCTGGCAAGAAAAATTTGCGACAAGCTACCCAGAAGGCTTTGGACATCTTTCAAGACAATTATCCAGAGTTCGTTGCTAGGAAGGTAGGCTTTATTGTTAATTGAGTTTTCTGGATTTACCATGTGAAGTATTTTGTTCTTACTTTTAGGATTAGCTCCTCAACCCATTGTCAGAGAGAAAAGTTGAATTTGATAATTCCGTTGTTATATTCTGCGCTCTTTTATTGTAATAAGTTTGGATGTTTTGTTCTCTTCCTGTTTCCTCTCCTGAGCAATTCTTGTTTATTGTCTCTCTGTGTTGAGAAACTGTTTAAATACAATTCATTGCATTTTACTTTTAATGATGCAGAAATTTTTCTCTCTAGTGTTTTGCATTCTGGAAACCATCTATTATTTACAATCGTTGCATTTTACATTTCCTGCCAAATTCATATTACATAAATGATTTCCCCATTCAAATTGCCATTTTTCTTGCTGCAACTGGAATCTTTAGTATTTCTATTGAATTATTCATTAGGAAATGTTTTTGTTTTAAATACTTAAATCCTCTAAAATTACCGGTTCAAAATTATAATTCTCACTGAGCATCCCAACCATATTGCTTTTCTGGACATATCACAACGTTAGGGACTAATGTGCTCGTTCATTTATCTTCAGCCTGTTTTTTGTTTCTTCCTTGACGATATAGCTGTTGCACTTTTTAGTATGTATTTCC
This sequence comes from Sequoiadendron giganteum, assembly GCA_007115665.2. Classification (NCBI taxonomy): domain Eukaryota; kingdom Viridiplantae; phylum Streptophyta; class Pinopsida; order Cupressales; family Cupressaceae; genus Sequoiadendron; species Sequoiadendron giganteum. Next base: position 61,504,688 of record CM021108.1, on the reverse strand, counting down.
TGTCTGTTATGTTTCTATTTCTTGTTTTGAAAATATTGTATTTGTTGTATACATCATTTTATCTCAATGAATTTATTTTACATATTTTGTGTTGTTTTACGTACAGATCTTTGTGAATGTACCTTGGTGGTATGCAGTGATGTATGCAATGATATCTCCATTTCTGACACAGCGAACTAAGAGCAAGTTTTTTGTTGCTCGCCCTGCTAGAGTGACGGAGACTCTATTCAAGTAATGAATTAAATCTTTTCTTGCATATCTCTGTTTTGTTCAACATGAACAAGTTTGAAGCACTTGTTATGCTTTCATACTTCATCATAACCCATATGCTATTTTCCATGTAGGTACATTTCACCTGAGTATGTGCCAGTGCAGTATGGAGGTCTAAGCAGGGAAAATGATGCTGAATTCTCTGCAGCAGATGGTGGAGCTTCTGAGCTGTTCATCAAACCAGGAGCCAAGCAGATTATTGAGATTCCAATAACAGAGGTAGAATGTAGTTTTATGTTCAATGAATGAATAAAAGCAATTAAAAATAGTCTTAGAAACTGAATATGATGCAACTTGAACCAATGAATTAAGCTGGTTATAGGTTCCTCAAACATACAATATATACTTGAATCATTCAAAAGCTGAATTGTTGAATGTCAGTCTGGACTAGTATAGATAAACCAAGGATCTCTTTATTATTGGTAGTATTATTATCACGTATGAACTGTTTCCTGAATCCTCTCATTTCTTAGAGTATATCGTTATTGGCATATAATCAACAGCGTAGAGTATAGAAGTGATGATAGTTAGCACATAATCAACGAGTTTGAGCCTTTTCAGTTTTTATATTCATTCATTCACTGAATCTGCAGGCTGGATCTTCACTGGTTTGGGATATAATAGTTGTGGGCTGGGAGGCGACTTATAGCGAAGAGTTCGTACCTAATACAGAAGGTGGTTACACTGTTATCATACAGAAAGCGAAGAAAATGGCCATTGATCAAGAACCAGTTCGGAACTCATTCAAAATCAGCGAGCCAGGAAAAGTAATCTTGACAATTAATAACACTTCGTCAAAGAAGAAGCGAGTTGTTTACAGAACCAAAGTCAAGAATGATCTTCAACAAATAGCATGAAAGGATTTGTGCTGCTTATTTCTTCTACCCTATGGAAAGAAATGGCCAGCTTTTGATAACAGATAACATATTACAGATTCATTCATGTGCATATACATCTTAGCCATTACTGCCATAAGAACATTTTGGAGTTTATTTTCAAGCTGTATTTGCTGCTGGCTTGTGAGTTTTTTTGTTTAGTCGTAATACCGTGCCAAATTTACAGGCATTTGAGACTGATTTGTTATAACGCTGTCTCTGTAAACCTATAAAGATGCAAATCACAGCCATCTGGATAGACTTGTTATCATCATCATCATCTTAGTCGTCACCACTATCAGTTTGATCGTGTAAATTGTCTGTATAGCGTCTTGGTTTCCAATTTGTTACTAGCAATCTATCTATCCGTGGGATAGGATAGAGATCTTTCTAGTCCAGTGTCAGGTCCTCATGTATTTCAATTATTTCCATTGATTATTTGATTGTGCTACATTATTCTATTGAAATGATTTGTTATAGAATCTACGGGCATGCGTGGCAATGTTTTCTGCAGATTTCTGCAGAAAACAAATTGTGTAAGAGTATTTCAGATCTTATTTTATGTTCTGGTAATAGTGTAGGTTCTCTATCTTGTTTCTGAATGCTGGAAGTGTTGTCATTTTCAAAATTGCAAGCTGGTAAGGATTTTTTTATCTAGTAAATTGCAATGTTTGCACCACTGAAATTGCTTAAGGAATGCACCGCAATCTTTTTCTTATTACACCTTTAGGTAAATAGGTGAAAATTGAGTTCTTTTTCTGGGGAATTGGCCTGGAGCTTCTTATTCTTTAGGGAGTTTGGGTTCTTTATTGACCCAAATTTGCCTGAAATTCGCTCTCAGTTTTATTTGGATGTAATAAAACCTGTATCAATACTATTTATTTTGTCTGGAACTTGAACCTGTCCTTATTTGTTGATGCGCCCTAGACGAACACCAGTGAGCGGGTCTTATTTATTGATGCGCCCTAGACGAACACCAGTGGGCGGGGGTAGAATATCCACCCACCAGCAGAGAAAGCTGCCCCATATCAATGCAGCCTTCCTCTCTCACTCTCTGGCATCAATTACACTTGATGTTTCTGCATGTGATGTGGGATCACTTTGTATCGATGGTATGATAATGTTGTGCGCATGTATCCAAACCCGACATCTAAAGGAACAAAGCCGCCAGTCCTACTTAGGAATCCAACAGGGACACCATTAATACTGTACGAAGCAAACTTGCAGTGATGAATCAAACTCCTCTCAACTTCCAGAGTCCTTTCTCTGGGCCTATGTGTAGTTATTACTAATAATTAGTGCACCATGTTTACCTGTAGACCACGGCCCAAGCTGCCCAAGAAATAGGGGCCCATATTAATAGGGGAAAACCAGGGTCACATGGCCGCAAGCGGTCGCGGGTCCCACGGAGAAAATCCAATCCTCGTGTGGGATAGATTAGATTCGGGCGCCAGCTGTAGGCAATGATGACATGGTGGGCCATCACAATGCTTTGTATACGAATAACCGAAACTTTTGTCAGGCCTACGGGTCAAACAAGCTCTGCCCTTTTGTCAAAGGAAGTTGGCGTTTTATTCCCTTGCAGTAATGGAAGTTATCATGCCGTTTCACGTGATTTAGTGGGCCCTTCACTCACCTTAATATTTGTGAGAACTCTTTTCTTATTGGGCTCTTCACTCTCACCTTGATTGGTTTACTTAAAGCTGCATTAGGCAGGCCAGACTGTGAGGTGAGAAGCAATTTTTCGTTTCCACACCTTGGAAATATTGTGGGATGTACAACTGTTGGGTAGACAAAAACGATTCTTAAAAGAGGGGCACATAAATCAATATTAGAGAAATAATTTTATGGTAGAATAAATATATTACCCAGTTTAGTGTTAAGGATTGGAGTTAGAATGGATCAAACATAGCCTCCTTGTTTTTATTAAGAGGCGCAGCCTTTATTAGATTCTATTGTATCTCGTTTCTTATATAGGTGGAAGATATTAGCATTTTAAGCATAATTAAAATTTGGCCAATCTTTATGGTGTTTATTTGCACTAGTCAAAGATTGAAACTTGACCTTATCTTTTGAATTGGTCATTATGGTTCTTCATTAGCATTAGTCAAATGTGAAGATTTACACTCGACCTCATCTTTTATGGGGAGAACTATGATCTATTTTTTTTTTTAAAATTTATTCAAGATTCCTACTTATCAACCTTATTATAGGTAAGGGCCTTTGTATTTGTCAATGTGGTTCATTATTAAACATAATATAATAATTGAATTCTGGACATATGCTTCTTGTAGAGATATCGATCTCATCATGGAAAGTTTGAGGCTTGTTAGTTAATGCACGTGAGGATGGTTATAGATCAGGGTAGACATTTTCTCCAAGGTTTTTGGTTTTTCTTATTATTAGAGATTAAAGAGCTTTTTGTTGTTTAACTTAGTTGAAGGTTTCTTAATGTTTTTTTTTTTTTTTAATTATTATTATTTATATATTTTCTTAGTTGGAACTTAGCCACTTAAAAGAGATTGTTGAAATATATTTTCATTGGATTTAGACTATTAAGAGAAACTGTTTTTTAATCTTATTTAAAAATGTTTAAAAATTATTTTTAATTGATTTAATATCTTTTGAAGTTTATAATTTTTTTACTTTTTTTTTATCATTTTTACAATCTTCATGCTTAAAATTTAAGTGTGAATTTTTTTAAAATATTCAATACTTGGATTCATTTTATTCATTTTCAATTAAATTAATAAAAAATATCTTATGATTTATAATAAAAACTAATTGTTTCACATTCTAACAATATTTTATTTGATTGCTTGCTTTTGAGATTATAGCATGCATTATTTATTTAAAAGAAAAAAAATCTAATTAATTAAATAGAAATTATCTTACAATTTAAAAAAAAAAATAATTGTTTGATGATTTGGTATTATTCTTTTTCATCTTGTTTTACATTTGTTTAAGTGTTCATTAATGATAAACGTTTTTTGGTCATTTTTCACTCCTAAAACTAAATCATTCTAAACTCTTTTGTTCAACTTTAGCAAGATCCTTGTGGTAAGAATCTTGTCTTGTGGCCATTCCTTGTTCAATCACTCGGGACACTAGTGTGGTGTGCTCTTGTACTCGAGATAGGATTTTTTGTGGTTGTGCATCATTAAAGGGGAACATAAGGTGAACTAGAACCTACACCTAGATATACATGTATAACTATACATCATTCATCGTTGTTGCATAAACCTCCATCACTATAGCTCCTTAAACCATCACTTACAAAGGCCGCACACTTACCATTTCCAACTACTTCAAGTCAAAATATGTATTAAAAATATCATTTTGGAATCAATTGTATATGCTTTTGAATAAAAAACATCCATAGTGATTCAAAAACATACACAATTGATTCTAGAAGTAATCCTTTCAATACAATGTGGATTGTGGAAAATTCATGCCAACTATTAAATATGTTGTTTGGTGACTTGACTAAGGCAAGCTCTTGAATATGTCATGAGCACCTCATTTATTAAAGGCATCTACCATGTTTTGCAACAAATGATATGAGTGGTAATGTTCAAAAGTGATTAATACCATCAAGTACCAAGGGCATGATACCTAAGTACAAAACACCAAAGCATCCACTAGATAGGACTTTGCTCCTCAAGACATGACCACACACCTCAAGGCATTTTTGATTACTTGTCAACTGTAAACTCTTTTAGAATATATTTTTAACAATAAAAACCTCTCGTCATCTTCATAATTTTCTATATCTTCTATAATTGCAAAACCATAAAAGGTTTCTCTAACAATAGTCTCTTTTCTATCACTAGTGCAATTCAACTTCCATAATTCATTATTCAATTAAATATTAAATTTATCTTATTTATCACCATTAAAATATACCATTTTAAAGTGGATAACACACGAATGATTTTCTAGTGTTTGGTTGCTTTTCATGCTATTTTTGGGTTGTCTTAATGTTGTGTTTGTCTATTTGGGTTGTTGTCTAGCTTAGTTTAGTTTTGCTAGACACTACTTCCTATTGTTAAGTGTTTTGTTTCATGCTTTGTTTATGAACTCTCTACTTATGTAAGGGACTAGGACCCTTTTCCCAACTTACCTAATAAAAAATACTCTAATAATTAACATAAAAATAATCATCTTAATTATTTACTTTTTATTTACATGTAAATTCTATAGTATTTCAATTTTGTTCTTCTAAATATTGTTGAAAAATTAAATATTTATGCTTTTAAACCACAACTTTTTATGCAATACCTTATAAGCTCAATGCAAAATATCCTTTTTTCTAAACTCTTAATTATTATTAATCTTTTTTTTGGATAAATGGTAAAAAATAAGTTTTTGAAAGGGTCTCAACCATTGTCTAAGTAAACAGAGTAGCTATAACAACATGCCAAAAAAATTGTAGCCAAGTAACAATCAAGTTGCCACCAAAAGATAGTAGACAAATTTTAGTAGGTGATTCCCAAAATGCAACCCAACTAGATAGAAGCAAAAAACAAGCCAAACCCTAAAATCAATTCATAGCACAATTGCTTCTCAAACAAGCCAAAACTAAAGAAGTTAAAGTTGATTTATAGTCACAACTGCTTCCCACTCTTTTTGTAAGGAACCCAAATGTTGCTTTACAAAAGCCTCCTTTTCATTAGCTCCTATCTCTCTTTTCTTATCACCTCTAGTTCTTGAATTGGGCCCAACATTATTAGGAGTAGACTTCATCATTTCATTCAAAAAATCGATACTATTAGCATTATTCTTGATTGTTGTCTTCCTAATTTCCACCATTTTCTTAAGGTTAGCCGTAATTTCCTACAAATCCTTTTCTAATGAGCTAATTTTATCCACGTATTTAGTGCTCTCAACTTTCAAATTGCTATTATCATTATTAAAAATCAATTTCTTCTCCTCTATACATAATGTTTTTAAAACAAATATTTTTAAATCTTCACTATATTTTTGCCAATACTTCTCTAGGTTCAAATCCATGTTTTGATGCTTGTTGGGTCCCTCCCAAGAGAGATGGATAAAGCTCAATGCTAATGGGGTCTCAGGAGGAAACCCTGAGATTTTTGAAGCTAGATGCATAAGTAGAGATCTTCTAACGAAGCTAATAGGTGTTTCTATATACAAAAATTGATAGACAATAACAATAAGATAAATACACATGCAATTGCACTTAATCTCAAGACTTGCAAACTCTTTGAAGTTAACAAATTATAAATAAAAAATGACTTCCAAATTATAATTAATGCACTTTGGCAACAAACACTACCAAATTGGAAAATTAAAAATATACTACAAAAATGTTGGCCCATCCTCAAAGAAACGAAAGAATATAACATTGGCCCCATATATAGGGAGGCAATGAGGAGGCTGGTCAACTTGCAAACATGGCAATAGAAATGGGGATCAAATACATTGATAACTCCTCCCATACGGGGTAAAATATTACGCTCAATATGCCATTCATTATGTGTGAAGCCTGATAATAATATGTTTTTGCAATCGTATGTTTAGCTCAATTTGTGGCAATGGAATATTGTTACATTCATTAGAACAATCATGGTAAAGCATGTGCACAAGTTAATATGGAGTTATATAGGAATTTGGGATGGAGTTATACACAATTGATTCTAGAAGTAATCCTTTCAATACAATGTGGATTGTGGAAAATTCATGCCAACTATTAAATATGTTGTTTGGTGACTTTACTAAGGCAAGCTCTTGAATATGTCAAGAGCACCTCATTTCTTAAAGGCATCTACTATGTTTTGTAACAAATGATATGAGTGGTAATGTTCACAAGTGATTAATACCATCAAGTACCAAGGGCATGAAACCTAAGTACAAAACACCAAAGTATCTACTAGATAGGACTTTTCTCCTCAAGACATGAGCACACACCTCAAGGCATTTTTTATTGCTTCTTAACTGTAAAATTTATTAGAATATATTTTTAATAATAGAAACCTCTTGTCATCTTCATAAAATTCTATATCTTCTATAATTGCAAAACCATAGAATACTCGTCTTGTTGCTTCATATCATACATATATGTGTGTCTCTTTGTACTTATGTTGCTTTGCCATGGGATTTTAGATCCTGGGGGCTTGCACAACCTCCTTGATATTTGTCATCCTAACCCATAGATATTGGTGCACTTGGACCCCTCTTGACGTATATTTGTCTACTTTAGTGTGAGTTTGAGCATAGGGCTCATCCTCTCACTATAGTGGAGGCTAAATGTAGTGTTGAAAAATGTACACTTTTAAATTTTCACACTATGTTTGCATCCCCTTAATTGATTGGATTTAATTAAGTCCTTAATTGGCCCAATTATGCATTTACAAGCCTAATTAATTTTGTTTTCCGAAAGGGAACTAACATTTAATCAATGCCTAGACTTAATTACACATCTTGGAAAATGTGTCCTAGGTTTAGGGCCTAGGAAGTCTAGGATCTCATTTTTAATATGTTTTTGGCGACATTTTAACCTTAATTCAAATTGCAAAGGTTAGCTTGTGATGTTTTGTAACTAAGGAAAAATTCGGGTTAGCAATAAACAACATAAACAAACTAAACCCTAGCTAACAATGAAGCACAATGGAACATAAAAGCATAAACAAAAGAACAATCTCAAAAAATCCTTCATGCACTCCATGATTCATCTCCATTGCCCTTCTCCATTTTGCTGCAAATAGAGTTTGCCCTTTGATTTTTATGAGCAACTATGACGTATGACAAAGACCTAGCAAAATATTTAAGGATTTAACTAAGAAATTACAAGTGTACTCAGAAATTTGCAAGCATGAAGTGACAAAATGAGGTTGGCATTGCCCTTTTATAAAAGTCAATTCTTTGGATGAATGGGCATTGATTGATAGTTGACAAATGCCTTAATATGGAAGGCTGAGATTGAATATGACAACTAGCAATTAGGGTTAGGGAAAAATTAGGGTAAAATTTGAAATGGAGGGCTATGATTTAATTTTAGAAAATGGATAGGGATGCATGTGACAGGAGGATATTGAGCACGAAAAAAGAGATTGCTAGAGAATCAAATTTGATTTAAGAGGAAGTGTTGACCTTTTGAATTAAAAATTAATTTAATTCAAAAGAGGTGGGGCCAGGATAGTAAATAATGATTTTAAATTATTTACTTGGTGCAAAAATGGGAATGGGAATTTAAATAAATGATTTTATTTAAATTTTGGAGGAAAAGACAAAGAGGCAATTAAATAATTAATGAAAATTATTTAATTGTAGAGAAAAAAGATAAAGTGAATAATTAAACAAATTTGAGAATTTATTTAATTATAGAGAGACATAGGGAATTACTGACACATTTAAAAATAAATTCAATTTATTTATTTAAATAATCAGGAGGAATAAAAGATAAAGTAAATAATAATTAAATAAATTTAGGAATTTATTTAATCATAGAGAGACATATGAAATTAGTAATGTATTTAAATAAATAGATGTAATTTATTTATTTAAATAATCACAAGGAATAAAAGATACGAATTAATTAAATAATTGAGAATTATTGAATTAATAGTTGAATTTGGACCATAGGACATAATTAAATATTTTAATTATGTTGAGAAGAAATATGGTAAGTCATGGGAAAAATAAAGCTTGCAGGCCTAGGTTATTTTTATGTGTCTACATGTTTAATTGTCATGTAATTAAGGAAATACCTATAAATACAAGGTCTTTTTATCAATTCAAGTCTAAGTCGCATAATTAAAATTTCACAAGAGCCAAGATTATTGTCAAGAACATTGGAGAGAAGATTTATCAGTAATTTATTACAACATTCAAGATCCTATCATGATGTCAAAATTTATGTATGTTCATGCATGATTTTGGAGCTAACATTGTGATGTAGGTTTCAAGTTTTCAAGTTTTCAAGCAAGTATTCAAGTGTCAAATCAAGCATCCAATCAAGCCATTTCATGCAAGATCTAATCCTTGGAGTAATGGGTTAGACTTCAGTCATCTAAGGGCAACCATTAAAGGGTTTGATGATTTGCAACAAGCTAGTGTTCATTCGTCATTCCTTCAATTTATGATTTCATTTCATTATCAAGGTTTAATTAGCAAACTAGGGTTTGACCAAAGAAAACCCTTATACACCAAAAAAAACATTTTTCTCCTCTTTGTGTGTTTGCAATTTTTTTTGTTAAGGATTGAAATTGGATCAAAAGTGCAATTTTATAAATTTGTCAAAGTTGTCAAGATATAGAAACTCACGTACAAGTTTTATTTCTGGCTATCTGACAGTGAAACCTAGGGGAATCAGAGCCTTAGATCCAACATCAGAGGATTGTAAAAATAATTTTCAGAGCCCTGCACAAAGACCCATTCGCCCTTGGGTGAATGAGTCCTGGTAGGACACTTTATGACACTTTTGGTGATAGGTGCACAATATCTTAACCTTCTCAGATCTTCCAATTGATTGATGTTTCTGATAGTGTTATCATAATACTTCATGTTTCAAGTGATAGATCTCATAAATTAGATTGTTAATGTAATTTTATTCTTCTCCCAAAACTATTGTTCAATCATATTTTATTGTTTTTCTGTCATAAGGAAGTTAGGGTAGCGTAAGTGTCCAAACCTAGGGTTGACTCACCTTGAAGGTTGCAATTCAATTCTAATCATTTTTGACACTCTCCATCTTCCTAATTAACATGAAAAAGGTGGATTTGTGATTAGGTGGACACCCCTTTTTGCTTTTTGGTGTAGGTACCTCATTTCTAGGTCTTACTATTTCACCCTTTTCCCCCTTTTTCTTCATTTTAGGATATATTTGAGTGATAGAAGGGAATGATGAAAATATTACTCCATCTCCAAGATGCTATTTTAGTATATTTTTAGGGAGTTTCTAATGATCCTTATGTGTGGTTTTGGATTGCCTTTACTTCTTAGAGTAATGATGAGGGTGAAACGACTATTAACTCTTTTTCTTGAATAGATTTACAAATCTTAAAGAGGCAATTGTGACACATAATATTTATCACAATGGATGTTGTAGTATGGTGAAACTCCATACTCTATACTAGATTTTATGGTTGTAGCCTATATATGTGATATTTTAATTCTTTGTAAGGGTTATTATTTTGGTTTTTTGTTATTGGATTGCATAGGCATATAGGGTTCCAAATTCTAATCATCTATCTATCATTAAAGTATCTTTCTAAGTTGCACAAAGTTAGTTATTATTGCATGTGCAAATGAGAAGTTGTCCCTTTGGCTATGAATTCATTTTTTAGAATATTTTTTATGGTTTTGAGGTGTGACAATCCCTCTCCTTGTAATTTCTCTTCCACCACATTTTCTACTATAGTTTTCAATAGGTATTTAAAAGTGTTGTAACATTTAATCAATGAAATATCTATCTATACAATTGTATTTTACATATTTTAAGGGAATATTATCAAATTCAAAGAAGGGTTATTAAGTAGAACTATTAATTTACATAATACTTATTTTGTTCCTTATTTATTTATGCTTGAACTAACTGGATATGAATTTATTACCCATATAAGGCACTAGTTAATAAAAACCCTAACCTTCTATATTTACCAAATTTGTTAAAATTATTCAATAGTAGTTTTTAAAATGGAAATAGGTTTACACATGTGTTGTTTATGATTCAAAGCTATAAACTATGGATATATTTTATGTGGGGTGAAACTATTATATTCTTTTGTGTATCATTCCCAACTACTTTACAAATATTTATGAAACATCAAATGAAAGTATCTAAAGAGATTATAACATCATCATTATCTATAGATAAATGTGCAAAGTATTTGATTAACTATAAAAGAGGTCATTACAACTAGTAACCCTCGACCTAGTGATATGAATAGGGCCCATTGTGTAGTTTGGGTAAATATGTTTCTAATTTTTTTCATCCATTTTGTTTGATTTTAATGCCTTCTAAGGCATGCCTCTAGGAACACTCTTTTGGGTTTAATTTGAGCCTCAATGTTTAGTAGAGATTACTCACTCTTATTGTAGGCCTTCAACCATCCTTAATATATTGATAAAATCCATTGATACCATCTTGAAGAAAACCCTTGGCCTTGAAGGTGAATAAAATTCTAGGACTTTGGACCTACAATTGTGGGACCTAACATGCCCATTACGAAAGGTTGTAATTCATTCTTAATTATGAATCAATAAAAATCATATTATTTTATTGTTTCTTTGAGTTTTCCACTATTTAATTAGAGTTGTTAAATTTTATGGCAAGGTTGGATAGTCCTTAATTGAACCTTCATCCATGAGTACATCAGAAGATCATAGTCTTGAAACAATGTATAATAAGCAATAGAAACATGTTCTCAAATAAATCATATATCCATCTTTCAATTATATCATATCCTAATCAAACTCAATATAAACCTTTTAGTCTATCATGATGATCATTAGGACAAGGCAAGAGGTATGCCACAAGTAGGCCTTAGATTATAAGGATGAATTATTTATTAAATATCATAGTGAATGATGATTTATTAGTCCTCTTACTTGGTAGGCACTTCTTACTATGTAGAAAATATTCTTGTAACCTTGTTCTCATATGAAAACTCCTAAATTTATGATAATAGATAAAACACCTAAAGGTTGCTATTATTGTAGGAAATCAAAATATATGAGTGATTCCTTTAGTAGTTAAACTCCTTTGATTAACACAATTTCTTTAATGTAAGTAAATTGAAAAAGTTATCAATATTACTATAGTCATGACTAAACTCATAAGGGATGGTACCATCATGACTCATTAGAACACAATTCTCGTGCTTTTCCTTGACACTCCTCTTAATACGTTGATGTGATTTGGTCTTATTCAATACATACAACTTGGATGACTTATACTAATGAATATTAGGAAACACTAATAATGCATTAAATAGTGAAAGATATAACTTAGCATTAACATACGTTGATATTTTTGAACATGATAGAATCCTTATTAAATCTAAAATATCTATTTATATACCTATGTTCTAGCTTTCTAAGAATAGATACACACTCTCTTCTAATAAGTTTAGTTGACACCTTTTGAGACAAGAGAGGGTATTGACAAGTGAGATGGAAAAGTATCCTTTATTGAACTTCATACTTGAATTGTAGAAATGTGGAATTTTTTCTATGTACCTTTTGTTGGACTTGCCGTTGCACCAAAAGATTGACTTGTCAATGCCCGATACAAGCTTCAGTTAAGAACCCCAGGAGGCGGTTAGACCATGTCACAAACCCAAGTGCTAGTGCTGCAAGGAAGACCAAGGGTCACACCTTGCAACAATCCCCCCCAGCACAAGCATGGGGTTTGAACCTGTGACCAACTCTAATACCAATTGTTGGAAAAATAATGATAGACAACTGAGAGGGGGGGGTGAATCAGTTGTTACCAAAATCAAACTTATACAACATTAATCAACCTTATACCATAGATCTGATAATTAATAGTGCAAGCATTAAATCAACAACACATCAAAGACACATAAACACCAAGATTTTATACGTGGAAATCCTATTAGGGGAAAAACCACGGTGGATGTTACTCCACAAGATTATACCTTGTTAGAAGTATAATGAAGAATAAAAAGGAATGTACTTGAAAACTTGCCTCTAAATGAGGAAAACAATCTCATATATATATCCGCTACACAAATTTACATCCACTATTCAGTCGACCACAAATAAAGAATAAATTACAACTATCAGCCTTGATACAAGAATACATTACAATGTGCACCAACACAAGTCGGTGACAACATAGTTAGGACCCAAAAAAACACCTCCAAACATGCCAAACAATAAAATATTAATCCTCATGGATCCGCAACACGCTAACATCATCATGTCGGCCAAGAACATGAAAAATCGAGCACACATAAGAAAAATCTCCAATCACAAAAACATACAACAAGGATAGAGCACGATCTAGACTCATCCATGAATGTCATAGGTACATGTGCAACACATGAAATTATCATAATTTCATCTGCTTCAACCAAGAACATCATCTACAGAAACTGAATAACTGTAGGCATACAAATCTTCATAACTTCCACAAATCTTTATGTGAACCTCTGAAAATTTCGGAAAACATACTAGAAATGTTCAACAACAAACCCTTTGAAGCACAAATTCAGATCTTCATCACAGAAAAATTTCCAACATTCTGACCTTCTCAACTCCACTAGTTGCCTATACTATATTTTCATAATTTTCTCAATATCCTCGACATATACAGCCTTAAGTAGATTTAATGCTAATAGTGTTGACATCAATGACAACCACATATCAGCAACATAACCACAACATCCAACAATATCCCCCTTTGGCATTGATGGCAACACATGATGTGAAAAATAATACCATCAACCCAACTAAATCTTCTTCAACAATCTCCCCCTGAGATTGTGCACTCTTTCCTCTTTCCTTCATTGCTTCTTTCCCACATTTTTCACATTGTTCCTCTCCCCCTTTTACATCAATGGAAAAGGTACACATGCTCTTATCATAGATTTGAATCATTTGACTACTCCTCTTGAGTAGCAACCACCACAACATCAATCTGGAATAAGATATGGCTATAAATTCACGGACTTGATGCAAATACCTGCATCTTAGTTATGATCAGGAGGGGAAATCACCCCTAACTTGCCTCTAAGGTACTCAAAATTATCCTTAGACAAAGGCTTGGTAAAGATATTTGCAATTTGATCTTTGGTAGGTATGTACTCTAACCTATCTTCTTTGTCACTTACTTTATCTCTCAAGAAGTGATACTTGATGGATATATGCTTTGTCTTTGAATGCAACACTAGATTCTTAGAAATGTTAATGGTGCTTGAAATGTCATAGAATACGGCAACAGGTTCTTCATACTCAATTCTGACATCTCTCAACATTTGCTTCATCCACAACACTTGGGTACAACTGTTTGCAGCAATAATGTACTCTGTGTTAGCGATAGATAATGAAACTGAGTTTTTCTTTTTTCTTAACCAAGATACTAGCTTCTTACCTAAGAAGAATGCACCACCACTGGTACTCTTCCTGTCATCTACATCTCCTGCCCAATCAACATCAATAAAAGAACTTAGAGTAAGATCATCATCCTTAGGATACTAAAGACCAAGATCAACTGTCCCTTTTAGATATCTAAAAATTATTTTCACAGTAGTCACATGGGACTCTTTAGGATCAGCTTGAAATCTAGAAACCATACACACAACATTCATTATATCTGGATTGGTTTGAGTCAAATAGAGTAATCCACCAATCATTGACTTGTATCTTGTTTGATTTTCTTTAGGAGAATCATCTTTCTGTGTAATTTTGCATCCGGTCACCATAGGTGTACCAACTGGCTTTGAATCTTCTATGCCAAACTTTTTCAGTAACTCTTTCACATACTTAGACTGAGATACAAATATTCCATCATCCAACTGAGTGATTTGCAATCCTAAAAAAAATTTCAGCTCTCCTATCATTAACATTTCAAATTCACTATTCATTTCATCGAAAAACTTCATACACAAATCATCATCACCTTCAAAAATAATATCATCAACATAGACTTCAATGATCAGTTCTTTGTTCTGATCCAACTTGAAATAAAAATTGCTGTCAGTAGTGTCTTTATTGAATCCAAGTTTCAACAGATATTTATCCAACCTAGCATACCAAGCTCTAGAAGCTTGCTTAAGTCCATAAAGAGATTTCTTCAATTGGCATACCATGTCCTTTTCATCAATCAACTAAAATCCATCTGGTTGTTCAACATAAACTTCTTCTAGTTCACCATTCAGAAATGCTGACTTTACATCCATCTGATAAACTTTGTAATTCTTAAAAGTGGCATAAGCAAGAAATAATCTAACAACTTCAATTCTAGCAACAAGAGCAAAAGTTTCTTCAAAGTCTATACCTTCCATCTATGAGTATCCTTTGCAAACTAATCTTGCTTTTTTTTTTACCATATCACCTTGTTCATTTAGCTTATTCTGAAACACCCACTTGGTTCCAATCACATTTTTGTTTTGAGGTCTGGGAACAAGATCCCATGTAACATTTTTTTGTATCTGCAATAGTTATTCTTCCATGGTTTCCATCCAATGTTCATCCTTGCATGCTTCGCTAATATTTCTAGGCTCAGCTTTAGAAATTAGACAATTCTCTTCAAGAATTCTTCTTCTAGTTTGCACACCTTTGCTCTTGTCTCCTATGATCTAATTATCAAAATGATTTCGTCTTACATATTTAGGAGTTTTGAAGTTTTCTCTTACCTCTTGTTCTTGTGTTCTTTCTTCTGCACTTTTTCTAGCCTCTTCTTCTTGATTCCCTTGGTTCACCAGAACAATTTGAAGTTGGTTATGTGCCTAAACATTACTTTCATTTTTAGCACCATCATGTTGATCATCTGAATCATAACCAGTAGATCTGGGCGATTTACCAATATCTTCATCAACTTTGACATTTGCACTTTCAACCACTTTTTTCAACCTTTTATTAAAGCACCGGTAAACTTTTCTTTTAGTAGAGTATCCTAGAAATATTCCTTCATCACTTCTAGCATCAAACTTACTTATATCATCATCTCTCTTGATGTAGCATTTGCTTCCAATTTTTTTGAAATACTTGACAGTAGGTTTATAACCAAACCATAGCTCAAAAGGTGTCTTACCAGAATTACTATTGAAATTCACCCTGTTAATGGTATACACAACAGTACTTACAACTTATCTCCAGTAGAAATGAGGAACATTTGCTTCTAGCATCATGGTTCTAGCAGTGTCTAGAATGGTTATGTTCTTTCTTTTAACAACTCCATTCTGTTGAGGGGTCCAAGGAGTAGATAACTATCTTTGGATTCCATGCTCTTCACAAAAATAATTGAATTCCTGTGAAGTGAATTCACCACCTCTCTCTGACCTTAGAGATTTGATCCTTTGACCTGTCTCATTCTCTGCCATAGCTTCAAAACTTTTGAAATTTTCTAATGCTTCATGTTTTTCTCTCAAGAAAGCGACCCATATCATTCTAGAATAATCATCAATGATCAACATAAAATACTTTTCACCTTGTAGGCTTCTTATTTTGGATGGACCACATAGATCAGTATGTATCAAGTCCAGTACTCCATTAGAGCTATACTGTTTTCTCCAGAAATAATTTCTTGTTTTCTTTCACATATGACATTCCTTGCACATAGTGTTAGTAGGCTTTACTAACTTAGGTAGATCTCTAACTACTTGAGTATAGATTATCTTGATAATGTTATCAAAGTTCACATGACACAATCTCCTATGCCATAACCAACTAACATCAATTTGAGCAATCAAACAACTTTCAATAGCAACAGTCAAATGAAAGATATTACATTTTATCTTTGTTCCTGAAGCGATCACATTTCTTGAAATTCCCCTTATTATGCACTTACCATCTTGAACTGCATATTGTAACCTTTGTCTACCATCTGTCCAACACTCAACATGTTGTGCTTTAAGCCTTCTACATAAAGAACATCATCAGTATCATGCTTACCATCAAAAGAAATAGTGCCTTTGCCACGAATCACACCAGAAATGTTGTCTCTGAACCTAACAACACCACCATCATAGTTTTCCAAGCTTACAAATTTTATTTTGTCACCAATCATATAATGTGAGCATCCGCTGTCAATCACCCACTCATATGTCTCTTCAACTTTGGTTGCAAGAGCTTTCTCAACATTCACATTACTAGCAGATTCAATGGACACTTGACCATTTTCTTTGATAGCAATAAATACCCATTCATCTTCATTTCCAATTTCTTTATCAGATTCTTCATCAGTTGAACCTTCTTCAACATAATAGCACTTTCTTTGAAATCTAGTGTTCTCAGGTTTATACTTTGATACTCTTTCAGGACATCTAGATGCAAAATGACCTATCTTACTACAAGAAAAACATTTAATAGGTAACTTTCCTTTGTACTTACCATGACCTCTTGATTCTCTTTTCACAATCAATGCTTCTAGTTCTTCCAATTTATTTTCTTCATTTTCAATTCACTTCATCTCATCTTCATACCTGAATGTTCTCTTGGAACTTTCTCCTGAATCATATCCCTGCTTTCTTTTCCTGGATATAGTAGCCTTGAAAGAAAATTTAGTCTTAGGAGCAGACTCACCGAATTCAATCAATTCAAATGCAACAAGTTTTCCAATCAACATGTCTTTTGTAATATTTGTCACTATCCTGAGTTCATCAATAGCATGAGATTTTGTCTTGTAGGAAGGGGGCACAGATCTAAGTATCTTAGCCATAATTTCATCATCATCCAAAGTTCCACCAGCACATCTAATGTCCATCACTAATTCATTTATCTTTTGCAAGAAGGAAAAGATTTTTTCATCTTCACTCATCTTCAAGCTCTCCCATTTTCCTTTTAGACTTTGTAGCTTAGCACTTTTCACTAATGCATCTCCTTCATACAATGTTTCCAGCTTTTTCCAAATCTGGTATGCAGTCTTCAATCCTAACACATTTGTCATCTTTGAATCTATCAAAGCACTCACCAATTTTTCTACTGCCCTGGTATTAATTTATGCTTGCTTGATTTCATCTTCAGATGAAGGACCATTCTGAGGAATAGTATATGCATTTTGTGTCATCTTCCAGAAAGGTTCACCAATGCACTTCAAATGACATTTCATCCTGACTTTCCATAAAGAGTAGTTTGTACCATCGAATCTAGGACTATCCTTCTTGAATGATGCCATCTTGGATCACCTCAAGTTGTTAAGCTTCTTCGGAGGAACTAGCTCTAATACCAATTGTTGGAATTTTCGTTGCACCAAAAGATCGACTTGTCAATGCTCGATACAAGCTTTGGTTAAGAACCATAGGAGGTGGTTAGACCATGTCACAAACCCAAGCGCTAGTGTTGCAAGGAAGACCAAGGGTCACACCTTGCAACACCTTTATTGATCTTGATCATTGTAAGTATTTAAATTTACCACAAGATATTTATAAATAATTGTATTACCTTGAGGTTGGTAGTGATGACCAGTGCATGTACTTATAACTACTATCATACATGAGTTGTAAATACAAGATTAGTTATTGTTATTAATACACTTGGATTTGAAGGTATATACACATGTTAATCTAATGTTCAAACCTACTACAGTAAGAATGGTATGGGGATATACACACGTTCCTTTGAATGGAAGACTAGCAAATACATCAAATGATTATTTATGATAAATTTCCCATGTTTAAATGGTGATATTCAAAAATTGAAATATCATACAACCTATATCATTGACATTCAAAAATATCTATTGCTGGTGTTGAAAGGGATTTACTAAAATATGTTGATCTCTATTTAACCTATATAGTCATAGCACAAATATCTCAAGGAAAACAAGTTCTAGTAGCTAATTCACTAATTTTAAAGAGATTCATGACATTTTGGCTCATATTTTTATTATAGGAAGGATGCATCAAGTGGTTAATGTTGCTACAGATACAAGAAGAAATGGAAATTATGTGAAGTAAAGGTAATCATAATATAACAAAATATTACAAATTACATATCAATCCTTATAGATGATCATATATATTTTGCAACATTGTATTCCAAGTCAATATATAGTTCCAATCATTGTTCAAAATTCATTCAAATCATACATGAATTTTGGAAAGTAAGAATTTTTTCATAACTTCTAAGGTATGACTAAACATGATTAGTCAATTGAATGATCAATCTAACAAATTTCATCAATTAAGAAACTTTATTAGTAATTCTAAACTTTCTAGGAACTTTGAAAATTTTAAGTACAAGTAAATGTTTGTAAAGTTCATGGCTTATATTCGATTTCCAAAATTTTATAAATGATGTTCATAAGTAAGACATTCCCTAAGCCTTAGAGATATAACAATTAAATAAAAAAGGTGATATAATAATTTTAGTAGATATGACAAATTTCACCTCTTCATTGAGTTTCATAGTCCTCATTAGTATATATAACCCTTCCAAGTTATCAACTTTACTATATATTAAATACTTAAGGGTACCATGTTATTGATTCACTAAGGATATTCATTTATAGTCAAAACATCATATTTAACAACTCCAAACATTGATTATGATATTAGTTTCATTCTTGGAGAAATCAATTACTAAAAAGATGATTATACCATAATACTAACCTCATTTAATTGTTGGGACTAGGTTCAAAATTAAGGAAGGGTGAGAGGGTGTACATTTTCACTCCTATACATGTTGCTAGGCTATGGGGTGTGCATCATTCCATGTTTTCCCCTTAACTTACATGCACACAATCAACAACAATGAATCTACATTTATAAATATTATCTTTCTAACCATATTGTCATATTGATGAAAGACAAGGGCTTATTATAATTTCAAAGCTTAGGTAGGGCCCCTATTTAAAATAATCGAGTGTTAGTACATATTACAGTTCATAGATGGTTCCGCACAATCTAAGAAATAATAAATTATAGGCATCTAGAAAATAGCAAATGGATTGTATTAATGAAAACAAGTTGCAGTCAAGAAATCTCTATGCACATTACAAACTTGTTCCTATGTGCAATCGATAAGTTTTTGATAATTGTTCATGTTAAAATTATTTCAATACTCTTTAGTATAGCCTTTTTAACTTCGTTAAACATCAAGCACATTCAATTATCAAGATTTACCCCCTTTAAACCCATGTCAAAACATCAATAAAAAAAAAAAAAAAAACACAAAATAATCCACTCACCCAATAGAATCAAAATTAACAAAATCAAGACACGCATTCAAAACCAAGACACACATTCAAAAATAGCAACAATTAAAATTAATTTCTTAAACAACTTAACTAAAGTTAAGTGGTTATATTTAAGAGTCTAGAGACAATCCAAGAAATACAAAAAATTGTTTCATGAGAGGCCATGCATCAAAGGTGGTCAACATTCAACTCTTCCTATATGCTTATATACTAACTAGTAAGAAACACCACACATGTATTAAAGTTAAGTGGTTAAATTTAAGACTCTAGGGATAATCCAAGATAAATAAAAAATAAATTGAGTTTAATGAGAGTCCATGCACCAAAGGTTGTCAACACTTAATGCTTCCCATATGCTTATATGTTGATTAAGAAACACCACATATGTATTAAAGTAGAACTTTTTATATTGTACAACCAAAAGGATGAGAGTAACCATGATGTTAGTGCACATACCTAATTATTCCAACTTCATGTTTTCTTCTTTTTATGTTGTAGTTATTTATGTATCTAACACTTTCTTTAAATATTATTTTTGTAATAATATATTTAATTTATTTTGATTACATTTTAATGTATTCACTAATCAAGAATGGTCAATAAAAAGAATGTAATATAACTACATATTTTAAAACCTCCACTTGATTTTGTCAATTAACATGCACTTCTAAATGATATAAATGTTAGAAAATAATATTGATAAAGTAATAATTTACAATTTATATTGTAAATAGATGGTTGAATAAAGCGATTTTGTGATGTAATAAATTAAACGAGTTTAATTATAGTTGAAATTTTATGATTAAATGTGTCTAAATCAAAGTAATATTGAGATGGTTGTTCTTTTTGACAATCTCAATACATAACCTTTAAAAACGTCATCTTAATATAGCAAGTATTAAGTAGATCATTTATACCAATAAAAAATAAATTTATATGAATTACTTCTCATATAATATGAATCAATCAATATACTTTAACTAAATTATTTTTTGATAAAACATAATTAAAATATACATCCTTTTAATTAAAATGACCCCTTTAAATATATAAAAAATAATCAAATACAGTGTCTCAAATACACACATCCACATGTTTTAGGTAGTAAGTACTCATACATACCCACTTAAACAAAACCCACAATACCTACTTTTCAAAAGTTAGTTGAAAGCCCAGCTACACTAGGAATCATGAAGGATCTACACCTAACTCAAAAAGTGCATCCTATCCTAAGTCAAGCTTAGGAAACCTCTTTAGTTTTATAATGTTGTTGGAGTTTGTTTCCCAAGTGGGTTTTTTATTATATTTTTTTAATGTTGTTGACCGTTTGTCTTAGCTTTACACATTATATGGATAGG
Organism: Sequoiadendron giganteum; assembly: GCA_007115665.2. NCBI lineage: Eukaryota > Viridiplantae > Streptophyta > Pinopsida > Cupressales > Cupressaceae > Sequoiadendron > Sequoiadendron giganteum. The sequence goes on along the minus strand of CM021108.1, from coordinate 61,483,338 downwards.
GAGTAAAAAGAGTACTTAGAAGCATCTTTACTTAACATATGATGGGGATTGGGAAAGCCATGAATCAATTTTGTTTGTGATGTCCATAAACTATTCTCTCAAGAGTAAATTTTAATTTGTAAAGAATGTATTTTGAGGAGATGATTAAGCGAGAGTAGCATGGTTTTTTTTCTTCCTATGTATATTTTAATTTATGAAGAAATATTATAGTTTTTAGTGTTATAGGTATTAGAGTATACAATAAAAATAATATGGAAGAATAATGGAAGAATAATGGAGTTGTGTTTTGAAAAAATATTAAATTATAATAATAATGAAATTTTTTTATTGAGGGGTAAATGTTTTTGATTCGAAATTATGAATCAGTGAGGTCACAAATGAGGGATCTCATCTTCAATATAAATTCTCAACAATTACACTCTAATGGGATTTGAATCTTGATGGCAAGAATAAGGATACAACTTAACCATCATACCATGCCACTATTGGCTTATATATAATGAATCATTTTTAATAGTGAAATTTGTAATTTTTTTAAATTTAAATCAATGAAAATGTCAATTTAAGTGGAGATTTTCTATTTTACAATTTGTTTAATAGTTTTAAGTCAATTTTTTTCCTTGTTCAATCTTACTTTTTCGATGATAGTAGATCTTTCTCTTGCACTCGTGATATTCCTACACAATGTTGAATCTTATTAGGGTTAATGAATTTTGAATAAATAAACATCTAAGCATAAATAAAATTGATTCTACCTAAATATCAAGCTTGACATTCCATACTAACCATTCCTCCATTGATTTAGTTTAACTTGTTTGATACTGACCATTCCGTAAATTTAAAATTTGAAAAGAAAATAAATAGAAGTTTTGATTTTCAAATATTTGATTACACAATAATTGTCTAAATAATGAAATATTTGAAAACCAATCTTCTAATATTTTTCTTTTCAAAATTCAAATTTATGAATGATCAATATGAAACAAGTTAAACTAAAATTAATGGAGGAATGATATTATTCCCAAATCAAATTATCACATGATAATTAAGCTTGAGATCTAGATAGCATCAAATTTATTTTAAGCTTAGACATGTATTTATTCATATGATGGGATTAAATATTGTGTAAGGAGATCACAAGTGCAAGAGAGAGATCCACTATCATCAAAGGAGTAAGACTGAACAAGGACAAAAGTTAGACTTATACTTTTGACAAAGTATAAGGCTGCACAAAGTTTTGTGTAACAAATAGAGTCATACACTAATCTATGTGGGAATATAAGAGTTTACAAAGGCTAGCACAATATCACACATGCTATATGGATAAAGATGTACTCAATAGAGCTTATATAGGGTCTTAAAAGGATGTACATAAGAAAATTATTTGCATTGCATAAAAAGCACAAGTTATGAAAGTCCACTAAAACTATACAAATAACAAAACATACAAAAAATGTTAAAAAAATATAAAATATTTTAAATGATACACGGTTACTCAATCCCTCAAAAACTTTGACATCACTTTCACAAATACTATGAACCTCTATAATTATTTAAATATTTATATTCTCTCGATAATTAAAAATAAACTAAATCACTATAATGTATAATCCTTATCCCTCTAGAATTGAATATACCACCCATTATAAATCACACATGCCTTTACCATCAAGGCCAAAATACTCAACTTCAGTTATTTATAGAAGAATAAGCTATCTTTAAAATCCAAACAATCTTAACAACATAAGACATAACAACAAGCTCATATTTTCATTATGTCGGCTGCATAGAATATCAATAGGGTCTTTAAAGTTAAAACGAGTGCTTGTCATAATATTTTATGGCATTGTTATGATTGTTTGGATTTTACCTTTTGTGTGATCTTTCTTTTGAGAACTATTTATTCTTTTAGAAATCTATATTGTTTAATAAAAAAATAAATAGAATAAATTAGAAATGACAATTTAAAAAATAATTATTACTCGTATAAATATAAATCAAAGATTTAATTCTCTTAAAAAACTTTTTTATTGATTTCATGATTTTAATTCATATAATAAAATGAATAGAAATATAAATTGAAAACTAAAATGCAAATGAATTTAACTATATAAATTTGAACTTGATGAAATTAATGGGATGTCTCATGTTGGTGGGATCAAATAAATATATTTTATTTGGATTTAGTGTTTGATATATGTTAGGCATGGAGAATTTGTTATTCTCAAAGATGAATTGTATGATAAGTGCTATGATGTTGATGAGCATATGGAAATGAGATAATGTTAAAACTAGCAAATAAATATTTAAAGGATGTTTGAAAAATATTTATATTGAGGTGTCTATTTTAGATTTGTTACAAATGTTTGTTAAACATCTCGAGATCAATATTTTTTAATATGATAAATTAATGTATAATTAATAATTATTATTTTATCAATTTTATATAATATCAAATAATGTTATAATTATTATATTATTAAGCATTATAGTACTAAAAATTATAAATTATAATTATCATATTATAAAGAAAAAACACACCCTCTATAAAAAGATATATATTTAAGGAATTAAAATCAACAATGGTATATAATTTAATCTAGATAAACATAAATTGTTGAGTATGTAACACATGATAGGTAATTAATAAATTAAATAGGAGATTAAAAATACTTATTAATAATTGTGATACTTAACATGTCTATTTTGAATTATAAACATGTGTTCAGTGACCTCTCTTAAACAATATAGATCAAGTATGAAATACAACTCATTTAGTTGATAAGTCTTTGAAGTCTACATTGCGATAAGTCAAGATCATATCGAATTTTATCTAGGTGCTATTCAAGTATGTCATGTATGATGCGATTCTATCTATGATAGTCACCTACATCCAAAACTTGTCCCTTTGTTGCAATATTTAAATTATGATCAACACAATATTGATGAACACCTTTTGAAGTTTATTGAGCTACGATTGATTTTCAAGACTTCTTAACACCTTTGCCAAACCTTTGTTATTATTTTTCATAATTATAGAAAGATTGAAGACCTGTGATATGTAATATTCTCAATGTAGTGTTTGCCAATGCTACTTCTCTCTAATTTTATGCTTTAATTATCTCTACAATAATTCTTGAATTTTTGGATTTACGACTTAGATGGATGATGATAAGTGACCTATGAATTACCTTTAAATATGACATCTTAGGTGAAACATTAAATTTTTTTAGTCATAAGTCAATGGTTAAGAATCCATTTTTTGATGGAGCCCACTCAAGAAGGGTGAAATTTTGATTTAAAGCATGCATGTTTTGATCTAGTAGATAAAATCACTATTGGAGTAATTAGGAAATCACTTGTTAATCAATTAATCATTAATTAATTATTAAGTCACTTATTACTTTATTCACTTAAGCTAAACTTAGGAGTGCTTTCTTATTATTAGATTGGGCTAACTATAGATTAAGCTATCTCATTGCATGAGATTAAGACACTTGTCACAATCTAATCAAATCTTCATCTAGGGTTTTCTTTTTATGCTTTTATAAGCATTCACCTTAATTATAATCATTTATTTAGGTTAATTTATTGCACAATTAGTTGCTTTTGTGGATCACATTTTCTCAAGGTTGTATGAGTATATTAATGGATTTTTCTCTTCAGATGTGATAGGCCTTTTGGTTGCAGACAATTTATGGGAGTTGTGGGGTTCACTATCAACTCCAACATGGTATTAGAGCACCAAATCTATAACTTCCTATCTATTTTTTTAGAAATCCATCCTTGAGGGAAAAATCAGCTTATCCTAAGATGAAATGACATCATAGTTGAGTCTAGAAAAACCAAAAATAAAAGAATCAACTATTCAAATGTTCAAATTAGAAAATTTGCAAAAAAACAACAAAACTTGGGGTTGAATTGTACAAATCCGTACAAACTATTGCCATTAATGCCCTTGATCAGGTATGATAGTTGGTTTTCTAGAAAAACAAAATTATTTTTTAATGTGTTTTTATTGAAAATTTATTAAAAAATCCCCAATTTTTATTTTAATTTTTTTTGCAAAAAAATATAAATTAAAATAAAATTAATAAAATTAAAATTAAAAAAATAGAAAAAGATTTTAAAAATTAAAAAGGGGGCCCTCGTCGTGCAGGGTTGTGCCTACCATGGCAAGCCCACTAGCCTTTCCGCTCGATGACTTCAATAGCTACTCAACGGTGGTAAAGCCACCAACCATAACAAAATTATCGGTCAGTGTTCAAACAAACTTCTAGGCCCAATAAAAGATTATGGTGAATCCTCCCTCAAAAACAACAAAAGAATCAACATATCCCTATCACTGCAATTTTTTTGATGAATTTGTAGAGGAGGGGGACCGACTGCTCCAAGACCCCAGGTCATGAGAGGGTCCTAAGCAATAGGCTGCCTTGATCTACCTCAAGCTTTGCTAAGTGATTCAAAAAGGTTAAATGTTTAGGGTAAAAAACGAAGAACAATTCGGCCTTATGTTAACCCAAATGTTCTAGGAAGTCAAGTGATCTAATTCCCAGAGTTTGATCTACAACTCAAGAAACTAACTACCTGAGGACAAAAGCATGAGACACAGAATCCAACATGGCGCGCTTGCATCCGTACATATAGAGGACTTTTGAGATAGATGAAAACACTAAAGAATGCAACTAGCAATCTGACTAAGATATTTTATGCTATTCGAGAATATAAAGGAAATACAAAAATAGACTACAACAAGAAGAATACTTTAACTAGATACACTTGAATTGACAAAGGAAGGATGAGAAGATAGTATCAAACTTCATGCAACTTGATTCTTTGAATAACTATAACCGAGAAGTACCTACACGTAGAAGAACAAGAAAATGTTGGGGTTGTGTTTAGAGGACTGCCTCAGTCAGTCCCCCACATTAGTGTTTCCACCTCCACAGACTACCAGATAGTAACGATTGTATAGAAAGATGATAAAGAGAGTATAGAAATGGAAATACCAAGCAATACTCAAACACAATATGCTGCAATATAAATACGATAATGCAAAGGTGAGTGAAAATGGTGGATATCACCTTCTCAACCACATTCTCTCAAGGAAAATGGAGGAAGGGGCGAGCTTGCAAGCTCTCCAAAGCTAACGTTGTCACAACAAGGAAGAGGAGGAGCCAACAAAACATCAACTTGCAGCTACAATGGAGGTGATGTTGCAACATGAAGGAGCTGAAAGTGAGTGTATAGAATGAATTTGATCAAGAAGTTGTCCAAAAGATTTAAGATGGAAAAGGGGAAAAATAAATCAACAAAGGGAAAAATATTATTTTAATATTTTGGACGAAAGGGTTTCTCCTGAAACTTTATGTGCCATGTATAGGCCATGTAATTTCAAGAGAAATTGTTTCGACCAAAACTATTTAGGTCAAAAATATTTCGCTCAAAACTTTTTAGTTGGTTGAAAGTGTGACACATGCTTGTGCTTTTACCCTTTATTCTTTCTAAATGAAAATGAATATTATGTGAAGTGTTTGAGAAACTATGAAATTTTTTGTACTTGTATGGATCTCTAGCTAGGAGTAGCTTTGATGATTGGTTTGCATGAGATGCCTTGAAGATAATGATTGATGCACATTTAATTTCAATATGATCTGAAATTTTAATCTATCTTTATTTTACCTTGAGATTGAGATCTGTTGAAAAGCTTGATTGGGTTGTATCTTGATTTTATTAATCTTTGGATGATGACTTGGTATACCAACTATGATTATCTTGGTCATACTTCTATTTCTACTAATTTTTTAACCTTAGAAGAAGAAGTGTGATGTTATTTTTTAGAAATAGAGACCATGTCATTGAGGACATAAAGGGGTATTTGAAGCTATTTTCATCACGGTCAAGGTTTTTCAAGTATTTAAGGTATGAGAAACCTCACTATGGATTAGTTTTAGTAACTTGTTAACCCTGTATTTAATGATTATGTTCAATTAAGTTCTTTTTAATATGGTTTAAATAAGAATGGAATAAATTTCCTTATGATTATTTTTATAGGTGAGGGAAACTACATAGTATGAGTTATCAAATATGGAAAAGTATGTTATCTTTACATTTAGCTTGTGCATAGTTATATGTTGGGATTTATGATATGATAATGTTATGTACTTAAAAGAATAATATTGTCTTACAAGTCTAAAGTGAAGTTGCATGAATATGGTAGTTCCATTAAAAAAATGGTTTGATATGATGTAAAAACCTATCCAACAATGATAACAAGTAGAATGTGATGCTTGCTTGTCATCACAAATGGTGGTAAACTTGGAAGAAAATATGGCTTGGTCAATAGGGAAGGATTGGGAAATGAAAAGTGAGTATTATGAAGTTGTTTATATATTTTTTGAAATCATGTATGATTCGGGTATGTATAAAAAATTCAACATAATTTTTTCCTTTAACAATGTATTTTATTGAAAATAATGATGTGCTAAGAGGGGGGGTGAATCAACATATCTTAAAATTTAACCATTTCCATTTGTAGATTAGCAACAAATCACATAATAAAAGAACATATGCATCAAATGAAAACATCAAGATTTTTACGTGGAAAACTCAATGAGGGAAAAACCATTCTGAGGATTAACTCACAATATATGTAGCTCACTACTAACAAGAATTACAATTTTTAAGGTTTGTTGCCTATGTGATTGCAGACTAGGGTATACAAACTTAGAGAAAGATACAAAGGACATGATGAGACTCACTATCTTAGAGTAGTATACATGAAGAATATAATGAGAAAATTTATTATGAACTACTTTGAGGAAGCATATAACATATGCTGAAGTTGAAGTCACTATTTCACACAATTTTCCCTTCACATTAATTTAAGACACTTCATCTCTTTCATTATGCTCTAACTCAAATTACTATCAATCATCACCTTCACAAAAGAATTTGATCTTCTATATATATCCTCTTCAATAATACAAAGCACCACTTAATTCGGCTCCAAGATGATTGTTCGATGAAATGATTGATATTGTATGGGTTAGCTCCAAAACACATCCAAAATCAAATATATTTAGTTGTGGATCATCATATGCTATTTCAAGGACCGAATGAATCACAACACATTCCTCAAGGCAAGATTAATTGATCAAGATCAACCGTAGAGAATGAAACAAGTCATGTCGGCCCAAATAGTATCAATATATCAACGTTCTCACTATTTGACTTCACACAGCTAGGGAGGTACCAAAATCATCATGTGAACCAAGATGTAGGCATTTTAGATCATGCATAATATTAGGGTTGATGCAAGAAGTTGGGTCCACAAAAAGCTCAAAAAGTGGAAGTGTTTATGCTATTTTTCAGAATTTGTCACACTTGGACTGAAAATTTGAGGCACTTACACAATGAATTTTTTTAAAAGTTAGTAATATGAAATTTATAATTTTGAATATAGTTTATAAATATGTAAATTATTCAAATACCCAAATTGTAGAAATTAAATTTTGATAAGGATCTATAAAAACCGCTTTTTAAAAGTCCCCGTTTTTTTACCATACCATGCACATGTACGGACAACACTTTTTGACTCAAATAAAAGTACTTTGCTAATTAATTTTGGGGAAAGAGAGGTAACAACATGAAGATTGATGAGGAATTTTTTTTGTAATTTTTTGTTGAATATTTGTTTTTTTATTAAATTTTTATTGGCCTTAATTGTTGTTTTTAAAAATCAACGTGTACAGATAGCATAATTTGACCTAAACTAGACATTTTTTGAAACTTTCTTTTTTCATTGTGTAGAGAATTTTCTTAATATTGATGTCATATAATTTATTTTACAAAAAACTTAACCAAAAAAAAGTTATTAAAAAACAAAAAAAGTCTAATATTTCAAGTTTTAAGGACTAGTTTTCTTTGAAATTAATTAAAAAATAGAAAATATAATCCAATCTTAATAAAATTTATATATTTAAAAACTAGACGTCGTGTTCTGTAATGGGTTTTAATTTTATAGATTGGTTCAGAAAAAAATTCATCAACCATATTGTCAAAGTTGAACATTCTTCTTCAATCTGCCTTAGTTTTTAAGTTGCAGGTCAAAGGCTAAGGCTCAGATTGCCAAGCCTTTCCCGAGCCTAAAACCAAGGCTGTAGGCGGGTTGGGAATTTTTTTTTTAAATAACGCGTACGCGTCACTTTCCCGAGCCTAAAACCAAGGCTATAGGGGGGTCGGGAAACAACTTTTTAAATAATGCGTATGCTTCATTGAAACATGTACGCATTATTTACATAAAATTTATACGCGTTTCATAATGCATACGCGTTATGTTTTTACCCGTTGGGTAAAGGTAACGCGTACACGTTATGAAACGCGTACGCATTCTACTTTCAGAACGCATATGCGTTTCATAACGCGTATGCATTTATGATATAGCCATTTTTCCCTGATTTGAAATTTTTTGGTACAACACATTTTTCCTGCAACATCTTTTTTTTGCAGTACGGCCCGAAAGCTCCATTTTCTGCATTTTTTATTGCAAATTTGTCTTGTGCAGGGCATATTCTATTGCAAATTGGTTGAAAAGTCAAGTGCAGGTTGAATTTTCTGAAGTGGAATCAAGTACAAGAATAATTTACAAGAAGATTCAAAAAAGAGAGTTTTGGGATGTATTCATGATATTTTTGTGTACTTCAAAGTTCAAAGAAGAAAGGATCTTCATAGTACAAAGTATTATTTGAATATTTGAAGGAGATGAAACTTTGAAAATTGGTTACAATTAAATCATTTATTTTTTCATCAAAATGGGTTTGGTAACCATGGGATCAAAGCAAAGACAAAGAAAAAAGTGTAGAAATTCAATGACACTCGAAGAAATTCAAGCAAATAAAGATATGGAGGCAAAAAGACAAAAGGATAGAAGAGAAAGAATTCGTCAAATGAAAAAATTGGAAGCATCTAGTTCAATGAATGTTGAAGAGAAAGTCATGAATGATGAAATGAATGTAGATGATGCAAATGTGGAGATGGTGAATATAGAAGAAAATGCAATTATGGAGACAAACTCAATATGTCTTCAACTTCAACTTTGAATGATATGGAAATAGTACCTATGCAAACAACTTCGGGTATGTCTTCAAATCCACCTCCCAATGATATGGAAAATGCACCTATTCAAACAATCTCTCTAGGTATTTTTTCAAACCCAAGTCTTGATAATATTGATTTTGCTTGTTTAAATGAAGCTGGATACACCATTGATGATATCAATAATTCTAGGGTTGAAAGAATGCAAAAATAAAAAAATGATGAAAATATATCTTATGAGAATGCAAATGTTAATCAAATCCCTCATATTGATTAAAATGAGAATGAAATCCTTTTTACATTTGAAAATGAAAATGGAACCCCTTGTGTGAATGAAAATGAAACCCCTTGTATGGATGAAGGTGAAAATGTTTTTTTTACAATTGAAAAAGATGTGTTAGATAATCTTCATGGTAAAATTTCTTTGAGACAAATTAGAACTTATGGAAATAAAATATATAAAATGTTTTTTTATAGAAAGAAATTAGGATTCCAATGTCAACTCATGGTGCAATTGATGAGAATGTGGAAAATGAGAAAAGTGATGAAAAAATTAGGTATTTTTGTAAAACCAAAAATGAAAGATGACTCAGTAGAACAAGTCATTTCTAGTGTTGCTAATGCTATTGATTTTATAGGTAAGAAAAGTCGATCTAAAGATAAAAATGTGGCTCGTCATGCAATAACAACTGCTTTGGTTGATAAAGAAATTTCAAATAAAAGAATGTTAAGTAAGATTAGTAAATGTATAAAAGAAAATCCTAAAACTTTGATTAGAGCTGCTAAAAGAAGAGAAAATATTGAAAAGGATCCAATTAATCAATGTTGGAGTTTTAGTGGTAGACTCCCAAGATCAGACATGAAATTAACTAATGAAATTAAATCTTTAATCGATAAATTTTGGCATGATAATACAAGAGTATCATCTAACATTAGAGATGTCTTAAAATTAAGGGTGGGTTCCAAAATTCGTGTACCTCATCCAAAGCATCTCTTAGATATGACTCAAACTGAATTATATAAAAAAAATTTAGATGCTTCAATCTTACCATTGAATATTAAAATAAGTCAAAGATCATTCGAAAAGTGTAAACCTTGGTATGTTAGAATTAATAAGCAACGAATCTCTTGTTGTTGTAAGACTCATGTACAATTTCATTATTATTATGATAGTTTTCGATATATACGATGCACTTTGCATGTTAACCAAATTATGCAGGACATTTGTGGTATTAATATGCCACCTGAAAGAATCAAAGATTTTATATCAGGTTTGTTTTGTGAACCCTCTAACAGAAACTTATTTTATTTAAAATCATGTATTTCTGGAGAATGTGATAGATGTGCTAAATTTTCATTATTAGGAGAATGTATGCATGAAAGTAGTTTAAATGAATTTGGACAAAAATTAGTAGATGTAAATGTTTTTAAAAATGTTGAGTATTCTTTAAAAGATGGAAAAACTGGAAAACGTTGTGAGCTAATTATGGAAAAAATTACTGTGCATGCATTTATTAAAGAATTTAAAGATAAGATTGTACCTAAATATGTTCAACACTCTCAGTATGCTCATTGGCTTGATAATCAATTTCATTTATGTAAAAACACATTCCCAATTGGAACTATATTGTCAGTTGTTGATTTTTTTGAAAATTATACTCTTGCTCCACAAGAAGAAATTCAATCACAGTATTATAATTCAATGCAAGTAGCTATTTTTGTTCATATTGTTTATAGACATGCAGATGATAGTAGAGAAGATAATAGATTTTTTTTGAGAGAGTACCATTTTTATGTAAGTGATAATCGATTACATTCATTCGAGTTTGTTCAATATTGTTTTGATATATTTTACAAAAATTTAAAAGAAAGAGAAATTCAATTGCTAGAACATCTCATATGGTTAGATAATTGCACGGGTCAATTCAAAAATGCTAGGATGTTTTATTGGTTATGTAGAGTTCATAAGGAAAATAATATCCAACACATATGGAGTTTTTTTGAAGCCGATCATGGTAAGGGAGAGCACGATGGAGCAGGTGCATGTGTGAAAAGAGCTCTTGCTAGAGAGCAACTAAAATTTGAGGATGCTACAAAATTTAGAGATGCACATGCAATTGTAGATTGGTGCAATACCAAATTATCTACAAGAGTAAGTGAGAGCTCAATAATTCACCACTTCTTTTGGTTAGTTGAAGAAAATGATATTTGTTCTCGACAAGATTGTGAAACAATTAATGGATCTGCAAAATGGCATTCATTTAAGAGTTTGAATGCAAACACATGGACAATATTGACAAGGGAGTTGGTGTTCTTTTGTCAATTTTGTATTGCAGGTGATTGGGAGGCTTGTGAAAATATGGAATGGGTTGAACAATGGCAACAAAGAGCCTTAACACCTACATCGACACATGTTCAACATGGAACAATAATTGAAGATTATCAAGCATTCACATCAGATGATTATGATTGTGTTTATGATCTTGTACAAGAAGGTACATTATTTATTGAGATGAATTTTATATGTATGCATGTTTATATACATGAATTAAATATAAGTCGTTCTCTTTATTGAATTTTTAATCTATTTTTGTAGGACATGCGTATGTTGTAATTGCACCCGAGGGGAATGAAGAGGAGACAGAGCACTGGTTGGCTAGATGTATTGAGAGAAAATATAAGTTGGTACATCCTAGAGTGGATGATGATAACTTTGAGTATCCAACTGGTTCAATTGTTGTTGTTGGCACCTAGCTTCAAAAATATTTGATAAGAAAGAATGGCTTGCCTGCATTTGAAGATTATGAAAGACACAAGAAGATTATACATTATTCACATTTGATTTTGACAACCAATATAAAACTAGTTAGATATCACGGGAGGCTTGCTAATAAAGTTGTATGGACACTTTCAATGGATGATCATGAGACAATCATAGATGCATTACAAAAAAGAGAGGATGCAGATGGTACAACAGAGTAGATAAATATTGGTAAGTATATCTAGTTGTATGTATATATTTAATTGATATATTTATTTGTCTTTAAATTCATTTCCTTATTAAAGTTTTATATCATTTTTTTTTTCAGGTCTCCCTTGATACTAGATGTTTTACAAAAAAGAGAGGAGATGCACTCTTATTACAATGGAATTCGAATCTAGAGACAGGTAACTATATATAGTTGTAGATACATTTAGTTGAGAGTATAAATATAAAACAAAATTTAATTCATTGTCATTTTATAAAAAGTTTATAATTTATTTCATATCCCCTTAAGCCATTCTCTTAAAACCCCTTAATCCATCCTCTTATGTACCATTAATCCACCCTCTTGCATCCCCTTCAATTCTCTCTATTAATTCACCTTAATTTATTCTATTAGGACCCCTTAATCCATATCCTTGTATATATATCCTTAATCCATCCTCTTGCATCCCCTCAAGTCACTCTCTCAACACCCCTTAAGCCATCCCCTTAGGTCACATGGTCTAGGGTTTAGGGTTTCTAGGGTTCATGAGATGCTTAGAATAACAAATTTATATGGATTAATGGTTTAGGGTTGATCTCCTAGGATTTAGTCACATGGTTTAGGGTTTAGGGTTTCTAAGGTTCATGAGATTCTTAGAATAACAAATTTATATGGATTAATGGTTTAGGGTTGATCTCCTAAGATTTAGGTCACATGGTTTAGGGTTTAGGGTTTCTAGGGTTCATGAGATGCTTAGAATAACAAATTTATATGGAATAATGGTTTAGGGTTGATCTCCTAGGATTTAAGTCACATGGTTTAGGGTTTCTAGGGTTCATGAGATGATTAGAATAACAAATTTATATGGATTAATGGTTTAGGGTTGATCTCCTAGGATTTAGGTCACATGGTTTAGGGTTTAGGGTTTCTAGGGTTCATGAGATGCTTAAAATAACAAATCTATATGGATTAATGGTTTAGGTTTCATCTCCTAGGATTTAGGTCACATGGTTTAGGGTTTAGGGTTTCTAGGGTTCATGAGATTCTTAAAATAACAAATATATATGGACTAATGGTTTAGGGTTCATCTCCTAGGATTTAGGTCACATGGTTTAGGATTTAGGGTTTCTAGGGTTCATGAGATGCTTAGAATAATAAATTTATATGGATTAATGGTTTAGGGTTGATCTCCTAGGATTTAGGTCACATGGTTTAGGGTTTAGGGTTTCTAGGGTTCATGAGATTCTTAAAATAACAAATATATATGGATTAATGGTTTAGGGTTCATCTCCTAGGATTTAGGTCACATGGTTTAGGGTTTAGGGTTTATAGGGTTCATGAGATGCTTAAAATAACAAATATATATGGATTAATGGTTTAGGGTTCATCTCCTAGGATTTAGGTTACATGGTTTAGGGTTTCTAGGGTTCATGAGATGCTTAGAATAACAAATCTATATGGATTAATGGTTTAGGGTTGATCTCCTAGGATTTAGGTCACATGGTTTAGGGTTTCTAGGGTTCATGAGATGCTTAAAATAACAAATATATATGGATTAGTGGTTTAGGGTTCATCTCCTAGGATTTAGGTCACATGGTCTAGGGTTTAGGGTTTCTAGGGTTCATGAGATGCTTAGATTAACAAATTTAGAATCACATGTACCCTTAATCCACAATCTTGCATCCCTTAAGTCACTTGCATAATTCCCCTTAAGCCATCCTCTTAGGACCCATTAAGCCATATCCTAGGGTTTATGACATGCATCACCTTAATCCACCCTCTTACACCCTTTAAGACATTCTATCAACTCCCCTTAATCCACCCTCTTGCATCCCCTTAAGACATCCCTTTAAAGTACCCTTAAGTCATATCCTCTTACATGTACCCTTAATCCACAATCTTGCATCCCTTAAGTCACTCACATAATTCCCCTTAAGCCATCCTCTTAGGACCCATTAAGCCATACCCTAGGGTTCATGACATGCATCCCCTTAATCCACCCTCTTACACCCTTTAAGACATTCTATCGACTCCCCTTAATCCAGCCTCTTGTATCCCCTTAAGACATCCCTTTAAAGGACCCTTAAGTCATATCCTCTTACATGTACCATTAATCCACAATCTTGCATCCCTTAAGTCACTCGGATAATTCCCCTTAAGCCATCCTCTTAGGACCCATTAAGCCATACCCTAGGGGTCATGACATGCATCCCCTTCATCCATCCTATGGAAAACATCATTTGAATTTGTATGGAATTTATAAGATCCAATTTTGTAACTTTTACTATATATTTACTTAAATGACTCAAAAAAATTATAGAACTACTTACTTACATTAATTATTTTTGTAGGTTCCTATCAAGTCGATCTACCATGCGATTGTCACTAAAAAATTATTTTATCAAGAGACTATGTAAATATCAATTTTTGGTCTTCACGTAAAAGTTGATAAGCTAAATAATTCGGTATACATGTACACAAATATATGTTTCATCATGTTGTATAGTTGTATGATTTTAAATGAACTTATTAGTAAATTTTTTAAAATCTCGTTCTAGTTTTATAGATTATACATTTCATATAATTGTTCAAATATTTTCTAGAATTGGAAAATAGTTAAAATTACATACCCTTAATTTATTATGAATATAATCTAAACTATTTAAGGAATATTTTAATTTGTCACCTTTAACCATGTGATAAATTATATATTTATGAAATCTGATTGTAGAGATAAGAATTTATATAGTGCATGTATTACTTGAAAATTAGATAAAATATCTAGATCTACATATGTATGAGTGCATATAATCATCAAAATGAGCATAACATGATCATAATTGACTACATATATATATATATATAATCATCACATTAAAGTCATCTGATCTAAATAAACAAAAATATGTATATGTCAATTCCAACACATAAAAGTTTAAATAAAACTAGAGATGTCTGGTCTATTTAAAATTTAAAACCATTTAACTATCAAGCTGATCAGTCAAATCAAGTCTCCTCTTTGTTCCAGATCGATTAGACGTACCTACATCATGCTGTAAAAAAGTACAAGAGACTTGTATTTAGATTTAAATTTATTTATAAATTTTGATATAATTAAACATATTTAAACCTGAAAATGTAAACTTTTGGATAAAAAATAAAAATTTAATTAAATATCTAGTAAATACAATAAAAATGATTTTTAGTACATGCATAAATTACCATATGATCATGTGAATCTACTAGAACATTTTGTTCAACAGGTAGCATAACTGTCACTTGAGAAGATCCAAATGCTTGATCTACTATATCCTGCATATTCATATAAAACAATCAATATGTTAAAACCTCAAATATAAATAAATAAATAAATAAATATATATTTTAAAAGATTCGTAAAAAATGTTTAGGATATTTAGTAAAGTTTACAACCTTGAATGATATGACCTCAAGATCACGCACCTGAGATTTCCCATGCATAAATTCTAACGATGTCTCAAGTGCACCTGCAATGGGTATCTCATGAAATCCCTGCATATAGATGTACAACAATTTGTATAGATCATTCACACATGTGTATGTAAATGTAAAAATTGTTTATGATATTTAGTAAAGTTTACAACTTGGAATGATATGACCTCAAGATCACGCACCTAAGATTGCCCATGCATAAATGTTGATGATGTCTCAGGTGCACCTGCAATGGGTATCTCATGAAATCCTTGCATATAGATGTACAACAATTTGTATAGATCATTCATGCATGTGTATGTAAATGTAAAAATTAAATTAGATCTATGATGTGTATTTAATTCAAACTTAACAAACTTTTTGAAAGAACGCACCTAAGCTGATGATGACTCAAGAGCGCTCACCACAACTTGTGGCTGGTCAGCACTAGGCATGCTCATCTGACCTCCCTGCATCTAGATATAATATATATCAATCACACATCATGTGTAAACATTCAAAATAAATTAGATATATATCCACACAAACTAAATTTAATATATATTGATTTAAGTACCTAACCAAAAGGTGAGCCCATATCTACAACACTTGACATATAGACATGATCATTTTGAGTTTCAAGCATTGTCTGATCATGCGTCTACACCAAACACTTATTGAATTAATATTGTATTATATATATAATTTTATGTTATTATTTAAACATGAATTTTGCAAATTCCAAAAAAAAAAATTAAGTTCAAAAGATGAACATACCTGTGTAAGATGATGCTCAGAATATAGTAAATCCATAAATGACTCTGTCTCAGACGCATGTGGGTCACTTGAAGTGGATGCCTGAGTATTCCTATTGCTCGATCCTCCATGCTCTCTATTGACCACTTCAACCGCCGCGTGTGAAGTCTGATGAGTGAGATGTCTTGAAAGTGAACTCAATGCTCCTAATGTCGATAGCATGGTCTGCTATTGAAATGCAGCGGGAACACCAGGAGAAGGAGGAGGAACAATAGGAGCAATTGGATCACGTTGTTGAGGATCAACACGTGCTCCTAATCTATGTTGGGGCATGCCACACCCAACTCCCCGAAATGACCTCATATCAAAATTGGGTTTTAAACCCAACTCAAACTCTGCCCATAACTTTCTCAAAAAAGTATAGGGGCACCTCAGAATTGCCATGTGGTGGAGTATAAAACACCATCCACCATCTATCCCAAAAATGTGCAGCTATCTGGGGGTGCCTACACCATAAAATTGAAATTCATTTTTTGGTGGGTGGAATTGGTTGGCTAGTTTGGGGGTTAAAAAAATACTGGCACATGGCTTGTTTGGTAATTTTAAGGTCATTAATTTCTTTATAAGACAATCCATCTGCATAGAATTATCTCCTCTCTTCTCTCCATTGATGGAACCTATCTAGGTCCGCATCAATAGATCAAACATAATCGACAATAGTTTGCATCGTAGATGCAAACCGTGAGAGATGGGGGGGAATTCTAGGCTCATTTTTTTATCAGATCTATATTTTCTTGAATCACCATAAGATTTTCCCTAATGCTCTCTCTCAACTGATCCTGGTCTACTATAGGGGGTGGGGGGTTAGGAGGTGGAGGTTTTGGAGGCATGGGGTTTTCTTGTGGTGGTGGGTTTGGATCTATGGGATCTACAGGGATTTGTGGTTCAGGCATAAAATCCTCTATGCTAAATAGTGGATCCATGTGAATGCACAACCAAATGACAACTGCACATGTTAAACAATTAAAAAATATATATCAACAAACTAATTAAATAATGCACACAATTTGAAAGAACTATTTAAAAATCACATTGAACGTGCACAAATTCAAAATACAATTCATTTGAAGACCATTTGATTTATAACATTAAAAAATCCATAATGTTCATTAAAAATCCATAGCATGTACACATTAAAGTTTATAATTTAAGTTTGTACAAGTTTTGAAAATTTCAAGTTTGTGGTTTACAATTTGAGTTTTGGGTAAGGGTTTGTGTTCATATTTTAGAATGTAGGGTTTAGTGTCTAGGGTTTTCTTGATTAATGATATGTGATTATGTATGGTTTGGATTTTACATATAGTCTGAAAGATATCTAGGTTTTATGGTTTAGGGTTGTTAGATAGGATTATATGGCTCATGATGTATACATATAAGGTTGTAGACATCTATTTCAAGATTTGGGGATTTTGAGCTATATATGTATATTAGAATAACAATAACCATTAAGATCTATAAATTAAAAAAATTGGTTATAAGGATACATTTAAACATATAATAATAGAAACATAGGAATCATGGTATTTGAAAAGGGGAAATGATAATAGGAGTTAGCATAGAACACAAAATATTGTTCATATGAGAGACATAAAAGGTATGAGAATTATATTATTGTAATAATAAATTATTAAATAATAGTATAGTATGAAACTAAAGGATGCAAATAAATTAAAATTATAGTGATTAAAAGTAATAATTATGCAAGAAATAAGGAAGCCAAACTACCAATTCGGTAGGGTCAAATCCAAGAACTCGCAACCCAATCCTTCACCAATTATAGAATTTAGATTTATACATTTTAATTTCCTTTTTTTTTTTAAATTTTTAGTCATAATAATGAAGGAAAATCTATAAGTTGATGTTCTAGGACCCCCTTTGACAAAATGGTAACAATTGACCTAGATTATGTTGAATCAAGAGTGAAGGAAATGGAAATTCAATATGTTATGACTAAAATTCTATGGTTGTTATAACAAATTGAGGGAAATGCATTGTCTTGTGATACCTCACAATTATCAATACTAAAAATAAAATTTGTTGATCACACCTAAAGACCCCATTGTTATATAAGTTTGTAAATAAACTCTTTGAAAACTAAGATTGTGAGAAACATAAATTGAAGAAATAAGACTAAAACCCTATATGTTTTAAAAAGTTACAATAGTATTCATGATTTTTAAATCCTTATGAAACCATAAAAAACCTTAGGTACCTAAGTATAGGGATATTGGATCAAATACATAGTTTCAAAACTAAAAATTTACTAGAGTATGGATTTTAATGACAACAAAACCCTAGAATAGAACAACCTTTACAAACATCATAAATTTTTTGAGGGAAATTCTCTATGATTTTGGGTGTAATGGGCCCAATATATATGCACATGATATTTTTTTTCAAGGATTTTTTAATATATATTGATTTAAATTGTATGCATGTGTGCATATGTATTTGTAAATGAATTCGTTGCATCCTCTTAAGTTGTGTTCTAGTTTAAGAACAAGTTGAACATATTGAATATGTTCATATAAACAACTTGAATATGTTTAAGAAAAAATTAAAGAACACATAGAAGAACAAGTTGAACAAGAACATGTTAAATAGTAGATTAGAAAAACAATTGTTAGAGATGCAAAATTGGAGAATTCAATTCAAGAAGACATTGTTAATAGATTTATTTTTCAAGTTTAATATAAAAAATTTAATGGATATAGATTAGGAATTTTTTTAAATATGATTTCATCTAGGGATATGCTGCCTTATCTTAGAATTTCTATCACACTAATTCTAACTTGAACCATAGACGGGCTAATTATAACTTGAACCCTAATTTATTCTAACTTGAACTCTAACCCTAATTGTAATTAAATCGAGTATCATAACCTTAGTTGAACACTAACCCTAAATGCATATAAACCTTTTAATCATAACCCTAATTAAATATTGATTGAATCTTTAACTCTCACCAAAATTACAACCATTTAACCCTAGACTCTTAATTTAATTTTGACCCCAACCCTAGAACCCTACACCAATTGAACAGGCTAATTCTAACTCCAACCCTAACCTTGATCTTAAATTTTAATTCATAATTTCATAATCCTAACCCTAACCCTAACTCTAAACCTAGTCGAATACAAACCCTAACCTCAACCCTTACTCAAACATTTATCTTAGAACTCTAACCCTAGAATGAATTTTAACCCTAATTGAACTCCAACTGTAATTGAACCGTAGAAGCAGGTAATTGAATTCTTTAATATTGAACAAGTAAACCTAATCATAACCCTAATTGTAATTTTGAAATCTAACTATAATAAATATTAAAGTTTAAGCCAAACCCTAATTGTACCCTAGCTTTAACCTAATTAAACTACAAATAGGGTTTTACTTTACATTTTCTAGGGTTTTAGTTTACGTTTTCTAGGGTTTTAGTTTACATTTTCTAAGGTTTTAGTTTACATTTTCTAGGGTTTAGGTCCAAGGATTAACGGTGTGGGTAAATTAGTTTTTTAGAACCTACAGTTTAGGGTTTTCAAATTTTAAAATTAAATGTGTCGAATTTAGGTTTTTTTTTTGGTTTTCGATTTAGAATTTTATGTTGTTTGTTTCGTTGATGTTTTCAGTTAATTAAATGTAGTTTAAAAAATATTAAATATTAAATTAAAACAAACTAAACAAAAATAAATAAATAGAAATTATAAAACAAAAAAAACTAAATAGTAATTATAATGCAAAAATATTGTAGAATTCAACCAACCTGGAGGTCGTTGAGGTCAAGTGTGTTGACAGGAGGAGGTGACAATGAAAATTTGGAAAAATACGACCCTCCAAAATGCATATGCAATCTGCTTCTCATCCTGGCCCACAAAACTCGACTATGAAAATGATTTTCATAGTCACTTATTTAAAAAATTAAATAGTTTTTAGAAACGTATACGCGTACGTGCTATGAACGTGTATGCATTCCAAAATGCGTACGCGTTTCATAATGCGTACGCGTTTTAGGTTCATGTCCCCGAATCGTAATGTGTACGCGTTATGGATTTAGGATCAGGTATCCAATCCATAACACGTATGCATTTCGTGCAAGAAATTTTTTTTGGGCCCAAACTTCCCCTCTTCGTGGACCCAACTTCTTGCACTTACCCATCATTGAACCTTTTAATTAAGTATCTGATCATAAAATTTTGGTGTAAGAGGAGAAACCCATTGAGATTACAAGAACAAAGCATTTTAGACAAGCTATAGCAAACTGATATTTAAAAAATGATCTTGCGGACCACCAAAACACTTGAGACTTTTAAGAAATAATTCATACCCTTTTGTGAACATATTCTCATATCCGCATGGTCACATCTATCTCACGAGAGGAATGTAGAGCATTCCAACAAGCTTTAACATTATATTGCACTAACCAAAACACTATTAGCTCTAACTCTTTTTACGAAAGGTGTAAGAATTAATTTCTTGGATATAATACCTTCACAACACAACCAACTTATCTCTTGATATACAAGACAATAACTTACTCTACAGAAGGATGCAGACCAAAAAGTCACGACTTTGTTGTAGTGAATACATTGTTAATACCTTTTCCAATATTTTGCAACTTATCTCAATGTGCAGTACACCAATCATGAATGATATTATCATAGAAATGCAAGGAACATATTGGAACAAGTTTACCAACCACCGCATCACTCATAGACACTAGTCAAATCACCATTTATACATCTAATTTTATTTTTGACTATATCTATGCACTTGCACACTATCTCTAGAATATATGCAAACTTCATTATACACATCTAGCATTAATGACAACCCATAATAGGTTGACATCAATGAAAAAACCTATTGCCAACAATCCACCCCTTTGTCATTGATGGAAACACCCATATGTTCCTCACCCCCTTTGACATCAAGGGCAAAGGGCACAATATCTTCTATTTATAACATCTAAAAAATGTATGAGCTCCCTCTTAATACATACTCCCCTTGAGATGGAGATGCCCCCAAATTGATGGTATATAAAAAATCACAATAGGTATCTGCAAAACTATACAAAGTCAAAATTGTCTTATTTACCCTTTTACAACTTCTTTGGAAGGTACAATATTATTGTGAGATTTCTTTAGTTGCTCCAGAGTTGTAGTCCAATATATTTTTGCTGAGGTGAGAATGTGATTTTGACATTCAAATTCTATGCATGATTCCTCAGCCTCATTTATTTTACTTGGAGTTTTCATTTTATGACCCAATTCTACTGCTTTGACCATCAATCTAGACAATGATGCAAGCCACACATTAATTGCTTCTCTTAGCATACACAATTGTTTCTTTAATTGTTCTCTTTGATCCAAAAGAAATGCCAACTGTACATGGACATTTTCAATTTGTGCCATGGTGGATCCATCCATATCTCTTTATACATCATATATTTTGTCCAATTATGTAATTTGTGACTCAATAGAGTCAATTTGAATTTTGATATCTTTGGTGGAGCTTGGTCATTTCAAACAAAATTGATAAATAGTTGTTACTTCATTCACATAATCTGTAAAAATTTCTATATTTTCCTACAATTTATTGTGTACATTATTAGCACATCGGTCTAAATTTTCACCCATTCTCTTGTCTTTTATCAGTCTCAAGGCCTCTTGTTCTAACTTTTGTTGTAAGTGAGAGGAGTGATCCTTGAAGGAATCCATTAAGAGCTTTAACTTTTATTTCGAAGGCAGGGAGATATCAATCTTTACTTCTGGTAGACCTTCCTAAATAGTCTTGACTGCCCCATCAACTAATTCACTCTTCTTTGCATGTTCTTGTAGTATTTATTTTCTTGTAGAGGCATGCAAAGCATCACCAAGTTGTAGTTTATAGAGGGGAGAGATGTTTTCCAATTCAACTTGTCCCTCATGTGTTGGAATTTGTAAAAGTTGAGAAGTAAATATCAGTTGAAACTGTATTTACATCTCCAACAGATCTTTGAGAGAGTCTATAGATGAAGAACCTTGACCTCTTTCATAGAAGCATCTTTCTTCTCAACTTTTTTTTACTTCTGCATCTTGAACTTTCTTTTCCTCTTCTTTCCCATATATTTTTCTATCTCCATACCAGAGACTTCTTGCACCTTGTGTACACTGAAAACATCTTTTCCTTCTTTATATTTGGAAATTTCTTCCATTTCTTTATCAGCTTTCTCCAGGGGAGACACATTATGTTCTTTGTCAGATTTATGGTTCTCCAAAGGTGAGACACTTATTTTACTCTAGTCCCCTGCACCTTGTGCATTTGCATTCTCCTAAGGAGAAATATTCTCATTTAGTTTGATATTTTCAACTACCACATCATCTTTAGTCATATTAACCTCAAAAGTTGATGTATCTAAGTCATGAGTAGACACATGAGGTATATCTAAAGTATCCAGAGGAGCTTGATCACAAATGATTTCAGCATTCTTTAATACTTCCATAATTTTTTGTTGTCTTTTCTTGAGTTTCATTCTCAATCCTCTTTATTTCTTCTTTATCATTCCCCATTAAAACATTTATTCTTTGTTTGATTCTAAATTCTTGTGCTTGATATTGAGACAATTTGACCCTTTCTTCATGGGATATGGATACACCAAACTTTTCTAATGCATGTTGCCTCATCCTCGCTTCTTCTAAAACATCTTCATTCCTTTTTTTACTTAGCACATCTACTAGGCTTTTTAGAAGTTGATCAATGATTTCACTTGGAGCCATATTGAAGCTGCATATATGAATACTTATTGCTTTCTCAACTGTGACCTTGTCAGCAGGGGGCATTACATCATAAATTTTAGAAAAAAAATTTAGTGCATCATGCTATAAAATCACATTGATAGTAGCCTCAAGTTGTAGAGGCACATGTTTAGATGTTTTTGGAGGTGACTTCATTGTTTCTTCTTTAATTTTTTTTTTATGGATATCTCTTCTTCTTCTTCTTCTTCTTCTTGTCTTGTATTCTTCTTCCTCCTCTTTAATACATAGGATTTCAATTCTTATTCTTCATCTTCCTCATCATCATCCACATTTACTAGAGTAAAATTTTCCCTTGTTTCTTTCTACTTAGCTCTTGGCTTCTTTCTTTCAATAGTCTTGGCTTTTACCAAAACATTAGTAGTAGATCTTTTTCTGCTAGGAGATTCAATTAAGTAGGTCTAAATTTTTTAGTAGTAGCAGGGGTAGACTTTCTTGAGATCTCCTTGGTCCTTGTGGAGTGTTGGTGGAAGCTTGTGATACATCCATAGAACCCTTGGATATGTCAATCACCCTTTTTAACTATGACATCATTTTTCCTACTTTCTTCTTTGCCTTTTCTTCTACATTCTTCTCCACTTGCTTGTTGGTTATTTCATCATAAGTTCCAAATCTCTCAACTATGACATCCCTAATTTTGTTGAGCAATATGTTAGCATATGCAATCCATTTCTCTCCAAGAAGTTCATAGGGAAGCCTTGTAATCCAAGAAGTCCTTGGTTCAACCACTTCCATGTAACAATTGTCTTTATCAACTACTAAAGTGATCACATCCTTATACCTTTCTAAAACTTGAGAGGGTATTTTATCTCTACTTTGCATTTCACTTTGGAAGGTTTTAAATAAACCCCAAAACATTGTGTTGCATTGAGTGGCATTCGGAAAGCTACACATATGATCCTTTATTTGATGTGTAACATGAATATTATTTTTCCAGACTAGATTCTTGAAACTAGGTATTTCTTTCATGAAATAGAGCATAAGGAAAATTATCAAATGATGCAAGAGCATCCGAGCGAAGTCGGCTTTTAGGATTCGATAAAAATGAAATTTAATCATTCATGTGTTAGAAAAGGTGGAGATAAATACAAGTATGTTATTTTGCAAATACAAATTTTAATCAATTGTTTTTTGGAATGTCAAAATATAATTTGAAAGAGATTATGTTTTTCTTGAACTGCTTATTGAGAGACAACGCCTCATCTTCCCCTCTTCCTCCAAACTCTATTTTAACACAATAGTGCAAATGAGAGGGGGTGTTAAAGGGGTAGTGGCCAGAGGAAGACATCAAGGTCACAAAGGGGAGAAACATGTGCAAATCTCTTCCCTTTACCCGTGCCATGAAATAAGAAGGAATGTTAATGCAAATTAGGCATAATGCATTAATTTGAGAAGGTAGATTGCAGACTACGAGGCAAAGAAGGAAGAAACATTTGTGTAATAAGAATAAATGTGAAGGTATGTAGAGGTAACAAAATGATGAGCAACGTTAGA
Organism: Sequoiadendron giganteum; assembly: GCA_007115665.2. NCBI lineage: Eukaryota > Viridiplantae > Streptophyta > Pinopsida > Cupressales > Cupressaceae > Sequoiadendron > Sequoiadendron giganteum. The sequence continues at coordinate 61,458,725 of CM021108.1, read as the reverse complement.
ACACCATAGAGTGAAGCACACGATAAGGTGAAGGCGAATCACACCAATTTCATGAGTATTTGAGGATTTTAAATTGCAAACTAATGTGTAGAAGATGTTAAGGAGTGGAGTAGAAGATCAAAGAAAGAAACTAGAGCGAAGGAGGAGCGACAAGATCTAAAGAAAGAAAACTAGATTGGAGTATGCAAGCCAAGTAAGCCATTATTAAATAAATAAAAATAAGGGAGAAAGACCACAAAATGAAGATGCGATAAAGAATTATTTATGGGTCGATGATAGAGTGAACCCCTAATCACGCAGAGGAAAAGTTGTGCCCATGAAATGAATCAAGCTTTGTGTCAATATCGACCTTTGTAAGTGAGGGTTCTAGACTGGGAAAATAACACCGTATTTGACACAAAGGAGATTTTGAAGAAGCGGATAAATGAGAGGCGAAGACAATGCCTACGAGAGAGATAAGATTGTGATTTTAACATTTAAATGTAGATTCAAATAATAGAGTACAAAAGAGGGCAACTGAATGGAGTATGGAGCGACAACAAGTAGAGAAGGGAGAACATGGGGGTCGATCCTATGAATTGGGCTGAGTAGATAAGAGAAAGAGAGGGGAGATGAAGAGTCCAATTTGAAAGAAAAGATGCATCAGATGCTTGACAATTGTAATATAAAATGTATTTCTTGGAATCTGAATAATAAAGTGGTTGGTTACCAACAAGTTTGAGGCTATTATTGTGCAATCATTAAGGATTAAAAATTGACACAAGTAATTATCAATTTTTGGATTTAATCAATTACTAAGTTGTTGTAATCTGAAATTTGTGTGGAATTGGGTGAGTTGTATTTTATTTGCATCATATTGGTATCAAAGCTAGAAGACCCTGAGAGTGAAAGGTATGCTCCTGGACAAGAGAGTTGCGAGAGAAAGTTTTTTGTAGGAGTGAAAGAGAGTTTGTAACTGCTATCCTCCAACAGAGATAAAGTTGGGTAGAAGGTGTAGAGTTCCTCCACCGAGAGAAGGTGGGTAGAGGAAGCATCTTCTAGACTCTTTATTGGGTAGAGGGTAGTTGTGTGAGAGAGATATGTTGTGTGAAGATAGATTACATCAGACGAAGTGGAATCTTTGTGAGAATCGAGGTACAATTGTAGCATGGAAATTTCCAAAGGAGACAATGTGCAGAGACTTGAAGACATCCGAAAAATTATTTCAAACATGGCTCACATGTTGCCACCCTCCATTCAAGGGGAGCTTGAATCTTTTATTCCCTAGGAGTATGATGTAGGAGCATCCGAGCGAAGTCAGCTTTTAGGATTCGATAGAAATGAAATTTAATCATTCATGTGTTAGTAAAGGTGGAGATGAATACAAGTATGTTATTTTTCAAATACAAATTTAATCAATTTTTTGTTGGAATTTCAAAAGATAATTTGAAAGAGATTATGTTTCGCTTGAACTGCTCATTAAGAGGCAATGCCTCATCTTCCCCTCTTCCTCTGAACTCTATTTTAACACAATAGTGCAAATGAGAGGGGGCAGTAAAGGGGTAGTGGCCAATTTGGAAGACATCAAGGCCACGAATGGGAGAAAAATTTGTAAAGATCTTACCTTTACCCATGCCATGAAATAAGAAGGAATGTTAATGCAAATCAAGCAAAATGGATTAATTTGAGAAGATAGATTGCAGACTACGAGACAAAGAAGGAAGAACTGTTTGTGTAATAAGAATGAATGTGAAGGTATGCAGAGGTAGAAGAATGATGAGAAGAATTAGAACTCCATCGAGTGAAGCATACGATAAAGTGAAGGCAAATCACACCAATTTCATGAGTATTTGAGGCTTTTAAATTGCAAACTAATGTGTAGCAGATGTAAGGAGTGGAGTAGAAGATCAAAGAAAGAAACTAGAGTGAAGGAGGAGTGACAAGATTTGAAGAAAGCAGACTAGATTGGAGTATGTGGGCCAGGAAAGCCACTACTAAATCGAATAAATATAAGGGAGACAAACCACAAAATGAAGATGCAATAAATATTTGTTTATAGGTCGATGATAGAGTGAACCCTTGATCATGCAGAGGAAAAATTGTACCCATGAAATGAATCAAGCTTTGTGTCAATACCGGCCTATGTAAGTGAGGGTTGCAAACTAGGAAAATAGCACCATATTTGGTGCAGAGATTGTGAAGAAGTGGATAAATGAGAGGTGAAGACATTGCCTATGAGAGAGATAAGATTGTGATTTTAAAATTTAAATGTAGATTCAAATAATGGAGTAGAAAAGAGGCTGACTGAATGGAGTATGGAGCGAAAATGGGTAGAGAAGGGAGAACACGGGGCTCGAGTCTATGAACTGGGCCAAGTAGATAAGAGAAAGAGAGGGGAGATGAAGAGTCTGATTGGAAAATAAAGATCCATCAAATGCTTGGCAGTTGTAATATAAAATATATTTCTTGAAATCTGAATAATAAAGTGGTTGTTTACCTGCAAGCTTGAGGCTATTATTGTGCAAACATTAACGATTAAAAAATTAACACAAGTAATTGTCATTTTTTGGATTTAATCAATTACTGAGTTGTTGTAATATGAAATTTTTGTGGAATTGGGTAAGTTGTTGTATTTTCTCAGCATCATCAAAGTACCATACTAGAAGTTGTAGCATGACTCTTTGTTTTTGTGTAGATTCTCCAATAGTTGTTGCCGCAAGAGTTCACAAAGATCATAATATTCTCCTTCCTTTACCATCTAATGTGTAGTATAGATGGTGGTGGTTGTAGTTGAACCCTCTCTCTTTGCGTAGTAAATTTTATATGCAATACCCATTGTGACATACCAGACCCTAGGGTCAATGATGTCATCTACAGTTAAGGTTCTTTTGTCAAATTTAGCTCCAATAAGTTTCATAACTTCTTCATTATTTAAAAATTTTAGTGTTGGTACCGGTCCAATGGAGAACAAACCAATCCTTGATAGCTTCTTTTATGATTAGATAGGGTTTATCAAGCCAAAATATATCCTCATGAATTCAACTTAAAGAAGTTTTGACCCATTCATCTTCATAGATTTTTTTTGGAAAACCCTTCCACACATCTAATTAGTCCTTTTAGTTCCACATTTGCATATTCAAGCTTCAGCTAAAAGTCATCACCTAGGAGATGATTGAATTTGAACTCTTCCATCTTCAAAAGTTGTATTCATTCAACTTTGAATGAATGTAGATGTAGAAATCATTTGAATGTAGTACATTGCTAGGAACGTGGGAGAATGCTTCACCCTTGTCGATTTCCATGGATTTGTATGAATGTTTCTTAAATATTGGTCTTGTCCTTAAAACAACATCAATGAAAATTGGTGTAGCCATGATAGCACAAGGTTTTTTTCATGTAAACCAAAGAAATACCTGTGAATTTTGCTTGTTAGGGTTTGCACACACTTCTCTGAACACCTTCTTCACTTCCTCTACTTTTGCACGCACTTGATATCATTGAATGAAATCAATTGTGATTAATTTAAGATCAAATATGATTCATACCAACCCTAATTATTTTACATTAAGTGGATTTCTTGGTTCTTGGAATTAGCAACTTTTTATTGTCTATAAAATCATAGAATTGCACAATATTTCAGGACTCTTCCGCAAAAGGTGTATTTTCTTTGGAACCATGACCAACCAAATTCATATCACTATTTACCATTATGCTAAAGACTTCAAAATCTCATGCATTTTAGGGGTTTGAAAAGATCTACAATTGTAACTCCCCATGAGTCAATGCATTCAATTTAGTTATCGAAGGACTTATCTACAATATGATGAGGTACAAATTCATTCTTCAATTCATTTTCATCCTTCTTCTCCCAAACTTTATTCATCTCCTTCTTTTTTTGACTGATGACATGCCTCTTTTGAGGAGAAAAAGATATTACACTCTTTCCCTTGCAGAATCTTGCAATGTGTCCTGGTTTATTGCAATTGTAGTAGATGATACTAGCTTGTGGAGAAAAAATGATTCTTCTTATATTTTATGTACAATTAGTAGCCTTATGACTGAACTTGTTGCATGTGTAGCAGTAGCCAAAGAAGGATTGAGAGGCCATAAAATTATTCGTTATTACCTTACTTATGCATTCATTAGCTTTGTGTCTAAGTTGGTTACAATTATAGCACTGACCATAAAATAATTGAGTCTTCATAGAATTGTACCTTGAAGGCATGAAAGAGTTCTAACTCATCTTGCTTCTACATTCAACTACCTTATGACTGAACTTATTACAAGCATTGAAATTACCATTGAATTTGGTGGGAGCAGTTTCTTAAGGAGTAGGCTCCCTGAAGTTCTTCTATTTTATCTGGATAGGAATGAATCCTTCCCCCTTTCTGTTGTATTAATTTTGTTTTTGCATCTCTAGAGGATGTCTCCATAGGCACTTCAGGGTAGGCATTTTCCTCTTTTTTTTTAGACTGGCCTTCAATTTTGAAGTTGTCATATATAGTTTTTGATGCTTTGATCATGGGACTTTCCCTTTTTCAAAACCAAGTCCAAATTTCTCTTTTGAGGGTTTTTTAAAGTTAATTAACTCATCAAGAATTTCAAAACCTCCTCTCAGTTTTTGACCTTTGTCAATTTTCTCTTTAGATTTTTTAAGTTCTTTTTTTAGGGATACAATATCTTCCTCAAGCTTTAAACATTCAAAACTTTTGTTATTGAGCTTGGTATTCAGGCCATCCGTAATCCTCTTGCCTTCTTCAACTTTTATTTTTAAATTTAAGATCAAATCATCAACTTCTTTGGCTTTCATTTCACATTCACTCCCTCCTTCTATTTGAGCTTTCAGTTTGCCAATTTCTTCCTTTGATTCTTTAGCTTTCACCTTTAATTTGTCAATTGTTTCTTTTAAATTTTCCAGAATGCACTCATATTTTAAATTTTGTAACCTTGCCGCATCCAGATCTTCAAGATTGGACTGGAGTTCTCCTTCAAAATCTACTTCACAATCTTTCGAATTGATATCCCAACCTTTAGGTTCTATTGATTCAAGATTTGATTGTGGAATAAACATATCATTGATTTTTGCAACAAACCTCATGTGTTCAAGAGTAGGATCAACCTTAGCTATTAAGCTTCTCAAGGCACTTAGCTCTGATACCAATTGTTGAACACAATGATGTGCTGAGAAAAGGGGTGAATCAACACATCTTAAAACTTAACCATTTCCATTTGTAGATTAGCAACACATCACATAACTTAAAAGAATATAAAAGAACACATGCATCACATGAAAACACCAAGATTTTTATGTGGAAGATCCAATGAGGGAAAAAACATGGCGAGGATTAACTCACAATATATGTAGGTCACTGCTAACAAGAATTACAATGTATAAGGCTCATTGTCTATGGACTTGTAGACTAAGGTTTACAACCTTAATTCAAGATACAAAGGACCTGATGACACTCACTATCTTAGAGCAGGATACATGAAGAATATAATGAGAGAATTTATTATGAACTAATTTGAGGAAGCATCTAACATATGTTGAAGCTGAAGTCACTATTTCACACATTTTTTCCTTCACATTGATTTCAGACACTTCATCTCTTTCATTCTTCTCTAACTCAAATTACTATCAATCATCACATTCACAAAATAATTTGATCTTCTATATATGTCCTCCATAATGTTGATGGTGTTTTCTGCATAGCAACAACTCAGACAAAATATGATATCCTATCTTTCTTGAAAGGTAAATGTCTATCAGCAAGCCTCAAGAGATAACCCCAAGGTCTCTAATGTCAGGTCTTGACAATGCAATAAAACAACCCAGTGATAAAACATGAAATTTTGGTAATCACAAGGGGACCTTACAAATGAACAATGCTAGAAGTGTACTTTCATTAGATGCAACAATATGGTGATGCTTTAGTCCTAAAACTAACCTAGATTCAAAATAACTAGTAAAAGAGATAAGGGTTTCAGAGAGATCTCAATGCTAACAGCTAAGATCAATCACAACAATGATGAATGATGCAAATGGACAAATCCCCAATAAAACCAATCTCTGCTTGATCAAGGACAAGCCCACAACTCTGCATAAATGGTGCAATATTCTAAGGAAACTAAAGATTTTCAGACTATGAACATTCATCCACTTACCCAGTCAATGGCACAATGTAAACAAGTATCCACAGTTGAACTTAGCACAAAATAAGGCCCAAACTAACTTTGCACAACAACTTACAATCAAAATATTGCTAAAATTATGGACCGAAGATCGATCAACATCATTAACATTTCACCATTGACATGAAAGAACTGAAAAACTAGCATCTAACATCTAACACTGAGAATTGAGAACAAGAAACCATAAATTGTCAAAGGTAAATATAAATTTTGACAAATCAACAACTCAGTTGCATTACTTCTCCAATATTACATAACAATTTTTAGTCTCTCTCCTCCCTACAACTAATTTCTGAAATCTACTTGCCAATTTTGGCCTTCTACATCTTCTAATCAGCTCTTCTAACCCAATCTAACTCCTTTACAGATGAGAAGGAAATGGCATTTTATAGAAAATTACATTTTGAATCAATGACTAGGATTTAATTCATCCAATGGCATAAATTACACTTCTAAAAGCATCCAGCTCTTACATTTAATTTGGGAGCTCATGGAACATCATCATCCAATCAATTGCATTCAGTTGCATTATGGCCCAATGACATTAATTTTGAGAAAATCCTCATTGGAGAATAAATACAACTTCACATGTTTTTCATTGTTAAATGCACCTCTCCAATTAGTATACAGCTAGTGGCACAAATTCTTATGCAGGCCCCACTTTAATATTTGAGTTGAACTTTTTTAGATTTTCCCTCTTGGCACGAATCCATATGCAAGTCCCCTTTTCTGGAAAATTTCGGGTTTTTTAGGGCTTGAAGGAATTTTCCAAAAAAGGAAATTTCAGGATTTTGAGGGCCTGAAGGAATTTTCGGGGATTTCCGCTTAGGGAGGAAAATTTTGAAATTCCAAGCAAGGTCAAAATACCCTAAACCTCATAACTTTTTTTCTAGAAGTAATTTTTGAAAAGTTCAAAAAACAACTTGGCCTAATTTGTCGTCCTCTATCCATTGGTACAAAAATATTTACACATGACATTGAAAATTCACTTCAAAATCCCCATTTCCAATTTTCAAGACAAGTGAAGAGCCCCCAAAGCCTCAGAATATTGTCTTCATCAAACCAAGTCTTGAATTAATCCCAAAATAATCTCCCAAGAAGAGAAAAACTGAAATTGACAAAGCCAAGGTGCAAAGATGCAAAATAAAAATAGGGTCCTCACCTCCGGTGGGGCGTGGTGCAAAAATTGCACAACACATAAGAACACAAAACATCACTTAATTTGGCTCTAAGATGACCATTGGATAAAAAATTTGATATCGTATGGATTGGCTCCAAAACACATCCAAAATCAAAGAGATTCAGTTATGAATAATCATATGCTATATTAGGGTCCAAATGCATCACAACAAATTCTTCAAGCTAATATTAATTAATCGAGATCAACCGCATAGAATGAAACAAGTCATATCAACCCAAATAGTTTTAATATCATCAACATTCTCATTGTTTGAATTCAAACAACTGGGGAGGTACCAAAATCATCATATAGATCGAGATGCAGGCATTGTAGATCATGCTGAATATTCATTCAAACTTTTTCCTTAAGTATCTGATCATAAAATGTTAGTGCAAGAGGAGAAATCCATTGAAAGTATAGGAACAGAGCATTCCAGACAAGCTGTAGCAAACTCTCATTTGAGAACTGATCTTGAAAACCACCAAACACTTAAGACTTGCAAGGAATAACTCATATCCCTTTGTGAATATATTCCCAAGTCCGCATGGTCACATCTATCTCATCAGAGGAGTGTGGATCATTCCAACAAGCCTTTAACATTATATTGCACTAACCGAAACATGGTTAGCTCTAACTCCTTTTGTAGAAGGTGTAAGGACTTGATTTATTGGATATAATACCTTCCCAACATAGCCAAATTATCTCTTGATCCACAAGACAAGAACTTACTTTGTGGAAGGATGCAAACCAAAAAGTCAAGACTTTGTTATTGTGAATACACTATTAATACCTTTGCCAATATTTTGTAACTTATCTCAATGTGTGGTACACCAACCAGGAATGATATTATCATAGACAGTTAGGGAAAATATTTGAACAAGTTTACCAACCACCACATCACTCATAGACACTAGTCAGATCACCATTCATACATCTAACTGTATTGTTGACTATATCTTTGCACTTGCACTATCTCTAGAATACATATAGAATTCATCATACACATTTGACATCAATGAAAGCTCATAATAGGTTGACATCAATGAAAACACCTATTTCCAACATTATTCATCATTAATGGTAAAGGATGAATAATTTTCTTGATCAAATTTGGTAAATGTTTGAGATTATTTACAAAAATCTAGATAAATTTCAATACAAATGAATTAATATTTCTATACTTGAATGTTTGGCATTTGTTTCATGTTATGTATAAAATAATCCATCGAGATGATGATTTTTCTAGTGGACAAGGATGTCATATCGTATTTTTTAATCACTTATTTTAGACATAATTTTAATTATTAATCAATTATTCGAGGTGAGAAAAATATATTATATTTTGTATTGCACAATATTATGAGAATTGATATTTATTTATTTCTACAAAATATTGATTCATTATGATTGATTTAATGTGCATAATATTGATACCCATTTGTAGTATGCAAGTTGATATCTTGTTTGATTCGAGATTATGATATTAATAGTAACTAAATATTGTTGTATTTTCTAAGGTGGATGGATAAAATTCTCCCCCTCTAGTATTTCAAGGAAGAATATCATCTTGGAGAGGATAATAGATATTGAAGACACAACAAATGAACACTAACCTCAAGAACCCCACACACACTTGCACAAGTTTGTAGTATAGCTAAATAATGACACTTAGATAGACATATAAAGATATATTTCAATATCTTCAAGTCGGTGTGTCTATTCTATCTTTACACGATTGCAAAATTATGACAAATAATTTTAATTTAATCTTAGTAGCTCCATAATTTATTTTGTCATTTATATTTAAAATTGATTATTCTTTACTTAATATTATATTTAATTTCTTGCTGATAAGAACTAATAATATTTATATTATATTAATATATACAATATAATTATTTCTCTACAATATAATTATGTTATAACATAACCAACCTATTACTTATTTTTTAAAAAGGGAGTGGCATAGAGTTCATTTAGGCCAATTAATAGTCTATAGGATGTGTAGTGAAGATACTAGCAAAGATTGTGAAATTAGCTTTACACTAGTCAATGACATTTGCATGCTTATATAATGTAATCAAAGTATGAAACCAAATTTTATACTTGATATCTGCACTTGTATTTAAGTTTCCAAGCCTTTTCAATAAATCCATGACATGTATTATGTTGCAATAATAGTTGTGTGTCTAGTTCATTGGCGCATTACCATATTTAGAGCTATCGAAGCCGTTGGGAATCAATGAAGGTGTTATCATTGACCAAAGATGATTAGCCAAAAGATAGGTGGGCATGTGATGGCCATGTAAACAATTAAGTGTTATATTTTATATTTTTAATCTCCTCAAGTTGGGCATGCTATTTCTTGAAGGTTTTTGTAGGTTATTTTGGAAACCAACAATGGTTTTCCTCTCACACACTCTTCTATATATTGATGCTTGTTCATTTGGATTCCTTACACTTGTCAACTTTGAGTAAATACTCATCACCCATGGTAATGAAGTTAACAAATTTTTCTATTATAAATGAAAGGTATTTATTCTATCGAGGAAAACAAAATCACAATGAAGAATATAAAACCATGCATTCATAATTAGGACAATTTTTTTATGGCAACTGTTTTAGAAGGGCTTGCATAATTATAAGGTTATTGTGATAGTGATGGATAACTGGTGAAATATACAAAAGAGATAAAGGTCCAACTGAGAGAAGTAGTGCCATCATCTTAGGTATCATTGTCAAAAGACAATAAATGACATAGAATGGAGGATGACTTCCCAAAAAAATGACAATCCTTATATTTGTGTGCATAGAAGTCCTAAAACATGCTTTGAATAAAGTGCATTCCTGACATGTTTTAGTGATAGTTTAGAAAAGAGAGTACCTCAGTGGAGACATGCAGCTAATGCAACTAAAGAGCAGTGGATTTCATTGAAGAATAGTGACAATCATGAGAAAAGAGCAGAGGTAACTATGATGATGATATGCATAGACAATGAACTTATGGTTATGGAGTTTATCACAGTCAATATCTCAAGAACTGTGGTTGGTATAAATGCCTTAAAGACAAAGAATTTTGATGACTATGAAAGTGGACTTGTAGAATATAGTGACACTCATTTGGAGATGAAGTGGATGATATTACAAGGTAAAGTGACAAGTAACATTTCAGCAAGCAAAGTTCAGATGGACAGTATGAGGGAAGTAATGCCAGTCATAGATTACCAAACTCATAGTACATAAAGAACTTGAATGAGAAAAGGGACATGAACAGTCATATATAATGGAATTCACTGCATTAGAAGGATAAATTTGATCCATTTATGGTTTATCACATAGAGTTCTAATTTAGAAAATTTGAGGAATGATTTACCTTGGGTAGATCAAGGGCAGCAACTACACTGTATAGCAAGAGAGAAATAACTGAGGAAGGTGAACCACTAGATTTACAAGGTCGAGCTCAAGAAAGAATGTAAATGCAAAGCTATGATTGTAGGTTGAGCTTGGAGCTTTGGGGTTATGCATGTACTGTGTAATGGAATTAAATCATTTTTTGCAAATTGACTGGGATAGTTCTTGTTTCAAATATTCACCCTCTTATGAAATCTCATTCATATTATGATATTGATCCATTTTATCAAAGCAGGAGGGGGTTATTTATTATTTTCTAGGAAATGATAATGGAGGTATTTGACCATGGAATGAGTAAGGCCGAGCTTATTTGCAAGGAATATAAACCCAGAATGGGTATTGAAACGCTTAACACATGAAGGTACAAAAGGGAAAAAATTACAGAGCTTCGTCTTATACAGAAGTGAAACCCTTTTTCAGTGCTAGGGTTTTGAAGTAAGAGACTGAGCCATGGCCATTTTTCAGGTAAAATAAAATATGTAGAGAGGAAATTCAGGCATGGGTTTTGGTAACTCAAAAAGGCCATGAGATGCAAGGTAAAAGAATGGAGAAAACAAGCTTTTGTTTCCAAAAATTGCAAGCAAACTTTCAGTTTATATACAAGAATGCAAACCACAACCTACCATAGTTCTCCACAGAGTCCAAGTTTGAAGAGATATGAAATTTACACAGGAAATGTCAAGATTTGTGCAAGTGAATGGATGGAAATAACTAGTAAAGCACAAGATATTAAATGTATTCATATTTTTGCAAATGGTATTGTTTTCGAGAATTATTTTCTTCACAAAATGGAAAAGAAATGACTGAATATGCTAACGAAAGCTTACCCTGAGCTTTTCCTATGGATTTTGCACACAAATATGTTGAAAATGTCATTATGTGTCCAGAATATGCCATGAAAAATGCAGGAGAACTTTATTGAAACCCTATCTTAGCAATTGAGTGAGTTTCCAGAGAACTCGAATGTGAAATGAAATGCAATCTTTTACTTTTGCATTGTTTTTTCTTGTTAGGGTTTTTACCCTAAAGGAGGCCAATATCTTAAGGTGATTTTTCACCTTTATTTTAATATTTGCAAACCAAACTAATGTATGCCCATGGGTCAGAGACCTTGTAGGCCCCTTGAATATGCTATTTTCACTAAGTCTTTTAAGACTTATGTTTTTTGCATTTATTTACCCATAGGTCGAATTAGGAATTTTGTTCATTTTGCATTTGCTCCAACATTGTAAAGAATTAATGATATTGTTATAAATCATTAAATCAAATTGCTATTATTAATGCAAAAAGGGAAAAGTCATGTTTTGTAAATGCACTTAGGGGATATAGTTGAAATTTATGATTATGCAAGTATATAGGAGAGGTTAGAGAGGTTAATCAACATGTGCCACGAATCAAGGATGTTGTTTTGACCATTTTGAAGCATTTGGGGAGAATCTAGGGGGTGGTTTCTCATGGTATTTATGATGGAATTGGTCAAACTTTACTTTTTCAACATTTTAGGGCTCTTTTGGAGGGGATTTGGTTGCTAGATTTTTGGCTTTTTGGAGGCATCTGACCCAAGGAAGCTTCTAGTTCCTTTTTTGGTGCAACTACTTGGATGATGGATATAGTCACTTAGTTGACTCATTTGTACTTAGTTTTGATTATGCATTTTTGTACTTAGTGACTTTTCAGTCCTTTGATAGATTTTGGCATACTTTTGTAACTCATTTTTGGACATGAACAACAGTGAAGACCTTGGATATCAATGATTTGGAGTTTTTTCCTTCTCGCTCTTTGTTCTATTGTGTGCACTCAATTGATTTGATCAAGTTATTTGTGAGGTATTATTCATTTCCTTATAGCTTTGTCTCTTATTTAGCACCTTCATGTAAAAAGTATGTTAATGCAGGTTATAATCTATGTTAAAGATGCAAATGGCTTTTAGCTGCGAAGTTACCTTCCTCCTAGGAGTTTGAGCATTAGGACCTCTTTGTAAAACACTTATGCAAAGACATATAGTAATGAGTTGTGCAAGTTTTATTTTTTGTCAGTGAAGACAAGTGTTTGTAATTTGAGTGTTATGTCCTAGTTTGGTTTGGTGTATCACCCCCTTAGATTCATTTTTTAGTTTTTTAGTTTATGCATTTCCCTCTTCCCTTTTCCTTGTCAAATCAACATAATAGTGGAGTAGTTTAGATGATTTCCAATTAGGAAGTCGACCTTCTGCAGAGGTTTGATCTCATATAAGGTACCCACACCTTGGGATCATTCCCATGTTTCAATAGGGTGGAAATCTAATTGATAGAAATTTTGGCACACCTAGTGGGACTGTCGAATTTAGATAGTAGTTGAAAAATATATATTTTTCTAGTTTTGATATGCAACCAGTGAGTTTTAAAACTTTTGAGAGGTTAAACTTTCATATCTAGCGACTTTGAGTGTGTTGGTTAACAGAAATCAGTGCAAAACAACATATGAAAATGATACAAATGAGAGCAAGTGGTATTCCTTTTGAATATTTGTAGTTGTCATCGCTTAGAAGAAAAGGCAAGACAACAAAACAAACTCTTGTTTCATCAAAGAGAGTTCAATCAAAACCGCCTAGTTTCAAACCAGTAGTTGCAGTAGCTGTAGCAAGTGTATCATTTCCTTTAGTTTATGTACCTATCAAACAACTTTAGGTCAATCCAATGGCTACACAAAGGAATCATCCTTTTGTTCCATTCAATGGAGGCAGTCCACTAAACTTGCAGCAACACAATGATATTCCTATGGTTGCATTGAAAAGTTTACCTTTTTCATAAGGGAGGATCAAACTACTCATATTGAACATATCAGGGACATGGATTCTCTATGTGGAGTCCACCACATCACTCAAGAAAATGTTGCAGTAAGATTGCTAGTTGCTTCACTGAAGGGGAAAGCTCTTCATTGGTTTAGGGGTTTGGCAGTCAGTTCTATAGAAAACTGGACGAATTGGGAGCAACATTGAACAAGCAGTTTGAGGAAAAGTCTGACCACTTGTCACTAGTCGAGAAAATGACAAATTTTAACTTTCATTTTCAAAAGACATGGAATAGGATTCTTGTTATGGTAAGATCTTCTCCATAGTATGCATTTCTTTATTATTCAAAAGCTCTAAACAATGATATCTCAGTAATGATACAATCTATGGAAGGTACTTCTCTACCAAATTCCTTTTACATAGAAGTAAGGGAAGAAAATAGTCTTATCCAAGCTGGTAAGATTGCACCTAGACCACCAATGCCCATTTTCCCAGAGATTTTGCCTCCCATGCCTTTGAAAATACCACCTTTTTCTCCTATAACTGATGTTCCAACATTACCAGTTGCTGTTAGCCAAGAAATTGATGTCCCAAGTTCATCTCAGGAGTTGCAAAAGATTAAAGGAAGTCAGCTAAAGATTATGAATATACTTCAAACTTTTGGTAATGAGCTAGTAAGCATTAATAAGCAAAAATTCTAGAATATACAACCATATCAACCTTAGAATCAGGGTCAAAGTCAGCCATACCAAGTAAATAGATAGCCATATCAAGGTAACTATCAAGGTGCAAGGCAAAATGTTAATCCAAGGCCTTTTCAGCCATATAATCCAGCTCCAATTAGTTCATCTAGGGATCTTGTTCTTGTTCAAAACAACCTTGCAACAGACTATGAGTGGTGCTTTCCTTGCAACCAACCCCATAACCAATCTACATGTTCAAATGGAGTTATCAATCAACCTTTGATGGTGCAAGATGTCTCAAATGTGTAGAGTGTACCTAATGAGGAATCACCACAACAATAGAATCTCCCTCCAAGTGATAGAACCCTCCTAAATTGGCAAGGAGAGGAATTTTTGGAGTAAACAAGGATGATTCTCCAATCACAGCTAATACAAGAGCCAAGAAGAGGTCTTTTGAGATTGAACAATCAAAAAACAAAGGGTAAGAAGTTGTTGATCCATATACATCTCAAGAGCCACACATATTGCAAATAAATTCACAAGGTTCCACCAAAGAAAAGTTTGGTAATCAGCCTCAATCATCTCACTTGCAAGCAAACCCTACTGTTGTAAGGACTCACCAAAAGGTAAACACTACTGCACCTTTAAACATTATTGAGAATATGAAGAAAATGAACGTAACTATGTCAATGTGGGATTCTTTATCCATCCCAAGCCAAAAAGACTTATTACAATCTGCTCTATTTAATTTGAGTGTGTCTAGTAATGCTTTAGTTGATCAAGTTAAGACTATTTTACATATACACCTCAAGATAGCAGTAAGAATCCATGTAAATATGTCAAACCTCTCCCATTTTATGTATCTTTGATAATAGGGGATAGGTTCGTACACAATTGTATGGTAGATTCAGGGGCAAGCAACTTTGTTATGCCTAAACAAATTGTTGATAGGTTGGGTTTAAAATATTAGCCTTTTGAAAAGGGAGTGGTCCAACTTGATGGGTCAACCATTAACATTGTAGGTGTCAGTAAGGATGCAAGCTTGACTTTACATGACTGCCCAAACTTTTCCATTCCCCAAGATATATTTGTTATTGATCTACCACCATATTTTTTCCTTGTGTTTGTCAAGGGATTTTACTACCAAAATAGGGGGTTATTTGTCCTCAGATTGGTCCCACATGTTATTTAGGACTAGATACAGGAGAAAAGTGACCATTAAGTCTAAATTAATTGCCAAGGATCACATCAAGTGCGATAAATTCCAACTTTGTTTTTTTTTATGATAATGAGCATGTTGCTGCTCAAGATTGAATTTGACAAACTGAAAGTGTTCCAGATATCCTTCTAAATGAGTGGGCAACAAAAAATGTGGAAGATGAGCCAGGTAAAAACATTGAGGAGAGAGGTCCAAGTGTATATATGTTGCATGAACCTGATGCAGTTATCCCAAACCTTGAATATAAGGTGGAACAACAGCTAGGACAACAAAATGAAGTGTGTAAAATGTTATTTGATGACTCTAGAAGCAAGAACAAAGTTAGTGGGGGTGAAATTATTGTGTCTCCACAAGATGGCAAGTATTATTTTTCTTTCTCATGTTCTAATGATACTGTTGAATATGAAGGTTTGATCCAGGGCTTGGAATGGGCAAGGAAAAGGAATATTAGATGCCTTTAGGTTTTTAGGCACAATGAGTTGATAGTAAATCAAGTAAGAGGTTTGAACATGACTAAAAATGATGTTTTGAAGTCATATAAACATAGGGTGTGGGACATGATAGAATAATTCAATGCTTTCAAATTGGTTTCTATTCCTAAGTGTGAACCCCTAAACTTGCAAATGCACATGTGCAACAAACATGTTAGGTTGTTAGATCAAATGCATGCAAACAAGTATGAGAGATTCCCCATGAAATCCATCTATTCAAACTAAAATTAGGAAATTAAGAACACAATAAAAGAAATGAAGTTAAATCCTAATTAAGCCAATAGATTAGTAATCCCATGGAGGAATTGGTGCCGATGAAGTGTTGCAATTGGCCCTTTCCCAATTCCTAAGTTGCAATGTTGAGTGATTGAGAAATGGTCAAGTCAAATCTCCCAAAGAGATTTGAGCATAACCTTGTTACAAATTGTGAAAATGGTGATAGGTTGAGTGAAATGGGAAAAATTAGCTCTCAATGTGAAAAGAGTAACCTTACATGAGATTGTGGATAAGAAATGAGGAGAGAATCCTCCAATTTATAACTTTTAGTTTGGAAGAGAAATTAATATTTGAGCAATGTGGGATTAAATTTCAATCCAATGGTTGAATGCCACATGTCATGATTTGAATGGTTAGTGGTTGTGCACATTTTGGCCAAAGTGCCAATAAATGCATTTAGTTTGAATTTGAATTTGTGAAATGAATTGTTGAAGAGGGAAGGGAAATGGAGTTAATGTCACTTGGCTCAAGGCCAAGGACATGTAAGAGGCCTTAAATGCATTGTTGGAAGGACCAAGTCAACTTGGCCTTTTTGAATTCAAATAATGGAATATTCCCTTTTGATGCCATGTGAGGGAAAATAGAGAATTAAATAAATCAAAGTAATTGATTTATTGTGCAACTTGCATTCTATAGAGGATTTTAATGAGAGGGATTAACTTAATCATGGTTTTGATTAATTTAATGAAGAATTAGATGATGTGACAATTTAGACTTAAATTTATGAATTGATTTAAGTCAAGAATTGAAAGGAAAAGATTATTAAATAAATTATTTGATTTATTTAACCAAGGAGGAACATATTAGATTGAATCAAATAAGGTTTAATTTATGTAATTTAATAAGAGGACTTTAGAGATTTTAATCAAATAAAATGATTTATTTAATTAAACAGAAATGTAAGGTTAATTAAATTAAATTGATTAATTTAATCATAGGAGGAGGAAGACTTAATTAAATGAATAATGATTCATTAGATTAAGAGACATGATTATGATGAAATGCTGATAGTATGATTCAGGAAGAAATGTTGTTAGTAATCGGGATCAAGTGTGCCAAAATGAAATTGTACATTTTCCTTGTTTACATTTTGCCCCTCTTTGAAGCAGTGTACTTGTTACATTGATTCAAAGAATAAAATGCTATGATCAACAGTTCAAAATTTTCTCAAATTTTTTAGATGCCCCACTGCTACTTCAGTGGAAGGATAATGTTGGATATTGCCCCCTCGAGAGATCAGATGAAAATTTTGATTTTTTGGATGATCTCGCAAAAAAAAATGACAAGCTATTCAACAAGCCAGAAATGCCCCAAAATTCTTAAAAAATGGGTTAAGATGCCAAGAAAGATGTAACATGGCCCTCGATTGGACAAAAATTGGATCAAGGGACCAAATCCCTAGGTGGAATGTCAAATTAGGTCACAAAACCCTAATTTTCAAGCTTAAATAGACCTTGAGGGGTCACTTTCAATACATTCGCAATTTTAAACCTTTGAAAACTTAACACCTTGAGCTCTAAGTCTTGGTCATGATGGCACAACGACAACTTCCTCTACATGTCTTAGAGTGGGTACGAGTGCATCAACAACCAGTTGCTGTAGGACTCATGGTATATACCCCTATTTGACTTTTATTTTTCTCATTATTCGTGCATTAATTAGGGATTAGGTTTGGTCTAGGCAGTGCGATGCGATATAGCACTATGGAAACTGCAAAGTCAGGGTCATGTGGTCCTATATAGAACCATTTATGCATAGAGCACCACGCCGCGCAATTTAGGATTTTAGGGTTTCGGTCACCAAACTCGACTACATGCACAAATAGCGTCGCGTGGTGCAGTTTGTGAAAATGGTTGCCAAAGTCCACTGCGCGGTGCAGTTTGAAACATTACAAACTATGCATCTTTTGAGAACACCATCGCTTTTGCTATTTCAAAAGCGAAAAATGATATGGATAGCAGATTTTCTTTGGGTAAACTGACATGGTATCCTGCCTTGTGCAGGAGAGTCATGAGGTCATTCATTCGAGGGAGCATCAATGGCCAGTACTTGAGAGATTATAGGATATGCACGTATATCTCCAGGAGTAGCTTGGGATGCTTGGTCTCTGGCATGTTGCATATGTCCGTCTTGTTCGAACACATCTGGGTATGATGCATGCCTTGGCCGAGTGGTGGCACAACAAGACATCATTCTTTCATCTTCCTACTGGCGAGGCCACCATTACTCTTGAGGATGTCTGGCGCATCCTGTGACTACCCATTCATGGAGCCCAAGTGATCTATGATTTGGAGGAGGGTAGGGATGCCTGATTTGGTGTTATGGGTGTTGACGAGCTCATCCTTTGTGATGGTCAGATAGACTTGGAGCGGTACTGGGGTATCACTCCTACTTACAAACAGATTGTGGCTACTATTATTTTTGGTCTCGTAGCTCCTGATCGATGTGGCTGATATTTTAGTCTAGGTTGGGGATTTTCATGGTAGTAGATGTGTGTTCGCCGAGTGTGTTTTTCCTGGGGACCAGTACTACTGGCCTCCTTGTACAGAGACTTGCACGAGTTTTCCTATTTGGATGGTCGAACTCTTGGGGCTGGATTGACTCTTCTAAACATTTGGACATGGGAGTGGATTCTAGTGCTTCACCCACTTGTGACACCAATTGTTATAGATATTGACAATCCCATGGTGTGGTGGTACGGTGGGGCAGAGATTCACTTTACCCACATGGATACAAATGGTATAGCCCACTAGTAGTGGATTTTTGATGAGATGGAAGTTTTCATATGGAGGTCGTGGATGGGTATAGGTTCGTGGTATGATGATGCACAAAAACTCTTATTTTCTCGTTAGGACAAATTTATGCAGGGTCGGGAGCACACTATGGTAGAGAGGTACCTTCCTGACAGGGTAGCCAGATAGTTTGGTGAGGTGCAGGACATACCCGATGATCAGTACATGGCCATCTTTTCCTGTACAACAAAGGAGACAACATGGGGGCAACCAATTCCAGTAGAGGAGGCAGTGTCCTCATTTAGACAATTAGTGGCTTGGTCATGGCCATATGATCGGGGGCCAACAGACACAGGGGTGACTCTAGTGTACAAGGCATGGTTTTGACCTCCATTGAGATTGACAGTTCCTGGGACAGTGCTTCCACATCGGAGGGCTAGAGGCAAGGCACCAGGTAGGGGTTAGGGAGGTGTACCACCTCCTCAACAATCACCTCCGAGAGACGGATCATAGGCTCCAGTAGGATCGAATGGGAAGCCTCTGGTGGTACCAAAACACCAGCCAACAACACAACCAGATCCTCAGGATGCCTTGATTCAACAGCTATAGGGCCAGGTACAGGTTCTGACAACCGAGTGAGATGAAGCCCGACAACAAGTTGTTGCAGCTACAACTGAGAGAGATTAGGCACGATTTGAGAGGGATCAAGAGATTGGCCAATGGAGATAGTTAGAGAGTGTAGCTTCCACATCCTGGGGCTGATCAGTTGACATTTGGGAGTATAGAGAGGCTATCAGAGAGGCCGAGTATTATCGGCAGCACTACCGACAGGCAATGCCATCAATAGGTAGAGTGCCAAATTTCTCCCAGCAGACAGGGAGGCGATCGACAGAGGATCATGGTGATAGATAGGTGGGGGAGGGCAACAACCAGTAGGGCTAGCCCTTTTGATCATGAATATTTTTGCTTTTTTGATTTATGGGCTGCACTATTTTGGCCTTATTGTACCATGTATTCAATGTACACTTTATCTGATTTGTATCATAACAGTGTATTTTTTGATGATATATATATGAGATGTTTTACCTTTTATGATATGTATGGTGCAAATGTATGATATGCAGTTTTATTATGATGCTATGAGATGTTCCTATTTTGTATGTTTATGCGATGTAATGTATGTAATGGATGCATTTCTTTTTGTATGTTTTTCATGTTTTTTAATGTTGATTCTATGTAATGTATGGTGTAATGATATGCAAATGGTAATGGATGCAAATGATTACGTATGATGTAATGCTTTCTTAAGATGCTTAGAATAATTTTTTTATATTATTCTTCATAACTTAAGATAATGATATGATGCAATGTGATTTTTATGCTAATGATCTGGTGGATGCAGGATGTATGAATTGGCTATGTTTTGATTACTATTATGATACCATGTTAGTGTGGAAGGAAGATAGAAGAATTTTAGAATTAATGAGTTAGTTAGGATGGTGAAGGTGATTTGCATTGCTAGGAGTTGGGATTTAAAAAGGGTCAATTACGTTATGTTTGATAACACACAGGTACGATGCATCAAGGTATAAAGGACCAGGATGGCGTTTGTACCTAGTGTGGTGGAATTTGACTTGACAAACAGATAGGAGTAATCTTGTTCACACTTGACAAACGAAACCTTATTCAGAATGTAGTTCAGATATTCCAGACATCTTGGGCCAAAACCTAACAACAAGACACCTAAAACATTCTCCCTACAAACAAAACAAAGTATGCATGACGAGGTTATTTTACAAGAGTAACCAACAAGCACAACAGATAAAAAAAAGATAATAATCCTTGCCCCATTCCTTTCTCTCTAAACCTGTTTTGTTTAGGCATCATCGAGAGGTCTTTGGAATGAGCAAAAAATAAGATAAGTCAATACCGCTAGCCAACACTAACTATTGTGGGGTACCTGATGCTTATGTTCATCGCAGGAGAGTTTCATCCTAAGACATGTTGTGATTAGGGTTTTGATGGGACTGATTTGGGTGATAAGCTACCAATATTCTGAGTTGATCAACTTGCTTGCTTACTGACTTAGACTTTCAAGACTTTTGATGATTAGGTGTTCACTTTTGAACCTGCTAGACTTGCTTCTGACTGACTCACCTAAAGGTGAAGGCGATGACTGATTTTATTATGAGTGATGGCAGATCACAGGTGAGAACTAGATGAAATGGGTGCACCATTTTGGATTTTTGGATATTTTGAGGTTGTTTTTGGTATTTTCAGATTTTACAATGAAAGGGCTAACTTAAAGACCTATCTTAGGGGTCTCGGGAGCTGATCCATAGATTAGCCTTGCCTATGTTATACATGCAAAGACCATGTAGTTCGAATGATGACAGACTTGATGATAAGATGGACAAACGGATTTCCCTTTTATTGCTTAAAGGACTTACCTAAGATGCAGACTAGATGAACGGATTGTCAATGTGATGGATTCCTAAAGGACTGACCTTACTGTCTCAGAGGATGATCAGAGATCAACCTTGCCTACATTCAAGCTCCAAGATGACATAGTTTGACAAGGTGAAAAACTGACAAGACTCAATGATGAATTTTTGAAGATTTTCTGAGCTTTCGACCTGTTTTTGGATTTTTTTGAATGATTTGGATGTTTTTGGATTTTTGACAAACTTTTTGAATGTTTTTCAGATTTTTTGATGTTTAGGAAGATCATGAGAATATACACGAATCCTATCCGACATAGGTATAGGAACATGCCCCCAACGTGGTGCGATAGACTACTTCGATGAAGGTAGGACAAACTGACCTTAGAAATATGTCAAGTAGCGCTATGGTGGAATTAGCTCAAGCTATGGTATGGATGCGAGCAGATGGGTGGATGGATGATTAATGTGATGGAATGGACAAGTGAGTCATGTAAATCCTGGTGGATGGGGAGTGCTTTATTTACACTTGGCACCTATTTGCCAGGTTTTCACCAAGGTACTTGTCCAAAGCGCCACTAAAGTGGTTTTCACTAAAGGATGATTTTTCTCTTTACTAATTTCAATCCTTTTTCTTTTTTTTTTGCATTTTTTCATTTTTTGATTTTTTTGTTGTCACCAAGACGCCTGTTTGCCAGGTTTTCATCAAGGTAATCATTTTTTCAGAACTTTTTCTTATTGTTTTTGTATTTTATGGTTTTACACCTTGTAAGTTCTCAGGCATAAAACTTTTTGAGATGAGAGTTGTTCAAAGGCTCCTGTAGAGGCTCACCCTCTTGTGTTGACAAATAATATGCCCTTGATTCTTTGTTATCTGGGTTTGGTACATTCTTTTGGTTCCCTTTTAGCATGAGGTCATCGACTTGGAAGGTGCATTTCCTAATCTTCTTGTTGTAGCTCTATTTTAGGAGATTATGGTAGACCTGTAGATGATTTAGGGCATCCATGTGTTGTTCATCCAGTAAATCTAGGTCATTTAGTCTTGTGACTCTTTATTCCTCATCTGTGATGAGGTTTTGTAAAGATATTCTCAGGGATTGGAGCTCGATCTCGATAGGGAGGATGGCTTCTGATCCGTAGACCAGGGAGAATGGGGTGGCACCTATTGGCATGTAGATGCTGGTGCAATAGGCCCATAAGGTGAGATTTAGCTATAGATGCCAGTCACGACCAGAGTCATTGACTGTTTTCTTAAGGATATTCAAAATGATTTTATTAGTAGCTTCTACTTGGCCATTGCCTTGTGGGTAGTATGGGGTGGAAAAGTGGTGTTGGATTTTGAATTTTTCATACAAGTCAGGGACATCCTGGTTCTTGAAGGGTGTCTTGTTATCAGAGATAATGGATTGGGGAACACTGTATCAGAAAATGAGGTAGTTTAGGATGAACTTGTATATCTATTTACCCATGATGTAGGTCATGGGAATTGCTTTGATCCACTTTGTGAAATATTCAGTGGCGGTGATAATGAACTTGTGGCCGTTGGATGAGGTGGGTGAGAATTTACCTATGAGATCGAGCCCCCATTGGGAAAAGGGCCAAGGTGTAACAATAGGATGCAATTCTTGAGCTGGTGCATGAATGAGGTCTCCATGTTGTTGGCACTATAGACACCTTCTGACAAAGTCATGTGCCTCTCTCTCCATTTTCAACCAATAGTATTTGGTTCTCAGCAACTTCTTAGCCAAGGTCATACCACTCGAATGCAAACCGCAAGTGCCATTGTGTACCTCAGTTAGAGCAGTCAAAGCCTCCTAAGGTTTTAAGCAATGTAGCAGGGTTCCATCGATACTTCTACGGAAGAGGGTGTCTCCTAGGATGACAAATCGTAAGGACCTTCTGACAAAGGTTTGCTTTAGGTTTGGGGTAATGTCAGCTAGGAGGATTCCTAGTATTAGGTAGGTGTAAATGTCATGGTACCAGAGATCACCAGGACCAATGAGTTCACATGCATATTCTGATTCTGGTACCTCAAAAAATGGTATGAGAAGCTACTCTACGAGGAATTCATGTTTTGAGACGTTGTGAGGGATATCTAGCAAGGATCTGATTGTTTCCATTGCATCAACTGCTCTATTGTTTGCCCTCGGTATTTTCTCAAAGGTGATGTCGATGAATGATTACTTGAGGCTTTCTACTACCTTTTTGTATGGTGCGAGCTTATCATCTTTAGTTTGGTATTCACCGTTGACTTGGTTAATGATAAGCTGCGAGTTTCCATAGACCTTTAATGCCATGATTCACCATTGTGCCACAATTTTGAGACCTATGGTTAAATCCTCGTATTCTACAATGTTGTCTGTACAGGAGAATGCCAACTTGTAAGATCTCGGTATATAGTCCCCCTGGGGGTTGATGAAGAACACACCAGATTTTGATCCATGTTGTGTGTGGGATCCATCAAAGTACAATTTCTAGTGGTTGGTTGCACTGAGATTGAAAAGGGACTCATCTAGAAATTCTTATATGAGCGGGTTGTCTGTGTAGAGGGGAGTTTTTGCTAGCTGGTCTGCAATAACTTGTCCTTTGATCACCTTTCACTCGACATACTCAATATCCTGTTCAGATAGTATCATCACCTATTTAGCCATTCTACTTGTAAGCATTGCTTTTGACAATAGATACTTGAGGGGGTCTATCTTGGCAATTAGCTTAATTTGATGAGCTAGCATGTAGTGTCTAAATTTTTGGGCTGCAAATACCAGTGCCAGGAAAGAATTTTCTATTGATGTATAGTTGAGTTCATGCCCCACCATTGTTCTACTGATATAGTAAATGGCCTGCTTGGTTCCTTTTTCATCATGTTGGGCTAAAAGGGCACCAAGGGCGGCTGTCGTTGTTGAGATGTATAGAGTCAATGTTTTCCCTACGATCAGTGGAATCAACATAGGTGGTGTAAGTAGGTATTCCTTGATCTTTTTGAATTCTTGTTTGCACTTGTCGTCCCACCTGAATGCTACTCCCTTATGGAGTAGGTGTGAATAGGCAATATGCTTGTCTGCCAGTTGTGCTATGAATCTTCGGATGGACTGGAGTCTACCTTGTAATCCTCTGAGTTTATTTAGTGTTCTTAGTGCTCTCATATCAAGGATTTCTTTTACCTTTGCAGGATCCACTTCTATCCCTCTCATTGATACTATGTAGCCTAAATTTTTTCCAGATTGTACCGCAAAGACACATTTCTTTGGGTTGAGCTTGACCTTGTATTTTTCTAGTCAGTCAAAAATTGCACTTAAGAACGCTATGTGGTCTTGCCTCTTCTTTGATTTAGCCAATATGTCATCCACATAATCTTCAGCTGTTTTGTGGATCATGTCATGGAAGATCAATGTCATGGCTCTTTTGTATGTAGCTCCTACATTATTTAACCCAAATGGTGTCACATTCTAGCAGTAGGTGCCCCAAGGACATGTAAAGGCCATCTTATGCTGGTCCTCTTTTGTGATCATTATCTGATTGTACCCTACGAAGCCATCCATTAGGGACAACATTTTATGTCCGGCCATCATGTCCACTAGCATGTCAATGTTGGGTAGTGGAAAATCACCCTTAGGACATGCTTTGTTTAGATCTCTAAAGTTTGCGCAGATGCGGATGCCCCCATTCGATTTTAAGACTGGTACAAGGTTAGATACCAACTCTGGATACTCGATCAGGCATATGAATCCAACATCCAAGAGCTTTTTTAACTCGATCTTAATGAGCAAGGCTATTTGCGGGTGCATTTTCCTCAACTTTTGTCTCATTGGTTTCGCTCTAGGGTAAATAGCCAAATGATGGACCACCACCTCAGGGTCTAGACCTGGCATGTTAGCATAGGTCCATGCAAATTTTACCTTTCTTTCTTAATTTTAGGAATGTTGTTAACAGTTCTTGTTCCTATTCTAGGAGAGACTCGACGTAGAAAGTGATTTGCAGTTTTGTTTCTATTCCCAAGTTCACAAGGTTGCATTGCTCTACCAGGACTGCTGATCTTTCTTGATGTAGAGTAGTAGGGGGGAGATTGAATCCTTCATCCTCTGGCACCTCAGGGAGGTTTTCACCATTGGATGCGTCCTTTATTTTTATTGTTTTGTGGTTAGAGAGTGCCACAGTGTGGTTTTCACTCCATAACCTCGAGCTTATTCTCGATATTTTCCTTTTGCAACTAAAGGACTCAATCATCTCCCCATAGTATGCCTGGGTGTCTAATGTGATGTTGAAGCCTGCCTTGTGATTCCCACATAGAACTATATCCCTTAGTCCCATGAATTTTGAGAGCACCTCATCATTTTCGAATGAGTCTAGAATGGGCGGTCCTCATTGATCGTGATCAATGAGTTGCGGGTGTACTAAGGTGATTCGGTGGATTTTTTTGTTTGACTCAGCTGTGGAGGCACTGATCATTAACAGGGTGGAATATTCAAAGAGCTTAGGGAGACTTGCTATGGTATCATCATCGTCACTACTGGCACAAACATCGGTGATGTCAAAGGTGAAGTTATCAAGTGGGATACCTAGGCATACAAGTGGTCTAGGAGTAGTTGTTGTTACCTAAGGAGATGACTTGACTGCCCTACTGGGAGTAACTCTGTCACATACGGTTATACTCGAAGGAGTATACCCAAGGCCAAGGTTCCACATTCTTCTTTCTACAATGATGGGCTCTAGCCATCCATCACTGTTTCTTCCAAGGCTTTCGTTCCTGTTATAGCCCATACAAAACATCATTTGCAACCCTCTGTTAGTTTCATCCGTGGGTAGGGTGGGGGTGGGCCTTCCATCTTAGTATAATGTGTTGGAGATGTCTCCCTCATCCACATTTTCTCAACTACGATCCCCCCAATGGCAGAATCTAGAAGGGTCTACCCTAGCAGTGTGGAGAAGTGTTTCAGCTAGCTGAGGTTGCCCGTGTGATCTAGGAGATTGTGGTAACTCTCCTACAACAAATGCATTCCTTTTTATTTTGTAATCACCACATCCATTGTATCGGACCATGTTTTTGATGTAGGATATGCAGGGATGGTGGGTGTCTCTGTCACAGAGGTGGAAGCGAGGTTGGCTGGGTCTATGTATGGCATGGATGGTCCTTCATCATTCTTTGGTACTTGGGGGATCTTATAAAACTTGGCTTCCAAGTTTTTATAGTAGGCGAAAGGTTCAAGATCCCCATATATATTGACCTCTTCATTTTCGTGTGAGAACTTGATACATTGGTGATACGTTGAGGCCACTTCCTTCATTCCGTGGATCCACAGGTGTCCAAGGAGGATATTATATGGTAGGTTGAGGTCGAGGACTTGACAGGTGCTCTCCATAGTTGTCGGTCCCACTTGGATGGGGATTTTGATAGTGCCCCGAGACACTCTTTCTTGATCATCACATGCACTTATCGTGATGCTTTTGTTTTTATTAATGGAATCCTCGACGAATCCCAATTTCTTTATGAGCTTTAGAGAACAAATGTTAAGGCCTACACCTCTATCCACCAGGACTCTTTTGACTTTCTTTTTATGGATGAGCACTTGAAGGTGGAGTGTGTAGTTATGCGATGGCTGCGGGGGGAAATATTGCTCAGAGAATGTAATGAGATTTGGGGTAACGATGTTACCCACCATAGCCTAGAACTTCTCTATGTTAAGGGTGGCAGAGATGGTGGATGCAACCAATGCTTCATCAAGGATCTTCTTATGGGCATTGAAATTTTTCAATAGTTCCATGATGGAAATTTGGGCAGGGGTTCTCTTCAACTGGTCAATGAAATTGTAGTCATAGGGGATGGCTTTTGTATTAGAAATGGGGGTCTTAGCTAGTGCCCCAGCAATGGTGACCTTTCCACTATGTGTTGTGACTCCATAGTCGTTGTTGGCTCCTTTGACATTTATGACCGTGACTATTTCATTGACACATCCTACTGTTTCCTCATACACTAGGTTAGCACTAGCATATTTTTGCTTGCCCTTATTGTTCCCTTGATTATTTTCTTGATTATTCCTTTGGTTGTGGTTCGACATCAGATTTGTGTATATTTTCAAGTCTTTGTTTTTGGCTAGCTATTCAATATTGATGATCTTATCCTCGATGAGGTCTTGGATGATGTTTTTTAGCCTCATGCAATTGGCGGTGGTATGTCCTTTGATCTTGTGAAAGTCACAAAGGAGATTCTCATTATACCATGGTGCTTTGGTCATGGGTTTCGTGTATTACTCGAAGTTAGAGACTTTGATCAGGTTTTCTTTGACCAATTTCTACATGATGGATTCGATAGATTCACCAAGAGCCATGAAATTCCTCTTGGGGGGATATTTTCCTTGGGGAGGTGGTCCTCCTTGATTACCCAAGTTATTGATTTGATTGGTGGGAGTTGGTTGTTGCGCTACTATTGCATTAGTCTGTACATTGTTGTGATTATGATTTTGCGGTTGATGATGGGTTTGGATATTCTACTTAGGGCACTGATGACCACTTTAGCATCGACCACGCCATCATTTGTGATATTTTTTTTCCTCGAACATGTTTGAGGTTTATCATTATAGTTATTGGACGGGTGGTTATCCTGTGGTGGAGTGAATGTTGATGCGCCTCCTCGCGCAATAAGGGCTCTTTCGATGTTGAGTGTCTTTGGGATCAGTTGATCATATGATGTGATGCATTGCATTTTCAAGTAGAATGCCAAGTTTTCATCTAGATTGGATATGTTGGTGTAAAATTTTTGTTCTTTCGACATGGTCCACTTGCTCTAATTGGCCTTGGATCGCCATTTTTGCAAGAAGGATGAGAATAGCTCTCCTTTTCTTTGTTTGAGTGTGGATAGTTCTTCCAAACTAACATCCGCACCCATATTGAAAGAATAATTCTTAAGGAAAGCTTCCACAATTTCCTTGAATGTTTTAATGCCCATGGGTAGGCGAGAAAACCATTCCATGGTTGGACCAGTCAGACTACGGGGGAAGAGTCGCATTAGATATGTGTCATTGTATGCAACCTCCATGCAATGCACCTGAAATTCCCTGACGTGGTTTTCAGGGTTTCCCATTCCATTGTACTTGTCAAATTTGGGGATCTCGAATCCCTTTGGGAACGGTATCATGGTGAGACTTCTATTGAAAGGATAAGGGCACAAGTTTCCCAGTGTTCTTGTTGTTTTTCCTACTTGTAATTCCAACACTTGCTATGAGAGCAGTTTGATTTGTGTTGCGACATCTTTGCTTGGGTTGGGAGGTGGAATGAATGAGTTGTGAATTGTTTGAGATGTTTGATGAGTGCGAGGAGTACTAGTGGGTGTTTTTTGCAAGCTCTGTTGTGCGTTCAAGGCTTGATGGTATGCCTACATTTGTGTCAACAACGCTTATTGCTGATCTTCTTGTTGTTGTTCCAACAACGCTTGTTGTTGGTCCATCTATTGTTGTTCTCATGAAGCTTGTTGTTGGTCAAGCTGTTGTTGTGCTAACAAAGCTTGTTGTTGGTCTAGCTGTTGTCACACCAAAAAAGCTTGTTGTTGGTCGAGCTGTTGTTGTGCCTAAAATTCTTGCAGGGATTGTTGGTATGCTTTCAGATGGATCGCTTGTAGGTGCACTTGGTATTGTACTTGCGCCTATTGTTGGGCTTGAGCTTGTGCTTGGGCTTGAGCTTGTGCTTGCACTTGAGCTTGAGCTTATGCTTGTGCTTGTTCTTGAGTTTGCTGCTTTTTTTTGAGTACCCTCTGTTGGTTGGCCTTTTGAAGGGTTTGGATTAGTGTGGTGAATGAATTCACCATGTTGGCTTTTGGTGGGATTGGTGGTGGAACGGGAATGATGCCAACCATTATGATAGGTGAAAGGGTTATGGTGGTGATTGGAATTTGGGTTACTAGAGGTGTGGTCGAGATGCTCGATGTTTGAGAAGGTATGCTTTCGGATTTTGAGCATCGATTGATGTATTTGTCTTAGTGGCTTGAATGGTTTCCACTTGTTGTTGTGATGCTGCAGGCAAAAAGAGGGAATTTAATGTGATGTTCACATTGCCCGGTTCTGAGAAACTATCGATGTTTAGGGGAAGAAAACCCAATCCAAGAGGTGATGTGGTTGTGAATGGAAATGGGGGAAGAGATGGTATGCTATCCTGGAAAGAAAAAGGATAAGCAACATCGATTGCTCCAACCAAGCCACCTTCTCCTTTTGGTAGAGAATTTTGTATGTTTGATTGACATGTTGGTGTAGCACGGAATGAAGATGAACCGACGGGATTATGAAAAGTGAGCGGGATGTATGGGTGTGATGTATTTACCGGGACAAAATTATCTGGTGCAGTAGTGATAGCCACCTCTTTGTTGGTCATAAGATGATGCTTTTGTAACTCTCGAAACATGGCACTTCCCTTGTTTACATTTGGTGAGGTTGGTGTGATGGCTGATGTGATGTGAGGTATTTCTTGATTGACATTTAACTTTGGGGATGTGTTTGTAAGAGGCATATTTGTACTAGTTCTTGCATCAAGGTCGGAAGGGAACTTCACCCCTTCTTCCGCTAACGTGCTTAAGTATTTGAACATGGCACTAATAGTTTTGTGGTTCTCTGGATTTTGAAGCATTTTCATCATTTTAGATTTTTTCATCCCCATGTCTCCGTTTGTGATGTCCTATTCATAAATCTCCTCTTGAGGATTTTTTGATGGTAAGGGAGAGCTACTTGGGGGATTGCTTGATCCCGCAAGGTTTATTTCAGAGGTTACTTGACTCATTTCAACGGAAGTTGATATTTCACTGATATTTTCCATGTTCTTTTTGTATTGTGATCTTGTTTGGACCATAAAAAATAGGGATCATTTGATCCTAACCTTTTAGGCTCAAATGAGAAGAACTAGGGAAGTCAAAAACCAAAGAGGGTGGAAATGATGATGGGATAAATGGATGAAGCAAGTGAGTGAAATTTTTTGGAGAAATTTTGAAGGTTTATGCTAAACTTGTTAGGACTTAGATTGATTGTGATGGTTTGACTATGTGTATTGAGTCAAACAAGATTGTAGTCCCTAGGAATTTGTGTTATCCGAGGGGAACTTGCACAAGCGAGTGAATTGGCTAAGTGTGTTAAGCCAATTTGATTGTGAACTAGTAGACCTTAAGAAGTTGTGTTATCCTAGAGGTAAATTCATCCAAGAGTTTTGACTATTTTGGCTAGGTGTGTTAAGCCAAGATAGGGTGATGTTGGTTTAGCCTTTTAAGTTTAGCATGAGTGATTTTTTCTATAGTTCTCAAGAAGTTTGATGATGGGATGAGATTTGGTTTATAGAGAGATGGATGAGGATGAGAACTTTGATCCTAGACACAACTCTCTTTACAAGACCTCGGTGTTGAAGAACATGCTAGACTTCCTATGTGAGGAAAGCAAACCTTTCAAAAAGTTTGGGATTTTGTTGATAGTAGAACGCATACAAAGTTGGATTATTCCTTGAAGCCTTTTTATAAAAGTTGTATACTAATCTTTCTCTGACTTCAAGGAGCATTTCAAGGCATTGTTCATGGGCTTTTAGACTTATCCTTTTGAACCTTGGTTTTGGAATCTTGACCTTTCGGGAAATCATTTAGAACAACACATATGAGGTTCAATTTGTCCTTTTATCTTGGCTTAATGAATTATTTTTACCAAAGACACTTGCTTATGTTTCAAACTATATATCTAATGTTCCACCTTCTTTCTCATCCCACAAAGTCCATTGTGTGGAAATCATGGAAAATAGGGCAAAATTTACCTATGTTTAACCTTATCGAAAACAAATGATGATAGAATCCAAGACTTAGAAACCTCTAAGGATATGATCCCTAGGGAAAGCAAGAGTGCCTAAATTCGTCAAAGGTATTTGTTTCCTACAAGGGGTTTGAAATTCAAATTTCTTTGTGAATGTTCATTTTGCAAATGTTTTTGAGAACCAAGCAATGTGTTTTCCACTTCCAAGCACTTTTTACAACCCTAGGATGATGAGACAATATTATGTTGGGTTCCCACTTGGACAAATCCAATTGTGCATATTTTGTGTGAATGGCTAAATGCTTGACCACACTGGCTCCCCTCCATGGCACACACTTCTTAGGTCAGCCAATAATTAGTACCCATGAATATCCCATGGAATACTTTCCATCTCTACAAAAAAATCGCATGTATAACGTGGAGTAGCTTCAAAAGACATGACCTTTTGCACCAAAAAAATAGATAAGGTTTTGGTCTTTTTCTAGACAAAGGGTTTTAATTCGGGCATTCCATTTGTGGGGGATTATCCAACATCAATGAGAGTCCATTTCTGTCCATCTCGTTGGAATAATCCTTGTGATTCTTGAACTTTCCTCAAGAATCCACACTTATATACCAGTTGGAAGTTACTTGGATTTAGCGTGTTCCCAGTTGGGTCATTCCCTTGGGTGATTACTTTTTCCCACAAGGCAGGCGTGCTAGGAGAACCTCCGCAATATGTCATGCTCACACTCGCATGTTTTGTTCAATTGTTAAGTACCCAAATTGAAATGTGGAGGCAATATTTTATGCAACTTAGTGTCACCAAAAGGACTTTTGATTCTCAAGATCATCGTGAAGCACGAGAGAAGCGCATACGCCTTTTCAAATGACACTACTTTGCAAAAAAATTACAAGACACAAAGAACACATGTTCGTTTTAAATCCCTCAAAGCAATAATGAATTCTTTTTAAGCACCAAAGGAAATGTGAGATTGCTTTGTTCAATTGTTATCCTTTAAACAAAATCTAGTATGTTTGTCTAAAGTTCTTTTTAGCCCGTTAGCAAATTTGAAAAGAAATTTGATTGTTTATTTTAGAACCCAAAAGAAGTTTAGTGTTCCTAAGGCAAATGAAACTAACAAATTCCTTTTAAACAAGAATCTAAAAACCCTTAAAGAGTGTTGAAGAACACTTTAGTGTTTAAGAACACTTTGTACAAAATGAGCATGGTGTCATAACAAATCTCCTACTTTTCTTGAAAAAGGGAATTTTTTTGTTCTTTTTAAACCCAAAGTAAATCTAGTGTTTCTAAGGCCAAAGATATTAAAAAATTTCTCTTAACAAGCAAAATTTTAAAATCCTTCAAAAGTGTTGAAGAACACTTTTTTTTGCATGATGAGTATGAGGTCATGATGGGCTTCCAACCTACAAAATGACAGAAAACCAGAGAAAAAAAGACAACAAACAAGGTTAGGAATTAAGAAATCCAAAAGTCAAAAAGCACATGTCAATTTTACACCTAACTATTTTTTCACGGTGCAATTTGGGTAAAAGCGGTGCTATATAGTGCCCCGCGGTTGACTGTGGGTGGCGCTATGCAAAAACAGAGATTGAATAAGCAGCACAATATGGGTAAGTGGCGCAGTTTGGGAGTGGCCCTATTTAAAATTTCAAATTTTTCAGGCGGGAAAGCAGGAGTGATGGAACTTGGATGAAATGCAGTGTGATATGGCATCGCGGTGCTAAATGCAGTACAGTATAGCATTGTGGAGATGAACGTGATAGAGTTAGGAAATTTGAAAAATGACAAGGGGGAAGAGAAAAGCGGTGAGGTTTAGAAACTATGCACAGTTTAGTATGGCACCGCTTCCCTGAAAGCGGTGAAATATTGCGCCGCGCCTATGAAAGCGGCTCAATATGATGCAGCACGACTTTTTTCCTATGACCTGTAAGAAAATGTTATAAAATGCGGAAATTTTAAAAAACATGATTAATTTCTTGAGTTTCCCCTCCTTCTAGCACCAAAATGTGAACCCGTAAACCTGCAAATGCACATGTGCAACAAACATGTTAGATTGTTAGATCAAATGCATGCAAACAAGTATGAGAGATTCCCCATTAAATCCATCTATTCAAACTAAAATTAGAAAATGAAGAACATAATACAAGAAATGAAGTTAAATCCTAATTAAGCCAATAGATTAGTAATCTCAAGGGGGAATTGGTGCCAATGATGTGTTGCAATTGGCCCTTTCCCAATTCCTAAGTTGGAATGTTGAGTGATTGAGAAATGGTCAAATCTCCCAAAGAGATTTGAGCATAACCTTGTTACAAATTGTGAAAATGGTGATAGGTTGAGTGAAATGGGCAAAATTAGCTCTCAATGTGAAAAGAGTAACTTTGCATGTGATTGTGGATAAGAAATGAGGAGAGAATCCTCTAATTTATAACCTTCAATTTGGAAGAGAAAGTAATATTTGAGTAATGTGGGATTAACTTTCAATCCAATGGTTGAATGCCACATGTCATGATTTGAATGGTTAGTGGTTGTGCACATTTTGGCCAAAGTGCCAATAAATGCATTTAATTTGAATTTGAATTTGTGAAATGACTTGTTGAAGAGGGAAGGGAAATGGAGTTAATGTCACTAGGATTAAGGCCAAGGACATGTAAGAGGCCTTAAATGCCTTGTTGGAAGGACCAAGTCCACTTGGCCTTTTTGAATTCAAATAAGGGAA
Source organism: Sequoiadendron giganteum (assembly GCA_007115665.2). Taxonomy (NCBI): domain Eukaryota; kingdom Viridiplantae; phylum Streptophyta; class Pinopsida; order Cupressales; family Cupressaceae; genus Sequoiadendron; species Sequoiadendron giganteum. Next base: position 61,424,870 of record CM021108.1, on the reverse strand, counting down.
TATTCCTTTTTGATGCCATGTGAGGGAAAATAGAGAATTAAATAAATCAAAGTAATTGATTTATTGTGCAACTTGCATTCTATAGAGGATTTTAATGAGAGGGATTAACTTAATCATGGTTTTGATTAATTTAATGAAGAATTAGATGATGTGATAATTTAGAGTTAAATTTAATTTAATAAGAGGACTTTAGATATTTTAATCAAATAAAATGATTTATTTAATTAAACAGAAATGTAAGGTTAATTAAATTAAATTGATTAATTAATCATAGGAGGAGGAAGACTTAATTAAATGAATAATGATTCATTAGATTAAGAGATAGGATTGTGATGAAATGCTGAGAGTATGATTCAGGAAGAAATGTTGTTAGTAATCAGGATCAAGTGTGCCAAAACGAAATTGTATATTTTCCATGTCTACACTAGGAATCAAAATAAGCATGCAAATAGGCTAGCTGCAATAGGTGCTCAGTTTGATATACCTAATAATATTAAGAAGAAAAAAGTGCAGCAATATGTCAAGTTTGTTGTTATAACTTCTATTCCTAATAACAACATTCATTGGAAAGTGTTCGAGAGTGATGAACAGGTGAGTTTTTTGCTTGAAGAAGATGAATTTTTAGTGGTAAACCAAGACAAGCTCAAGCAAAAATATCATGATCAAGTCATTCAATTGAGAACCAACAAGTTTCCCAAGGGTCTAGTCACCTTGGAATCCATCTTTAGCACTGATAATCAGCTCAAAAAGAGAAAGACCAACATTCAAGTCAAGGAGGAGCATTATGAAGAGCCTGAGATATTCAAAGGTAAGATCCTAAAAAAAAGTAAAATCTATTCACAAGAAGATAGGCAAGCTTTTATTTATCTTTGTCAAGATTTTCATGATGTATTTGCATGGGAGTACTCAGATTTAAAGGGATTTGATCTCTAGATTGCCTAGCATACCATAGAATTAGAGCCAAATGTAAAACTTGTTAGGCAGAAACAAAGGCCTTAAAACCCCAAAAATTGAGCCTCTTATGATTAGAGAACTGACCAAGCTGATTGAGGGAGGCATTATTTTCCCAATCAAACATACTTCATGGGTCTCTAACCTTATATAGGTTAGAAATAAAAATAAAGAAATTTGTCTTTGTGTAGACTTTAGAGACCTTAATAGATCCTCATTAAAAGATCATTATCCACTACCCTCTATGGAGTAGATCCTTCAAGTAGTTGATGGTTCAGAAAGATTCTCATTACTTGATGGATTTTCAGGTTATAACCAGGTTTTAGTAAAATAGGAAGACCAATACAAGACTAATTTTACCACAAAGTGGGGCACTATGGCCTATAAAAGAATGTCATTTGATCTGTCTAATGTTGGTGCCACCTTCCAGAGGGCCATGGACATGGCATTCCAAGGTATGATCTATATATTGGTACTCATATATCTTGATGATATAACAATATTTTTTAAGAATGTAGATCAACATTTTTCCTATTTGAAACAAATGTTTGAGAGGTGTAGGGATTTTTGTATATCCCTTAACCCTAAAAAATACCATTTTGTTATTCATGAAGGGAAGCTTCTTGGACACATAGTGTCAAAATAGGGGATCACCATTGATCCAGAGAAAGTGACATCTTATCCTTGCCTTTACAAAATCATTAAAAGGGGATACAAAGCTTTCTTGGCAGAATTAATTTTTTGAGAAGGTTTATTCCAAATATTCCAAAACCTTTGAAGCCACTAACTACCATGTTGAAGAAAAATTCAAGTTTTAGCTAGACTAGAGAAGCCAAGTGAAATTTTGAAGCAATTAAGGAGGCCTTATTAGTAGCTCCTACTTTGGTAAATCCAAACTTTTCAAAATATTTTATTTTGTATGCCTTTGGTAGCATAGACACCATTTCTGCAATGTGGGTACAATAGAATGATGATGGTTTAGAAAATCCCATTGCCTTTTTCAATCAATTTTTAGAGGATTATGAACAAAGGTATACTTTTGTAGAAGAGAATGTATTTGTTATTATTAGATGTCTACAAAATTTTAAGCATTTTATTTCTAATAGAAAGGTTCATCTAATGGTTTCCCATCTTGGTGTGAAATATTTTTTGTTAAGTAGAGATTTGAATGAGAAAAGGGCAGGATGGATCACAAAGGTCATTTAATATGACATTGACATCAAAATAACTAAGCTTGCAAGGGGTAAAGCGTTGTGTGAACAACTTGATTTAGGGTTTGGAAGTGAGGAAAAGACAAATAGAGGTTGTTTTGGTCACTAATGATGATCCTTAGATTGTTGTACCTATATTGGATGCAATTTGGATGCGAGATATGGTTCATTTCTTGTAGACTAGTGAGTGTCCATAGGGTTTAGACAAGGCCAAAAGGAGGTATTTCATATTACAATATATTCCTTATGTCACTAATGAATTTCACCCCAATTTTTGAGGGTCGTTCGTCAGAATTTTGACGATCTATTGTCAGTTGACCGACGAATCGCACAAATCAGTGGCGTCGCTCAATTTTTCATCTATATCCCGATGGAAAATAAAACATCGCCCTCCTGATGCCAACTCATCGAAACAGAGATTCCCATTCCGTCGATCATGTGATGATCAGTGGTTGGACTACGGGTGGAATACCGTCGCCGAAGCATCGAAAAAACAACATACATTCATGGAAATCGGGACGGTAGTGTCATCGGTCTAGTGATGAAAAGTGTTTGGAGCACAGGAAACATACTTTCACTAAAGCATCAGAGCAGTGAAATATAGTCTTCGGTCGAGCGATGAACAATACCCGGAGCACGTGCAACATACTGTCGCTGAAGCGTCGAAGCATTGACATATATTCATCGGGATGGAGATGACAGTATCGTCGGTGTAGTGACGAATAGTACCCAGACCATGTCTGGCATACCATCATTGAAGCATCGGAGTAGCGACATACATTCGTCGGTGTAGTGACAAACAGTGCCTGGAGCATGGGTGGCATAGCTTTGCCAAACCATCAGATTAACAACATAAGATCGTCAAACGTGCGACACAATAGGCAAGTCATTATGGTGAAATTTTGTCACACTCGTGATGAAATAGGCAAGTCATTATGATGAAATTTTTTTGGATACATAGCAAGGTTGTCAGGTGTTTTTGCGGTTCGTCGCAATTTCGACGAAACAATGCAGTTTAAAAAAAAAAACTATTCATTGAAATGTAGGCATATCGGGGTGACTCTGGGCGATATTTAAAAATAGTAGGAGGCACCAAAGTGCATCCATAGTAGTAATGATAGGACATAAGGCCATGAGCATTTAATAGGGGTAGTAAAAGACAAGATGGATTGTCATCAATGCTCAGATTGGAAGACTTCATTATGAAAATTTAGATCACAATATGATTAACCCTGTTTGGACAAATGCATTGACATTAGTGTCAAGAGTTAAGAGGCCATTCAACTTTGCATTTCAATAAATTATTGTATGCATTGAGTAAGTGTTTACAAGGTAGAAAAAGGACAGTCATATGACTGTTTAAAATATCAAACAACCTGTTAGTTGTTGTGTTTAATTAGGCTTACAGAGGTAGAGATTTATCATTTTTTGCATACATCTGTAGTCCAAGCTCTAGGCCTGCATTATTTGGATACTATGTATGAGAAATGAGCAATGAATAATTGTAGAATATGGAGGCTATGGATGATATTATGATGGCCACATTTGATGTTGATCAACAATTAGAGCAAAATATAATACCTATGATGAGTCATGAGATCAAGGGGACTGTCATGGACAACAAGCACAACCTACGAATTGGATTTTAATTTTGCTAAAAAAGAAAAAATCAAACTAGTGAATATTAAACTACACACTAGAATCTAAATTTGTGGAAAATCAGCAATTTGGTGAGAAAGAGTACCTACAGTGCATCTTGGATACTTAGCTAGTGTATTAAAAAATAGGATTGCAAACCCAAAATTATTCTCACTCTAGAAATTCAATAGAAAAATACAAAATGTTATCTTGGATACTTAGCTCTTAGACAGTCAATAAAATAATATGAGCATGATTATGAAAGGTTTTACCTAGTCCCACTGTTGATCTCCATGTTTGAGAGCCTTCTCTTCAAGACCCCATGAATCCAATTTGATCCATTGCTGCCAAAAGAGATATTAATGTGTAAACAAGGAGCCACATTTAGACAAACTAGTTGTTTATTTCTTCTAAGAAATTTAGAGACTACAAAAAGAAGATACTTGATGGGGATCATGTGGGCTTCGTAGAGAAAGCACTGGAATATGGCTTCGAGCAGCAATGAAAAACTTTGGATTAGCTTCACAGTAAATCCTAACAGCATGACATTGAAAGTTGCTCAGGTACTGCGTCCTGTCCCCTAGATTAAATTAAGGAAAACATTATTGTAAACACGATATGTATAGAAGAATATGAATGTAAAGGAAAATGGATATTAGAAAAACATAAATGTAAATAAAAGTAGTGTGAGAAGAAAATGAATCTAAATTGGTCTTGAACAAATAAAATCATACCCCATTAGGATTAAGTTATACTGACCTTGTACTCATTGCCATTGTCAATCCCGAAGGTTACTTTGATGCCTTATGTAGAAACTCTCTGGCCACAAGGCAAGAGGAGGGAAAACCAAGTGTATCTTGATGACTTCCTAACAATCAAAAAGAAAGAAGCAACCAGTCAACCCTATTAGAATAGAATAATCTTATGAATTGATTTTATTTGTTTTACTGGCTAATGGATAGTGGACCTAATTCTCTTGAATTGAGATACTAATAAGATGTGTTGACTGGTGATTTTAGACTACCGATATTCTGCTTCAATCTCTATAAGTTACTTTTGTCTTAAATATATTCAAGATAACTCTACAAAAAAATTCCCTGATCTCTTAGAAATTATGCAGATTATTTTGTTAATACTTCTCCATTTTGATATTTTCTTTCAAAAATTTATAGAAAGATATGTAATACCATATTTGAAACTTACATATTTAAATTTTACTAGTTCTGTAATTATATTATATGATTCCAACAATTGTGAAACACATAGGCAATATGCTGGATGAATGAAGTAAACTATGCAATTGGCAGGTGTAAAGCCAAATTCCTTAAGCCATGCCAGCATCCTTCTTTCCTATTTTAAAACATGTGCTTTGGAACCGAGCATGAAAATCGATGTAAGTATAATGAATAGGAGATTTTTGTCAAATATTATACTACAGTAAGTTGAATGAATGTAAGTAGAGATATTTTAGCATACCCATAGATGGTACAAAATTTCATGGTTAAGTGGAAGCCTCCCATCAACAAAAAGATCCAAATATCCATGTATCTATCTCAATTGACCCTCTAAACCCTTTAGAGCTGTCAAATTTTCCACTAACCTGTTATGCACAAAAGTCAAATTTTAGAGACCACTAAAATAAAAATAAAAAAATTTACATTATGATCCAAATCCACACACAACACAATGTTCATAGTGAAAAGTTAGCACTTTCTTTCATCTTTGCATATTGATTTGATGCTTCAAACGATGCATTTCTTATATTGAAAAGTGTATTTCTTACCTTATTGAGCTTCTCTTTGTTTTGAGAATAGTTTGATATTCTCCACTTATCAGGGCCAACCACGTGAAGGTGGAAGCTCATTTGGACTCTCCCCCCACCCCTCACATCACTCTCAATTACCCATACCCGATCATATAACATTAATCGTTCATTCATCCATTAATAACATATAATATTCATTCACTCATCCATTAATAACATATAAAATTAATTCATTAACATATAACATTTATTCATTAACATATTCACATTCATTCATTAACATATAACATTCATTTTTTCAGTTTTTACATATTATCAAAAATATGGTTGTCAACTTGTCATAATATGATTAAAATCACTCTTTTTTTTGTTTCTTTTTTGCAGGTAAAAATAGATGAAGAGGAGTATCGTTTTCAAAATCATTTGTCCCCCTTTAGTTGTTCTGAGCTCTACTCATGATCTTAATGTATGCCTAGTCATGTACTCACAATGTGGATGTGGCTACAAGGGGGGGTCTGCTGCAATAGCAAAGAAATGTTAAATTGATATATTTTATTATTATTGTTACACGTATTTCATTAATTAAAAGAACATTAGAGTGGTGGTTTTTACCTGAATGGGCCACATCATGTTCCTGATATTGTCTTATAGCCTCATGTTGAACATGTTGAACACACTCTAAATCCTAATCTGGAGTTGAAACATGAAAGATTACATTAATTAATACACCAATTGAAATTAAATATGTTTAAAAGAACATTAGAGTGGTCCTCTTTACCTAATGGAGCCACATCATGTTCTTGATCTTGTCTAGCCTAATCATGCTCAACATGTTGATCACGCTCTACATCAAATGCAATTAAAGATGTTTAATTGTGTAATCCATACTGTGTTTTGTATAGCACATGAATACATCCAGTACCGTGATGCACACCATGGCCTTCATTGGTAGGTTGCATTCCACCCTCACAAGGCTACATTCCAGTGCCATGTGTAGTATTATCATTGCTTATCTGTGTAAAACAAATAGGCACATTATTATGGTAGAAATTAATATTGAAAAAATTGCACAAGTATTCAATTTGAAATAAACTTTATTGAGTTTATTTACCTACGTGTTGGATGCAGTGGAAGATTGTGTTTGCCCATTCGAGACTCTTAGCTATTCACTCAGGGCTCCATAGCCTTGATGGAAGGCAATCTTCAGGTCCTCTTCTGTGGGCACTCTGTTGAAATCAAAGCCTTGCATTTTTGCATGCGATCATGAATTTTTCTTCTATGGTGTGATAAAACCAAAATTGTTTGCAATTTATTATTTGGATGCAATATTTCATTTATTGATACTTACAAATCGTGCAGCTATTTTCATATAACCACCAGATCCAAGTTTGTGCTTCCCATGTTTTTCTAGTCTTGACTTTGTTACCTTTGATGTGTCAGGCAACCTATGAAAAAATTGAAATACGTTAGATTATGTAAAAAGAAAGAGTAATCAGTATATAATTAAATTGATGATAGTATCACATACCTTGCTTGGCCTGGTGGTGTCTTTCCTTTCTTCTTTTTAGCCTTCTCCTTTCCATCTGACACCAAGTCCTTCCACTCTCTTTCCAGAATCATGGGGGGATGCTCGTACTTTCTGTTCTTCTCTAAATGTGACCTATATTGGTCCCTCACATACTTTAGATAGGTACCAACTTTCTTAATGACCTTGGTTCGGTTGAATGTTTTATCACCGAACAACACAACTAAATGGTTAATGAGATCATCTTTTAAATCTTGATTTTGGGCATTCCACCATGTACGTATGGTGGGCCCGAAGAGCTCCAATGTAATATCACTTAGATGTTTATAAAAAACATCATTTCCTACAAAATGATCATGGGATCATTAGTCTATAAAGAGTGATCAATAAGTAAATTTCAATTGGATTATATATAATAATAATTAAAACATTTTAAAGTACCTGGGACCTTCTCTATCTTTATGGGAAGGAAATCCTCGGTCACCACAAATGTGACTGACAATGTTCCCGTACTAGTAATACGGGAAAATCCAGGAAATGCTGCTAAAACATCACTAGTACTAGTGGCCTCTGTATCCACAGGTACTGACATATGTGGTGGCATGTCTTCATTGCCAGATGGTGGACTACCGAATGCATGCATGGTATGTGTTGTTGACATTTCAGTAGACAATATAGGCACGGATGATGGGGTTGAATAAAGTGTTGTATGTGCAAGAAGATTAGGATTGGCACTTATACCATCCTCTACTTCCTAGGAAACACTTGCAGTACCTTGATCATGGTCAGCAGCATGATGAGGACGCAAATAATCCTGTAAAAATAACACATATTTTAGTTCATGACATAAAAGAATACAAAATATAAAACCATGAATGAACTTATGTTATAATTAAAGATCTCATGACAACTTACTTGCAAGTTTTGTGCTCTCTCAGACAATAGTTTAACCCTTTCTCTTATCTCATTTGTTTGAGGCACTACGAATACCAACTTAAGGATTTCGTGATTGCATTTTTTTTGGGCCTTCCTCAGCATATCCATAGGGTTTGTGGAAAATGTGATGTCATCATTGCATAATAGTGACTCCAGCTCCATATGGATGTTCTCCTGTACTGTTGGTGTCTTTCCCCGATCAGCCGATTGCGACAAGAATATTAAAAACATTATCAAAATTAACCCAAAAAACTCATGAAAAAAACATAATAATAAAACATTTTTCTTGTATCTAATTTGTACAATTATAATGAGGTAAATCTGTTGGATAAAAGCACCTGAAGATGGATCGTGATATGTGATCTGGGCTGGAGCCTTCCTTGTATAATCAATGTCCCGCTGTGACAAAAATTAAATATAAAAAACATTACTGAAATGAAACCAATAGACTTACCAAAAAAAACATAGTAATAAAATAATATATTGGAGTCATTAATTGGAGGTTGGGTAAAATGGTATATAGTACATACCACCCCCATAGTAATTGTCTTTGTATCTAAGCGATTCAAATTGTAATCGATTAGCAACTCTTCCCCTGTAGTTATTGATTTTATCGCACATACGAATACATGATTTCCCTCTCGCTCCTCGAATATACAATTGGGTTGCTTATTTGTTGACCCAAGTCGTGTACTATTTATAAACCCTGCAATATTCCCTGATGCTTTTGACCTCCCGTCAATGTACCTAACCACTCCTTTATTTTGATCATTATCTTTTAGTTGTATATAATTTGTTGATAGTGCATACCTACGCATACTTCATGTATATCGAACCAGCTGCATCCAATCTTTGTAACTGTAACAGGGTCCAACATATTCCATCAACTCAGTAAATTTTCATAACAAACCTTTGTGTCATCCATGCAAAATAGGCCCAAACCATGTAATGATGATGGTGCTATGTGATATATCCTCTCGTTGACACAAAGATTGGTGTTTATTGGAGGAAGTTCCTTGGGTACCCATTGTTTCCATAGATGTTTGTACCACAAGGGCACCTCAATGTCGCCTATGCTCTCATCATCATAAGAACATGACCCCCCTTCAGCAAGAAAAAAATCCATGCATTTACAGAATTTTCTTCTAATCTTTTGACCTCTAGTTGGTCTCCCTCTTTTAGACCTACTACATGTCTCACTTTCCTCTTCTCTTCCTAAATTTGCCTCGCTCGAGGAAGACAAATATGACAAATACCTATTTGGTGGTACCTGCACTCATAAGGATGTTGGATGAAGTTCTTTCATGGTGATATGATCCAAAGGTGACATTATGATTAATCTATAATTTCATCGCTAGAATTTGATAGGTTATAAGGTAACCAAGTCTTGATAGATTGCAAGTTATTGTTACTACCATCCAAATGTGTCCATCACAAATCAAATCTACTTAACGTTTTAACTCCCAAACTTTGTAACAAGTGTTAAATCTGACTATGGTCCACCAATTACACAACCAAGGTGTCAAATGTAATTGTAATCAAAGGACTTTTTCTCTTCATTCAAGTAAATAAACTTGAAGGGAAACAACCACCAAGTGGTTTATTGGACACCTACATGACTAAAATAGCAGCAAATTTACATTTAATTTCCATATGTCTAAGTGGTTAACGGGGAGGGAGTGTGTACTAGGCCTGGTAAAGTCATCATAAGTTTATCAATGTTCTAATTCTCTATAACAAGGTTTCAACATCTTCAAATAGTGAAAGTTAGTGCTCATAGTCATTTGAAACAACAACATTTTGATTATGTATGATGGTAGGATTTGATAACTAAAAAGAATTGGCTACCCAACAAACTTAAAGTTAAAAGAAAATTTTTCAGTTTAAGGGGTTAGCAATTTCTTTCATCTTTGCATATTGGTTTGATGCTTCAAACAATGCATTTTTTATCCCACTTCTATCATATTGTATTCCCATCCCATTGCAATTGTTGGAGGAGTTGATACCAAAATTTCATATTAGATACCACATTCTTGAAGCAATTTTCTGTGTTTTTACAATTTTTCTGAAGTTCTTTTGTGTTGTATGGATCCATACAAAATTGAAATGCTCTGAGATCATTGGTGTAGATAAATATATGTGTTCCCTTTCATTTGCATTTGTTTTGAAGTTCTCAATCATTGTTTTGTGGGATTAAACAATCAAATATAGGGACTGCCCTATTGTGCTTGTGTAAGGGTTTGAGGGCTAAATAGAAATGACATCCACCAATCCACCCACTATCTTGGAACTGTAACTCGGTGGATTGGTGTGCATCACGGTGGATTTTATGGAGTTTCAAATCTTGTTCTTTGAATTCCATTTATGTTTTTCCCTTGTCGTGGCTTGTTACATTGTTTGGAAGGAACCTAAGGTTGGGTTTTACCTTGGCTTACATAAAAATCCTAATGTTCCATGTAAAACCTTGGGTGAGATATATTCGGCCATTACCTTTTTGGAGTGGGTATTAAAATGACTTATGTCTCATTGTTTCATCTAGACTGGGCCCCTTTTTATAAATTGAGTTAAATATTTTGCCTAAATTTATTACTTCCTAAGTTTAGGTTGGCCCATGCCGTATGTTACTAATATTAGCCCAAACCTAAGGGGAGGGATAATAATCAAAAGAGCTTATGAAATTTCAACTACAGAAGCTACAAACTTGATTATAAATGTGGCCAAATTGGTCCAAAAGATAGCTGAAAGAGAAGAAGCTGAGAAGAAAAGTTTGATGGAGAAGTATAACACCATTATTGGAGAGTATAGTAGAATGCAGCAAAGGAATGTTGAGCTACAAACTGAGGTAGACAGGTTGAAGTACAGACATGTGGGGGAGTCTTCTAGTGCTCCTGGCACCCTGGCCATATGTTCTACATCAAGATCAGTACCTCCAACTTCTCCAATTGTTTCTACTCTTGGGTCCCCCATCCAGTCTCCTGCTCCTAGTCCTTCATTAGAGCCAGTTGAAGAGGAGGTTGAGTACTCTGTAGATCCCACCAAAAATCAGATGCTTAATAAGATTAGAGAGCTACAGGAAGCTCTAAAAGCAAGTGAGAAGGGAGCAGTTGCCAAGCAAAATGAAGTTGTAGACACAGTTTTTAGGCATTTGAATTAGGGAGTTGATGGTAGATTAACATCAGTTTATTATTTATATTATTTATTCTTAGATTCAATAATAAACTCTACTAGGGATCAAGAATTAGTTTTTCCTTTAGTTGAGAAGTAGATCCCTAGGGCCAATGACTTAGATGTTATGTATAAGGCCTCTAGATTTGATGTAGACAATAGGCCCCAATCATTAAGGCTTAAAAAAGTTTTTCTAAAATCACTACAAGGTTTTCAAGCCTTACCTGATGATTTGAGTAGGAATATTAAGGAACTGGTAAAGAATTTTGATGACTGGAGTGACACGTCTTTACCATATTTATAGGGACTGCCCTATTTTGTCTATGTAAGGGTTTGAGGGATAAATAGAAATGACATCCACCAATACACCCACTATCTTGGAATTGTAACTCGGTGGATTGGTGTGCATCATGGTATGATATAGGTTCATTGCATTTAGGGGTCTTTTAAAGCAAGAAATTTGGCATTGAATTGATGCCCTAGGGCTGATAGGGGCAATTTTCTTCTGAATTTGTGGTTGTTAAGTCAAGGTTTATGAATTTGATGGATATATTGGTAGAGTCATGGTGACACTATTTGATGGCCCAATCTCTACTTCGAAACAAAAATATCTCTAACAACTCTAAGAGCTATAATAGGATGGCATTAAAGGAAGCTTCATATGAAGGATCTTCTAATGAAGGACCTTTGAATTAAGGTCTTCATGCCAAGGTTCCTTTTATAAAGCATTTTGGACATGAAATATTTAAAATAAAAAATACCTTCATTTGAAAGTCTTGACATGACATCACTTTTGAATGAAGGTTATTTGTTCAAAGGTCATGACGACATCACCTTCAAATGAAGGTTCTTCATTAACTAGTATTTTGTAATTTTGAATGTGTGATAATAATTTAGGGTTGAAAATAAATCTATTTGAGCCTTTTATAAATGAAAGGACATTTGATGCAATCATATGCCTTGTCAAAATTTTAACTTAGTAGTAAAGGCATCATGAGTAGTTTTTTGGGCCCATTCAACAATCTCTTATGCAAGGATTGAATTGTCTAGAATGTATCTATTATCAAGAAAGCCAATTTTTTTTTATCTCTATGACTATATCTCAAGCAATAGGTTTAATTGTGATGGCAATGATATTGACAAAGATTTTGTAATCTAGGTGTTGAGAAGCATAATTGGCCACCATCCTAGGAAAGATTCTTCATTCTCACTCTTAGGTGTTAAAATTTAACAATACGTAGATTGATGAAAGAGCCCAAAGAGACTTTCCCCATGTTATCCAAGTACACATAGCAATGGTCTTCTCTTATATGGTTGGACATGATTTCAAGAACTTAGCTAGGAATTATTCATTTAACCTAAAGTTTTCTCATAATGCCATCATTGGAAAAGTATGATCAAATTCTTCTATTATGAAGAATTGGTCTGTGTGACTCTAGTAATCACTATAAAAATGTGAAAGACTAAGCTATTTTTTTTTTTATCTTATACCATTTTACGAGAATGGGGGGGCCAATGTATGAGAAAATCTTTGGAAACTAGGCATGAAAATTGTAGGTTAAAGAGAATGGGGGTGCCAAACTATAGTACTCATTGTCCCTTGGTCGTCAATTTTCCCTGAGTGCCCTCAACCTTGTCCTCGATGTTGGTATTGACCTTGTTTTAGCTCCAAACTCTTCGTCGACAGTGGTATTGAACTTTTTTTCACTCCTCCAAACTCTTCCTCAGTGCTGGTATTGACCTTTCACTTGTCCAATTTGACGAGCTACAACCTGGTTAGTTAGGTTTTCAAGTACGTTAATTAAATTTAAAATAATGGAGCCATTGAGAGTAGTGAATATAAAGCAAGCAAATCCTATTATGGAACCATTTAGAGTAGTGAATATAAAGTAAGCCAAGCCTATTATAGTCATGAGGGAAATAATAAAACTCCTAGGATACTTTGTGAAACCATTTTCCTTGGTTAAAGGGAGGCCATAAAATATACCTTTGGATTTTTTCAATCTTCAAATATGAGGATTTGCAAGGTTCTTAGCAACATGAGTAATGGAAATGTGTGCAACAAGAATTTTTGAACACACATGGAATCTCCTTTCCAAAGAAAGGGGCTTCATAATTTAATATGATAATTTTTCTCAGCTCTAGAAATGATATGTTTCCTTAAAGAGGAAGGAGAAACCTAAAAGGTAAAAGAGATGCTTAGGAATCTCAACACTTCCTTATGATCAACCCCCTTCTATCCATAGGAATTGAACCAATTGGGCTTGGCTAAGAATTATTTCCTATAACATTGAGTTTTATGCCACTATATATTTGACCTTAAAGCTTTCCAAAAATATCTAGGCATTGAATATCCTAAATAATGTCACGTTTGTCCTCCAAGAGAGTGAGAAAGGAGTCATTAGAAAAATGACCATTGAATAGTTGGGCTAGTGATGGCAATGTTGATAGTGAGATGGGTGGTCATAGAAGTGGCCTACAAGCTATATTTGGAAAAAAAGAAGGAAAGAAGCCACTGATTGGAGTAGTGAATATTGAAATTGGTGTTTCCTTGTCCAACAAAGGGTCACTATGAGAAATAGTGTTGGATTTGGCATTGGAATTTACTCTTTTCTTCTAACAAAAATGGTGATAGGCTAGAGTGTCTAATAATACAAATATTCTCCCCTTCCTCCTATGAAAAATTTTATGGGAGAAGGAATACATGATACTTTTGTTGATGGTGTTTTTATGCACTTCAAAACACAGGTAATGCGTAGGTGCATTACCTCTCTTGAAAGACAATCTTCCACAATCAAATTGCAGAACACTATCCCAAGGTCTCTCGGATTTCAGGTCATGACAATGCTTTTAATATCTCAGTTGATTTATGTGATTTGTTGGAATCACAAGGTGGACTTACAGATGAGTTACAAAGTGGAGAAGTTGGATTAGCAAATGGAGTTCTTAAGATGAGAAAGTTGCTGAGTGTTTGCTGCAGGTTCAAATAGCAGTCTGGAACTCCATTTCAAAATTAGATTTAGCTTTACAATGTGTAATGAACCTTTCCTAAGGTTACTTATTAAAAAAAAGGGAAAAGTGCAAGGAAGAGAGAAGGTTCTCGGATGTGAAACTATGAATGAACAGTGATCATGGAGGCTGCTACAATAGACAAACTCCCTAAACTGAGTTTTGCTTGGCCAAGAGAAACCTATAGTTACACAAAACCAATGCAATCTTCTAAGGACTGCAAATTTTTAGTTTGCATACACACGTCATGAACATGCAAGTGACCTAAGTTGAAGCAATCAAATAAGAAGCCCAGGCTAACTTTGCACAATAGCTTGTCATCAACAAGTGCCAAAAGTATGGGCTGGAAATTCATCAAATTCTGGAACAACAATCACCATTACCACTTCCATTCAAGAAACTACAACTAAAATTAACTTGGAGGGTAGAACCATGCACACATAATGAGGAAACTCAAAAGTAACACCCATAGATCATGTAATGCTGCTTTCTATTGCTGCAGAATTTTTTTACAACAGCTCTCCAACCCTTTACAAATGAGCGAGAGACCCCTATTTATAGTTTTTCAAAGCCCAAATGAATGGCTATGATTGATTTAAATTGTGTGGCCCAGATTCAATTACATTAGGGATTCACCTACCCCACAATATTCAATAATTTAAAATATACCTTTGTCTTTTCCCTATTATGTCTTGTAGTGACCAGTCACTATAGTAGTTTTGTCTTCTAGCTAATTTCCCTTTTACTGTAGTTGAAATTGACTAAAAGCTACCTTTTTATCAATGGAATTTCAGCATTCCTCATTGGATCAAATGGTTATGTCGACAGACCCATGGTAGGCTTCTTGAAACCGGAAATGAGAGGCCGACATGCTATTTTAGGAATGTTGTTTGGAAAATGGCGAACAGGGCATGGCGACCTGAATAGTACCCACCTAGCTGTAAATTTGAAATTTGAAAGGTCAGGGGAGGATAAGATCCAATTTTACCATCTGGGTTGAAGTCTGTTTTCAAATTAGAGGTGCGCTTGGACATTCCGGAGATGAGAGGCCAGAATGTCATTCTGGAAATGCTATTTTGAAAACGGCTGGCAAAGCATGGAACTCTGGATGGTATCTCCTGGATGAATTATTAAAATTTGAAAGTTCAAGGGAGGATAAGATCCAATTTTACCATCTGGGTCAAAGTCTATTTTCAAATCAGAGGTGCGCTTGGACATTCCAGAGACGTGAGCCCGAAATGTTGTTCTGGAAATGTTGTTTTGAAAACGGCTAACAGAGCATGGAACTCCGGATGGTACCTCCTATGTGAAAATTTGAAATGAAAGGTCAATGGAGGATAAGATCCAATTTTACCATCTAGGTCAAAATCCATTTTCAAATCGAAGGTATGCTTGAATGTTCTGGAGATGTAAGCCCATAATGCCATTCTAGAAATGTTGTTTTGAAAACGAGTGATAGAGCATGGAACTCCGGATGGTACCTCCCAACTATAAATTTGAAATTTGAAAGGTCAAGGGAGTATAAAATCCAATTTTACCATCCAGGTCAAAGTCCGTTTTCAAATTGGAGGTACACTTGGACGTTCCGAAGACGTGAGCTCAGAATGTCGTTCTAGAAATGTTGTTTTGAAAACGGCTGACAGAGCATGGAACTCCAAATGGTATCTCCTGGCCCAAAATTTGAAATTTGAAAGATCAATTGAGGAAAAGATCTAATTTTACCATCTGGGTCGAAGTCCATTTTCAAATCAGAGATGTGCTTGGATGTTCCGGAGATGTGAGCCCAGAATGTTGTTCTGGAAATGTTGCTTTGAAAACGGCTGATAGAGCATGGAACTCCCGATGCTATCTCCTGGCAGAAAATTTTAAATTTGAAAGGTCAAGGGAGGATAAGATCTAATTTTACCATCTAGGTCAAATTATGTTTTCAAATCGGAGGTGCACTTGGATGTTCTGGAGACGTGAGCCCAGAATGTTGTTCTGGAAATGTTGTTTTGAAAACAGCTGACAAAGCATGGAACTCCGGATGGTATCTCCTGGCTGTAAATTTGAAATTTGAAAGGCCAAGCGAGGATAAGATCTAATTTTACCATTTGGGTCGAAGTCCATTTTCAAATCAAAGGTGCGCTTGGATGTTTTGGAGATGTGAACTCGGAATGTTGTTCTAGAAATGTTGTTTCGAAAATGGCTGACAGAGCATGGAACTTTGGATGGTACCTCCCAGTTGCAAATTTGACATTTGAAAGGTCAAGGGAGAATAAGATCCAATTTTACCATCTGGGTTGAAGTTTGTTTTCAAATCAAAGGAGCACTTTGACGTTCCAGAGACTTGAGCCTAGAATGCCATTCTGGAAATGTTGTTTTGAAAATAGATGATAGAGCATGGAACTCCAAATGGTACCTCCCAGTAGAAAATTTTAAATTTGAAAGGTCAAGGGAGGATAAGATCTAATTTTATCATCTGGGTCGAAGTCTGTTTTCAAATCGGAGGTGCACTTGGATGTTTCGGAGACGTGAGCCCGAAATGTTGTTCTAGAAATGTTGTTTTGAAAACGGCTGACAGAACATGGAATTCTGGATGGTATCTCCTGGCTTCAAATTTGAAATTTGAAAGGTCAAGTGAGGATAATATCTAATTCTACCATTTGGGTCAAAGTCTGTTTTCAAATCAGAGGTGCGCTTGGATGTTCCAGAGACGTGAACCCGAAAAGTTGGTCTAGAAATGTTGTTTTGAAAATGGCTGACCGAGCATGGAACTCTGGATGGTACCTCCCAGCTGCACATTTTAAATTTGAAAGGTCAAGGGAAAATAAGATCCAATTTTACCATCTGGGTTGAAGTCCATTTTCAAATCGAAGGAGCACTTTGACGTTCCACAGACGTGAACCCGGAATGCCATTCTAGAAATGTTGTTTTGAAAACGGCTGACAGAGCATGGAACTCCGGATGGTACCTCCCAGCTGCAAATTTGAAATTTGAAAGGTCACGGGAGAATAAGATCCAATTTTACCATCTAGATTGAAGTCTATTTTCAAATCGGAGGAGCACTTGGACATTCTAGAGACGTGAGATCAGAATGTTGTTCTGGAAATGCTATTTTGAAAATGGTTGATAGAGCATGGAACTTTGGATGGTATCTCCCAGCTACAAATTTGAAATTTGAAAGGTCAAGAGAGGATAAGATCTACTTTTACCATATGGGTCAAAGTTTGTTTTCAAATCGGAGGTGCGCTTGGATGTTCCAGAGACGTGAGCCAGGAATGTCGTTCTGGAAATGTTATTTTGAAAACGGCTGACAGAGCATGGAACTCCAGATAGTACCTCTCGATTGCAAATTTGAAATTTGAAAGGTCAAGGGAGGATAAGATCCAATTTTACCATCTGGGTCAAAGTCCATTTTCAAATTGGAGGTGCGTTTGGACGTTCCAGAGATGTGAGCCCAGAATGCCGTTTTGGGAATTTTATTTTGAAAACGGCTGATAGAGCATGGATCTCCGAATCGTACCTCTTGGATGAAAATTTAAAATTTGAAAGTTCAAGGGAGGATAAGATCCAATTTTACCATCTTGGTCGAAGTCCGTTTTCAAATCAGAGATGCACTTGGATGTTCCGGAGACGTGAGGCCGGAATGCTATTTTGAAAATGGCTGACAGAGCATGGAACTCCAGATTGTACCTCCCTACTACAAATTTGAAATTTGAAATGTCAAGGGAGAATAAGATCCAATTTTACCATCTGGGTCAAAGTCCATTTTCAAATCAGAGGAGTGCTTGGACATTCCCTAGACATGAGCCCAAAATATCGTTCTGGAAATGCTATTGCAGGAATGCTATTGCAGAAATACAGTTTTGGAATTTTCAAAACTTCCTAAAACTTAATGAAACCTTGTCAATTCATCTAGGCATCACAAAAACATCCAAAATCCATAGGAAACCTATCCCCAAAGTCAAAAAATGAAGGAAAAAATTAATTGAGCGAGCGGGGGGGCGAGGCCCGAAAAACCCAAGACTTAGCAATTTTTTATTTTAGGGGCAAAATATGGTTAGCCAAAAATGAGACTTTGAAGGGAATGTTGACCAAATAGGACACCAAAAAAGGGGCACGCAAAATGAGATGGGAGCAAAGCAGCCCACTGGGAGCGAAAAAGAGGGTCCCTGCGTACGGCAGAGCGTGTGTGCAAAATATGCACAACAAATGGTGACTCACTGGGGGAAATGCTCTAAGAGCTTTTTGATGACAAAACCGGAATCATGAACCCAGAATCTCTGGTTCCAACCTTCATGCTAGGGAAAATAAGCCAAACACTCAACCAAAGGATCAAAACCACTAGTTAACCCATTCTTCAGTATGCTAAAAATCCAAGTGTGTGCAATTGTGTTAACTCCCATCCTTCAGTTGCTACAAGAACCCAAGCTCCATCAAGTTAAGCTACGTAGTTTATTCTAACTGCAAAAGCATCTGGGACATTGCCTCATTTCCAGTCAGGCGTCCATAGCCCCGATGAGGTTGTCATTGTGATTCTCCTGAACATTGCTCTACTGTCGGTCGGGCGTCCATATCCCCGGTAGAGTTGCTCATATACCCCTGAAAAGCTGAATTTTTCTTTTTTTGATTTTCAATATTTTGCTTTCTTTCTTTTGTTTCTTTTCTCTTTTAAGTTCTTTTATTCAACCCATAAGCAATGAAGCTCACGCTCAGGGCTGAGAATCACAGTGGCACTGGAGCAAAATTTTAGATTTTTCACTTAACTAGACTTCACAAAGGACCTACAGTGATTGTCAGATCCTTAAAATATGTGAGAGATATAAGATTCCAGAATATTTCATAATCAAACCAACCAACGACTTATCCACTTTGAATCAATCATCTAGATCACTTGATACTAACAGAAGATCCTCACCATCCACTCTCAAAACTTGATTAGAGTTTGACAAAGAAATACATAGAACAACCCCAAGAAATAAGAAAGGTTATTGTGCGTACAAATACGCCCAGCCAAAAGTAGAGGGACCCCAAGCAAAGCAGCAACAAAGTGAGATAGCGAAACAAAAAAAGTGAAGAAACTACCCTAAAGCAAGAAAGCTACAAAAAACCATCTAACCTAACAAAGCAGGGGAAAAAAGAAGTATTTATAAGAAACCTACACTACTCAAAATGAGTTATCTACAAAGATATTTACAAAGAACTATGTTCAGGTAAGGTGAGATGACACTCATGCCCATCGGACTTCACAATGCATGCACAAATAGACGAGAAATCATTATCATTCTTAACCATAAAAAAATATCTTTATATTCAAAGGGAATAAATTCAATATGGCAGAATTCAAATTCTACCCCAACATCATGAAGAATCAACAATTGAGGATGCTCATTAAACCCAAGATTAATCCATAAACATGTTCATTTTTTTCTCATTTCAATAATCAAAATGATAAGTGCAGCTATGAAAATTAACAGGAGCAAGGAAGGATAGAACCTCGATTTCTTCGCATGGAGGTGAAAACATTTGACAATTGAGAGAGCACCGCATCATCAGTCTTTGCATCAGCAACCTCAGGCGGGCATGGTGGAGGGTGCGGCACTTCTGACATCAAGCTTGCATAAGGCAGGGAGAATGAGGCAGCAAACACTTCGTCCACATCTTGTGTGGGATCAACAATCCCCCTTGACAGTTCTTCAAAAAGAAGTACTTCATCTCGTTGATCTTTTGCAAACCAAGCATCCACATGATTGTTGTCCTCAAAAGGAAACACGTTGTCCCACTTCCTATCCCAAGTGTCGAACTTATCTTCATGATGCTCAATATCATGGGATGATGGCATGTACGAATCTATCCTATTGCAATCATCTAAATATGAAGGAGGATCAGCAACGATCATGGCGGAAGGACTCCAAATTGCATCTTGTAGTCGACCGGGTGCTTCATCTATGTTGGAAACTATCTCAGCACCCCCGCCTTTGTCTTCTTCTCTTTGTTGTTCATGCAACTCATCATGTCGTCACTCGTTTCCCCTTGTTCACTATCACTGTAAATGGAGAAGGAACCCCTCTCCCAATCCAGAAACTCTAGTGCATCACCGTTCAGAGGTTAAGGAGTATGTCTTCATTGCTACCATCTTCTGGGATGTGCTCTTCCTTGGCATGAGCATACCTCCACAGTACAACTCCCAATGGAAAGAAGTCATCAATTGATGGCACCTCATCAAGGGAGCCAAAATTTACTATGTGATTTTCCTTCAAAGACTCACCATAAATCCTATCGTCCATGGCACTCAAATGCTCTTGAAGAGGGAGAAATTCTTGATGGCCAGTGGACAACATTCCTATTTGATCTACTACATCACTCAGAAGCTCAAGACCGTATTGCTTTCCTTCTTCTATTGATGTCCCAACATCCTCTTGAGGACTACCTTTAGCTGAGTTGTCACTTGGCTCGGGCTCTTGGTCCTCATGTTCCATTCTTGAAGCCACTGCAGGAAGTGGTGTGCTCGGCTGCCTTGCTTGTTCTCTAACTTGTTGGACAACTTCTTGGCATAGCTCGCATGTGAACTCCAAGTGCCATGAATCATGGAGTCTGCACCAATTTGGTAGCAGCAATACCTTCAAATACACTTGAAATTTTAGCTCAGACCAATCCTTTGCTAGCCTTGACACTAGCTCATTATATCTATCCATGATTGGGTTCTCATCATCGTTTGAATGAAAATCTGGTAGTGAATAGCTGCACCCTGTAGTTGTTGCCACTCCTCCAAGTCCGCATTTTCAGGTTCTTGGTCACTATCATTGACAAAGGAGAGGTCTTCCAGTCTAATTTCAGTTATGCCTTTATCATCATTTTTTGCTATCTGAAGCCTATCAACCTCTTCCTCTTGCTAATTTTCAGCATCTTCATTGGCTGCCCCAGCATACACTACTGCAAACTTGACTGACTCATCCTCAACTGCCAATGGCTCCTCTTCCTGAGTGGAGGACTGCCCTTTACTGATGAAGGAGAGGATTCTCAACTCCATCCCTAGTGAACCTTCACCAAAGCTTTTTGTTGTCCCCAGAAAATTAGCTTCTCCTTCTTGATTTTTAGCTTTAGTGTTTGTTGTCCCAGCACTAGTTTGTGGCAGATATCCTAGTTTATCTTGAAGGTTTTGTCCTCTAGATGCTGATAGCTTTTCTGCCTCATGGGATGACTCATTCTCCTTGACAGTTGGCTACTCCAACTTGCTCAAATTTCCTTTGACTTGGATGATGATGCTTGCGCATGAAGGACAAGTAAATTTTGAATGAGGTGCATTATGAAATCTACACCAACTTGAAATTAGTGCTTCCTCCAATCTTAGTCCATCTTTTCTGCCCAAACATTCTTGGATTATATCTTCAAATGCCTTGGCTACCATATTAGCCATTTCCTCTTCTAGATCTTTGAGAGCCAAAGGCTGATAGATTTCCCAAAAGGGAATTTCTCCTTGCAAGACTTTTTCAATTTTGTTCAAGAAGGTTAGACACTCCAATTCATTGTGCCTGCAAGTGCAATGGATCCTACACTTATCTACCAATGCAAATTGCTGCAACGGCCTTCTCAATCTCCTATTTAAATCCGCATGTAGCTGAGTGATGCTGATTTGCACGTGCTGCTCCATTTTGACTCAGCTTCTATTTGCCCTCAAAATTTTCTGATTTCAAGTTTCAGTATTAAAAGAAATCTCCTTATCTTTGTTTTCTTCTTTGAAAGTGTTCTTATCGATTTCCAACTTTCAGCTTTGTAGCCTCAACATGCCATGCCTTCCTTCTAGCGCTAGTTCTATTAATGGTGTTTTTATGCACTTCACAACACAGGTAATGCGTAGGTACATTACCTCTCTTGAAAGACAATCTTCCACAATCAAATTGCAAAACACTATCACAAGGTCTCTAGGATGTCAGGTCATGATGATGCTTGAAATATCTTAGTTGATTTATGCGATTTGTTGGAATCACAAGGTGGACTTACAGATGAGTTACAAAGTGGAGAAGTCTGATCAACAAATGGAGTTTTTAAGATGGGAAAGTTGCTGAGTGTTTGCTGCAGGTTCAAACAGCAGTCTGAAACTCCATTTCAACATTAGATTTAGCTTTACAATGTGCAATGAACCTTGCCTAAGGTTACTTATTAAAAACAAGGAAAAAGGGCAGGGAAGAGATAAGGTTCCTGGATGTGAAACTACGAATGAACAATGATCATGAAGGCTGCTACAGTAGACAAACTCCCTAAACTGGCTTTTGTTTGGCCAAGAGAAACCTACAATTACACAAAACCAGTGCAATCTTCTAAGGATTGCAAATTTTCAATTTGCATACACACGTCATGAACATGTAAGTGAACTAAGTTGCAGCAATCAAATAAAGAAGCACAGGCTAACTTTGCACAACAACTTGTCATCAACAAGTGCCAAAAGTATGGGCTGTAAATTTATCAAATTCTGGAACAACAATCACCATTACAACTTTCATTTAAGAAAATACAACTAAAATTAACTTGAAGAGTAGAACCATGCACATATAATGAGAAACTTCAAAAGTAACATCCATAGATCATGCAATGTTGCTTTCTATTGCTGCAGAATTTTTTACAACAGCTCTCCAACCCTTTACAAATGAGGGGGAGACCCCTATTTATAATTTTACAAAGCCCAAATGAATGGCTATGATTGAGTTACATTGTGTGGCCCAGATTCAATTACATTAGGGATTCACCTACCCCACAATATTCAACAATTTAAAATACACCTTTGTCTTTTCCCTATTCTGTCTTGTAGTGGCTAGTCATTGTAGCAGTTTTGTCTTCTAGCTAATTTCCCTTTTACTATAGCTGAAATTGACTGAAAGCTACCTTCTTCTCAATAGAATTTTAGCATTCCTCACTGGATTAAATGGTTCTATCGACGGACCCATGGTAGGCTTCTTGAAACCGGAAATGAGAGGCCGACATGTTGTTTTAGGAATGTTGTTTTGAAAACGGCGAATAGGGCATGGCGACCCGGATGGTACCACCTAGGTAAAAATTTGAAATTTGAAAGGTCAAGGGAGGATAAGATCCAATTTTACCATCTGGGTCAAAGTCCGTTTTCAAATCGGAGGTGCGCTTGGACGTTTCAAAAATAAGAGGCCGAAATGTCATTCTAGAAATGTTGTTTTGAAAACAGCTGAGAGAGCATGGAACTCTGGATGGTATCTCCCAGCTGAAATTTTAAAATTTAAAAGGTCAAGGGAGGATAAGATCCAATTCTACCATCTGGGTTGAAGTCCATTTTCAAATCGGAGGTTCGCTTGAATGTTCCGAAGACATGAGCCCGGAATGTTGTTTTGGAAATGTTGTTTTGAAAACAGCTGACAGAGCATGGAACGCTGGATGGTACTTCTCGACTGAAAATTTGAAATTTAAAAATTCAAGGGAGGATAAGATCTAATTTTACCATCTAGTTCAAATTCCATTTTCAAATCGGAGGTACGCTTGAACGTTTCGGAGACATAAGCTCGGAACGCCGTTCTAGAAAGGTTGTTTTGAAAATGACTGACAGAGCATGGAACTCTGGATGGTACCTCCCGCTTGCAAATTTGAAATTTGAAAGGTCAAGGGAGGATAAAATCCAATTTTACCATATGGGTCAAAGTCCATTTCCAAATTGGAGGTGCGCTTGGATGTTCCGAAGATGTGAGCTCAGAATGTCATTCTGAAAATGTTGTTTTGAAAATGGCTGACAGAGCATGGAACTCCGGATGGTATATCTTGGCTGAAAATTTAAAATTTGAAAGAACATGCGAGGATAAGATCTAATTTTACCATCTGGGTTGAAGTGCATTTTCAAATCAGAGGTGCGCTTGGATGTTCCGGAGACGTGAGCCCAGAATGTTGTTCTGGAAATGTTGTTTTGAAAATGGCTAACAAAGCATGGAACTCTGGATGGTATCTCTTGGTAGAAGATTTTAAATTTGAAATGTCAAGGGAGGATAAGATGTAATTTTACCATCTGGGTTGAAGTCCATTTTCAAATCGGAGGTGTGCTTGGATGTTCCGGAGACGTGAGCCCAGAATGATGTTCTGGAAATGTTGTTTTGAAACGACTGACAAAGAATGGAACTTTGGATGGTATCTCCCAACTGTAAATTTGAAATTTGACAGGTCAAGCAAGGATAAAATCTAATTTTACCATTTGGTTCGAAGTCCGTTTTCAAATCAAAGGTGCGCTTGAATGTTCCGAAGATGTGAACCCGAAATGATGTTCTGGAAATGTTGTTTTGAAAATGGTTGACAGAGCATGGAACTCCGGATGGTACCTCCCAGCTGAAAATTTGAAATTTGAAAGGGCAAGGGAGAATAAGATCCAATTTTACCATTTGGGTTGAAGTCCGTTTTCAAATCGACGGAGCGCTTTGACGTTCTAGAGATGTGAGCCCGGAATGTCGTTCTGGAAATGTTGTTTTCAAAATGGTTGACAGAGAATGGAACTCCGGATGGTACCTCCTAGCAGAAAATTTTAAATTTGAAAGCTCAAGGGAGGATAAGATCTAATTTTACCATCTGGATCGAAGTACATTTTCAAATTGGAGGTGCGCTTGGATGTTCCAGAGATGTGAGCCCAGAACGCTGTTCTGGAAATATTGTTTTGAAAATGAGTGACAGAGCATGGAACTCTGAATGGTATCTCCTATCTGCAAATTTCAAATTTGAAAGGTCAAGCGAGGATAAGATCTAATTTTACCATTTGGGTTGAAGTCCATTTTCAAATCAGAGGTGTGCTTGGATGTTCCGAAGATGTGAACCCGGAATGCTGTTCTGGAAATGTTGTTTTGAAAACAGCTGACAGAGCATGGAACTCCAGATGGTACCTGCCAATTGAAAATTTGAAATTTGAAAGGTCAAGGGAGAATAAGATCCAATTTTACCATCTGGGTCGAAGTCTATTTTCAAATCGGAGGAGCGCTTTGACATTCCAGAGACGTGAGCCCATAATGCCATTCTGGAAATGTTGTTTTGAAAATGGCTGATAGAGCATGGAACTCCGAATGGTACCTCCCAGCTACAAATTTGAAATTTGAAAGGTCAAGGGAGAAAAAGATCCAATTTTACCATCTGGGTCAAACTCTATTTTCAAATCAGAGGAACACTTGGATGTTCTAGATACGTGAGGCTGGAATGTTGTTCTAGAAATATTATTTTGAAAACAGCTGACAGAGCATGAATTCCAAATGGTATCTCTTGGCTAAAAATTTGAAATTTGAAAGGTCAAGGGAGGATAAGATCTAATTTTATCATCTGGGTCAAAGTATTTTTTTAAATTGGAGGTGCGCTTGGACGTTCCAGAGACGTGAGCTCAGAATGTCATTTTGGAAATGCTATTTTGAAAACGGCTGACAGAGTATGGAACTCCGGATGGTACCTCCCAACTGCAAATTTGAAATTTTAAAGGTCAAGGGAGGATAGCATCCAATTTTACCATCTGGGTTAAAGTCTTTTTTCAAATTGGAGGTGCGTTTGGATGTTCCGAAGATGTGAGCCCGAAATGCCGATTTGGGAATGTTGTTTCGAAAATGGCTGACAGAGCATGGATCTCCGGATGGTACCTCCCAGCTGTAAATTTGAAATTTGAAAGGTCAAGGGAGGATGAGATCCAATTTTACCATCTGGGTCGAAGTCCGTTTTCAAATCGGAGGTGCGCTTGGATGTTCCGGAGACGTGAGGCCGAAATGTTGTTTTGAAAATGGCTGATAGAACATGGAACTCCAGATGGTACCTCCCGACTGCAAATTTGAAATTTTAAAGATCAAGGGAGAATAAGATCCAATTTTACCATCTGGGTCAAAGTCCATTTTCAAATCAGAGGAGCACTTGGACATTCTGCAGACGTGAGCCCGAAATGTCGTTCTGGAAATGTTGTTGCAGGAATGCTGCTGCAGAAATACAGTTTTGGAATTTTCAAAACTTCCTGAAACTTATGAAACCTTGTCAGTTCACGTAGGCACCACAAAAACATCCAAAACCCAGAGGAAACCTATCCCCAAAGTCAAAAAATGAAGGAAAAAACGAATCGAGCGAGTGGGGGGGTGAGACCCGAAAAACCTAAGACTTAGCAATTTTTTATTTTAGGGGCAGAATATGGTTAGCCAAAAATGAGACTTTGAAGGGCATGTTGACCAAATAGGACACCAAAAAAGGGGCACGCAAAATGAGATGGGAGCAAAGCAGCCCACTAATAGCGAAAAAGAGGGTCCCTGCCTACGATGGGGCGTGTGTGCAAAATATGCACAACAACTTTGAATTGTAATGAAGAGTCAATGCAAAATAAACTACTCCCTCTACTATCATACATGTTTTTGGGTTTATTCTTTCATTCTTCACGCTTGTAAAATTGCTCATTTTGAAATGGATTAAACAAGTGGAAAAACTTGGGCATGGATATGAGCTTATGAATTGGAACCTAAAGGGTATGTCGTCAAAGGAAGATTTCCCATTTCTAACACTTTGTTGTTGAGGTGAGTTTAATAATACTATGGCTCGTTGCACCATAGAATTTATTAGAGGTTTCCTAATATGACATCTCTATATGATCCTTGCTTAATTATTTGTTGGCTTTTATCTTTTCCTTTTTCTATTAATGACTTATTATATGATTGCATAGATGATATTTTTAATGTCATTGGGCCATATCAGTCTATACGAAGTTTCTTTACTTCTCAAAGTATTATCAATAACCTTAATAATGAAAATAATGAAATTGTCATTTAATGGGTGCTTGGGGAAGGGTATTGAGTTTTACCCTAGTGATAATTTTTGGTGTCTATGTATCATATTGCTTTGTCTCAAGAGGGGTATTTTTATCCCTTGTGATTATGTTTGAGGAAGTCTTCAAATGGATACTATTTCCTTTAACCAAATTGATGTCATTAAATAGTCTTGTTATGAACCCCTTGCAGGTTGCTTGGATAATGTTAGTATTGGTAATTCTAGTCGTTCTAATTATTATGCCCAAGCTTCCATAAATATGCATTTACTTAAAAATAATGATATAGTCACTTCAATCAAGTCACTTATGGTTGGGAGGTTTCTCCATGGTATGATCATATGAACAGGTTAGTTTTGCATGATAGAGAATAAGCCTTAAATTTTTGCGAATCCTATTCTCTTAGGTGAATCCTTGTGTTTTCTTCCTACTAAGTTCCAAATGTATATTTCTTAGTTTAATATTTTTTGCAAGGGTTTAGATACTACAGGTGATATATGATGCCACACTAAACTCACATCCCCTAAGGAGGTGAGAAATAATGCCATGCTATGACATTTTTTAAGAGGGTAGAATTGCTCCCTACTTTGAGTCCCTATGTTGCTCTGGTCAAGTCCTTTCAAAATAATTTTCTACTTCATAAAAGGATAAAAATGTTATTGTGGGTGGTGTTAGATTTCTTGTTTCAAAGGAAACCATCAGAGCTGCTACTAGGTTGAATATTGAAGGTAGGAAGGTCATTAATAGGGAAAAATGATGGACACGAAAACCATCAACCAAATTTTGAAAAGGGGAGAACTCTTCGAATTATAGAATGGTTTTGAATGATGAGTTTAGTAGAGTGCCAATTAAGTACTTTAGTGTTGAACGTAGTTTTAAATGTGTTTTTCATTACCATTTCTCGCATGACCATCTTAAACATAATAAGATTGCTTGTTTTCCTTATTTTGTCCTAAGTTCTCTTAAATGTTTAGGTAAGGAGGTCTTAATGGATAAATTTGTGATGCCTCTACACGAGGGGTTAATTTTTAGACTCCATAAGTCCAAGTTGCTATGTTCTCTTAGAATTCTGTTAGCTCTCTTATTTCAAAGTCTAATCTATTCCCTACCCCTATTCTTATCAAAGCTAAAGGTGGGAATATTAGTGATATGCATGATCCCTCTCCTCCTAAGGGTAAGAGAAAACCTATCAAACATTCCTCATTCCTTTTCAAGCAAAAAATTACATTTGATGATGTGCCTAGTAAAGTGGTGCAGGGAAATCTTGAGCTTGGTAAAGTTGTGGCTGATTATGATGACTTAGGTTGCCCTAATATTTTTTCCATTGGTTCTCTATTGAAAGTATCCTCTCATATCCATGTGGACATTCCTAGTGATGTTGACATCTCCAAGACTAAGAGTAAAAACCCTAAATTTTAGTCCTCACTTGTGGGCAACAACGACTAAGGTTCTTATTGTTGCTACCGTTAATAATAAGATTGCTATAGGAAAACCTTTTAAGGGGAACCTTGTAAGAAGATCTAATAGGTTGGTGGCCATAATTTATACTATCCCTAGCACTACACCCAATGTAGAATTAGTTGTTTCTAATTAACAACAAAGGCTTTGTTGATCACAAGGACAATGACTGCATCAATAGTGGGAACAAAGAGTTAATTCACTCTCAAGACTTCATGTAAGAGGAAGATGTTTCTCTTTCCAATGATTTTGGTGTCAACCTTTTTCAGAAATGAATGTTCTTTATGACACTAAGTCTTCTAACATAGGGGATGATTGAGAGGCTTAAAATGATGTGAATTTAGTCTCTAGAAATGATATGGTGGCCATGGATGATGTCAAGGGTAAAGGAATTTAGGTGGACAATAAGTTTGATCTTGTGCATTTATGTTCTCATTGTGGCCATAACACCAATTCTCTTAATTATTTGGAGAAAATTCTAGAAACTTTGGAGGAAAGAGTCAATAATGTGCTTAATTTTAGTAATAAGGTGATCCATAGTTACTTCTATGCTTCTACTCTAGAATGTTGTGTGGGAGTTCTAGAAAAGAAGGTTGAAGGGTAATCTTGATAGTCTTGTTTTAAATAAGGATAGAAAGAAATACCCTAAGGATGATATTTTCTCTTTCCTTTTTGAAGATTGGGGATATGTGACTCCCCAAAAGACATGCTACAACTTGTAGTTTTTTCTTGTTGTTTGTTAGTTATTTATGTGCTATTTTTCTTTGTTCTTCTATTAATTATTTATAGTTAGTTATTTTTTGGTTTTTCTTTTCATTTCCTTCGAGCTTGCTATGTAATAGGGTTGGGACCTTGGTTTCCCAATTTATATAAAAAAAATAACCAAGTCGATTTATCTTTTGCAATTATTGTGATAAAGTGAGGATTTGGCATAGTTTAATAAGACACCTCATTATTTATTGCTAAATCTGTTGTATTTGCTTAAGATATCTTAGAAATAATTTATCCATGTGTAACACAATAGTTTACAAATATGGATAGTGATGCCTAGGTTAACTTAGATTTTCACTTGGAATCAGAAGTAGACCTTTAAGAATTAAATTTGGAATCTAACAGACTATTTCAAGGCTTCATTAACCACATCGAAAATAAGTATATTCATTTTAAACTACCTTATAAGCTAAAATGAAGTGGCCACCATCGGCAATCGCGTTCATTCATAGCAGTCAGGATTACGGGGAACGGTCAGGATCAACTGATGGATGATCGACGGTCATTGAAAAATCATTCCAACATCTAGCTCCCTCGATGACATGTCTGGGAACTAACCCATGTTGGCCTTGTTACTGCATTCACAGGGTTCGGGACATTGGGTTCACCACAAAACCCCTCACTTCATAGCCAGGGCAAAACGAGACTTCCTTTCTCCTAAGACTATGATGAACACCTGAGTTACTATGGGACTTGAGGCGGGAGCTACTTCTTTTCGCTCCTGGAAAGAAGAGTACTAGAACACCCTTTCCATTTGGTGTTCGGCTAAGGACTCTCAGTGCAACCTGGTTGCATCCCTATGGTGCTCCTTTCCTTGAACAACCATACCTTCCTATATAAGTTATTAGTCCAAATACTAGACAAACATAAACCCTAATCTAACCCTAATCCTAACATTATTTTTCCTAACCCTAACCCTAACTCTAAACCTAACACTAACCCAAACACTAAATCCTAACCCTAATTAAATACCCAATCATAACCCTAAATTGTAACATGATCCTTTGAATTGGATACTACATAAAAAATTATGTGTTACAATCATTGCTTCCATTGTTGCCATTTTTACATTGGGTTGATGCATATATTTTTAAAATCAACAAAATCTTTTAATGTCTTGCCAAAATTAATACTATTAATTGTAATATCAAACTTATAAACATGTATGCAAAATAAGAACATAAATAAGAAATATATGGTAATAGTTTCTTCAAAAAAAAAGTGATGTGGACTACAAGGACTATAAGATATCCACAAAAGAGATCTACATTGAAAATATTGTAGGGAAATTCAAGAAAATACAATTGGTAGATGCAAAGCCAAATAAATGTGAAATTGTGTACTATAATGATTTTTGAATATAAAATAAAATTGGTAGATGCAAAGCCAAATAAATGTGAAATTGTGTACTATAATGATTTTTGAATATACAAATAATGGATTTATTGAAAAGGTTTTAGAAACTTTCAAACAAATGCAATTGGTAGATGCAAAGAAAAATTCCACAACCTTCACCAAAATCCTTATTGTTTTCCTTAATATGGGAGATTTGGAACAAGGTATAGATATCCATCAAAGCATAATATGAAGATGATTTTTTTCAAATGTTGTGGTTGTAGATGCCCTTTTAAAATTTATACAGAATGTGGAAGGATAGAAAAAGCTTGTGAACTATTTGACAAAATGTCTCAAAGAATTGTAATCTCTCAATTTATTTTAGTGTCTATTTTGTTATACCCCATGTCCCAAATTGGATATAACACAATAAACACTAAAATAAATTGATAGATTTTTATGAGGGAAGTGATGAGACTTTTCTAATTAGAGTGTATTCCATGAGATTGTAATTATTTGAGGCATTGTGTCAAATAGTTCACGATCTTTGTCTATCCTCCGACATTTTGCATAGATTTCAAAAGGGCATCTACAACCACAAGATTTGAGAAAATTCATCTTCATATTATGTTCTCCTTATGATTGATTGACTCTTATACTAAATTTGACTGTTTTTTGTGTTTTGACAAGAGTAGATTAATATTTTTTTAATTTTTTATATGAAGATCAAAATTACACGCACATAGAATGAACCATAGTTTAGTTACAACACTTGGTCTCTTCAAAATAATTAGAGAAGATTAGGGAGAGGAAGGAATGCATGCCAAACTAAAAAATAATGGTAGTTGTGGCTTTGTTAGTTTTCTTTATATACTCTACTTGTTTCCTATAGGGATAAATATTTAATCACTATACAAATGAAAGATGGTTGATTATCTACTGAATATTGTTTTGTGTGTTTTGAAATGGAAGATATCTATGTTGGAAAACAAGGATAGACAACTAAGAGAGGGGGTGAATCAGTTGTTACAAACTTATTTAACCTTATTAACCTTTAATCTCAGATCTGATAATTAATAGTGAAAGCATGAATCAACAACACATCAGGAAACACACATAACACCAAGATTTTTGTGTATAAACCCTATTAGGGGAAAAACCACGATGGAGGTTAATCCACAATTTATACCTTGTTAAAAGTATAAAATAAATAAATAAGGAATGCACATGCATTCAAGAACACTGCCTAAAGCTCACTGCCTTACATAAGATAATAAAATTAAATCCATCTGATGAGGTTGAATTGAGAAATTAGCTTCTTCAAAAGCCTGATGATAGTTTCAGTTAGGCACATAAATACTTCTTCACACTCTACTATGTATTCGAATGATCTAATATTTATTCACACATACACATACACTTCACATACATATCTCTAAATGAATAAAACAATTGCTCTTATATATCCACTTCATGAATTTACATTAACAACTTTGTTGGCCAAAAATAAATAATAGATGAATACAAACTGTTGGCCCAATTCATGAACAAATCTCAATGCGTACCAACCTAAATCGGTCACAACATAATGAAGACCTAAAGCAACATCCTTGAACATGCCAAGCATTCAAAAATTAATCCACAAGGATCTACAACATGCTACCACCGTCATGTCAAGCAAGAACATGAAAACTTGAACATGCAAAGGAAAATTCTTTGATCACGAGCACACTGATCAACATGGATGTACCACAATGATAAAGTATGAGATCAAGAAACATCAATGAACATCTCAAGAGCATACACAACAATTCAATTCACCAGAATTACATTCTCTTCTTTCAGAAACATCAACTATAGCAACAAAAAAATTGTAGGAACACAAAAACTCATAACTCACTCCAATCTTGATGCACAACTCTGAAACTTCCAGAGGATATACTAGATAGGCTCAACAACAAACCCTTTAATACATGACTTCAGAATACCAATGTACAAAAAATTTCACCACTATGATCTTCACAACTTCATAGACTATCTGCAACATATTTATTCTAATTTTCTCAATATCCTCGACATATACAACCTTTAAGACATTAATGCTAATAGTTTTGACATCAATGAAAACCACATATCATGAGCAACACAACCACAACATCGAACAATCTACATCTCTATAAAAATTGGCATATGCTAGTAGTCAACTCATTATCTTATTTATAGCATTTCCTTAGCTTTTTATACTAAAAAATTCTAGGGGGTAACATGCTTCTTTGAATTGGATACTACATAAAAATTTATGTGTTATAGTCATTGATTCCATTGTTTGCATTTTCACATTAGGATGTATATTTTTTACAATCAACAGTCTTTTAATGTCTTACCAAAATTAATATTATTAATAATTTCAAACTTTTATAAACATGTATGGAAAATAAGTACATAAATAAGAAATATATTGTAATAGTTTCTTCAACAAAGGATAAAAAAATCATGTGGACCATACAAGGATTGTGGTGGGACTTAAAATTTACTACCCATGTGGTATTAACGAGGGAGATCAATGATAACTCCTTGGGGATCTCACACGATCAGATTAAAGGCCCTTGAGGGTACTGCGAGGTCTATGAAGAGGCAACATGTGGCTTGGTTGTTGAAGCGACAGGGCTAGGTGGGACCCACTGTCCAGTTGCAACCTCTTGTTTTCTTGGGTTGTGATTGGGCACGGTTCTCCCAGGGTGCTGATGTGGATTTTCAAACAATTGTTAACTCAATCTGAGTCGTTTGACTTGCCATGTTTGATCCACATTAACGGCTAGATTTTTCTTGGGTTCCTATTCATCCGCGTTGGGAGTTCTTGCTCTCTGCAAGTTGTTCTCATTAATGGTGTGGGTTTTTTCAATGAATCCTCGCCTAATTTTCCTGTGTGCGAACACTGTTCTCCTGATAAATGCAATGATGGGTTGTACACCATGCCTTCACAAGCTAGGAATAATTTGTGGTGGCTACATCAGCCACTAAAATGCTCGAATGCTTGTGCTGCATTTGAGCAATTAATATTCTCGCACCAATTAACTCTATAAATGATCATTGTGTTATCTGGTATTATCATCGCATTTTGAGTTGTCTTGTTTATAGGTGGTCGAGTCTCTCCTGTATTTTGCAAGGTGTTCTTTGCAATGGACCATTCGGTTGTGCACAAAAGGACCAAACTCAGGGCGAGAAATTTGCAGCCTCACAGGGTACAACCTATCCTTAGCAAGCCCGAGGTTGTCCATGATGCTAATTTTAAAGGGATAGGGAGCTCCAATTCCCCACTGGTTCTGACGGTGATGGGTCCAAAACTGACTCAAACTACCAACGTTACTTGGTGTCCATGACTGAGCTATTGGGGGTCAATGAAGAGCCCCACGCGGTTGCCCCAATAACTATGATGGAATCGTTCCATGCTACCAGATCATGTGTTAAAGCGGATAAAAGGAAGTTGGTATCGCTTGTTACTAAAGCGAGGACCGGGAGCGGTCGCCTCTACCAAGGTCGTGTGTCTTGCAAGTAGTTGTAGTTATTGGGTGTGTTACTTTTGGGTGGTGTGTTGATGTGGAAGTATGCGTGCCTGCCACACTCTTTTGTCTTTAGCTCTGGTTGGTTACAATGGCATAAATTTTTTGATTCCTCGAACTGATTATGGTTTTTTTTAATGATGAGGAATTTCACTTTGAATTTAATTCTAAATGAAATTCAATTTTGGAATGAACAATGTAGCCTATTGCTTTGTTGCTCTCCTGTCCTATAAAAGAGATTTGACGGCTCATTGTTAAGGGTTTTTGTTTTTTTTGGGTCCGAAGGCTTAGAATAGGTATAGTTAGTGGTAATGCAAGATTTTGAAGGTATTATGTAGGAAATCATGTTGGGTTGGGAATAGTATGAAATAAGTATACTATGCTTTTGTAATTACTGATATCGAAAGAAATATAAAAAAATTAAGACATTTTTCTCTCCTATGTATGGGCCATGGATTATGAATGGATTTATCAAGGGATTGTTCATTCAATTTCAATGGTTTAGTTAAAAGTGTAATTTATTCTCTTGCTTTGACTTAATGATTTAATCAAATGCTTGAACACAAATTGCATGTTTATGGTTATCTGCTTAGGATTCACTAAGGAGTATTATTTTAATATACTAAAAAATCTCATGGTAGTAAAACACTATGGTGATCAGTTCAATTTCATCTGAATTACATTTTATATGACTCCCACCCAATGGATGAGGCACTGGATAGTATTGGTAAATTCCTTTCAGGTATAGGACTATGACTCTAAGCACGGTGATTCAATACCCAAACATTTTAACAAATATCAATTGCTAGCCCTTTTTGGGATATAGATCTTCTGATAATTTTCAGTCTCCTTGCTTTGGGATATCTATTATTATTCTTTGGTTTTTCCACAACCAGGGTAATGATTGTATATTAGTGTTAGTGGGGACTGCATCTGTAAGAATAAGTGTTCTTACCAATCATGAAACATTCTTATGAACACACTTGGTTTTACCCACCTTGGTTTCACAAAGCTAAAAGTGTAGGAGATGTCAGTCTTTGACTAACTCTTGTTAATTAGCCACTAGCCTTTGCAGTTCTTTATAATGGAGGTTGGCTACCTCTTACATAATTGCAAATCCTATGTGGGAAAAAACACCAACAGATTGTAAGATATACACAAAATGGATCTATATTGAAAATTCGGTAGGAAAATTCAAGCAAATACAATTGCTAGATGCAAAACCAAATAAATGTGAAATTGTGGACTATAATGATTATAGAATATACATAATGGATTTTTTTTTAAGTTTTTAGAAACTTTCAATCAAATGCAATTGGTAGATGCATAGACAAATTTCACAACCTTCACCAAAATCCTTGTCGATTTCCTTAATATGGGAGATTTGGAACAAGGTATAGACATCCATCAAAGAATAATATGAAGATAAATTTCCTCAAATGTTGTGGTTGTAGACTCCATTTTCAAATCTATGTAAAATGTGGGAGGATAGACAAATATTGTGAACTATTTGACAAAATATCTCAAAGAATTGTAATCTCATGGAATACACTCCAATTAGAAAAGTTGCATCACTACCCTCATAACAATCTCTCAATTTGTTTTAGTTTCTATTGTGTTACTCAATTTGAAACTTAATTTTGATACATTAAGTTCATTGTCAAATTGTCATTTGTGTGTCAATTTTATCAAAATCCAAAATGATCAATTATTAATAAAATCATGGATCATGTAATATTGGGATGGGTGACCTCCTAGGAAGGCCTAGTGCTTCATCACTTTGAGAATAATTTAGATGCAATGAGTGCTAAGTGGACTATTCATTATCATGAGAGATGGGTTCTTGTGAAACACTACTCATGAAACATGGGTCAATGAGTTTGACTTGTAAAACTACATAATTGAATCCTGATAACAATATCAAAATTTGACACAATGTGAAAAATACTTCCTACTTGTCAATAGATCATGTTTTCAAAATCTAGAATTTCAAATTATGAATTCTTTGTAATTACTCAATAGATCATGTTTTCAATTAACCTGTTGGCATTTTTTTACTGCAACCCACACGTGTTTCTTAGAAGCTCCTGTGAACTCGTCACATTCAATAATAAAAGACTAGGAACAGTATGGCCAACTTAATGAGAATAGAAATAAGGCTAATTCTCTTACACTTCGGACTCTATAAAATCTAGGAGGGTATTCCCTAACATGTTCTCTTAGCATACAACATTTAAAAAATTCATTTAATTTGCACATAGGTAAGCAAAAGATAGATCCCCAATTAATGTTAAAGGATCAAATCCTTCAAGAAATTGGCTATTCCTTAAAAAAGACTCATGTCCATTTAACAGAGAATCACAAACTTCACATAAAATAAATTGATAGGAAATGTTTGAGTAAAATATCCTGATGCCATAACACAAAACATACGAGAATAAAATGTAATCATAATTCCAGTGCCATATCCCAACACAAGGAGTCAAAAGAGAAAACTGAACTACAGGGTAAATTTCATTTTGAACACTTTTGATCTATTATGAATTGCTTTACAACCCATATATCTATACCTGAGTTTATTACTCCTTTATGAATCCTATTTGCTATATTGCATGAATTTACTGGTTAACTAAAGCATTTAATCGATCCTTTGAACCATAGTTGTAGTTAAACATAATTCACAGTAAAGAACAAATGAAAATCAATTAAAATAATCTTTGATCAATATTTCATTAATAATCCATGTAACATAACACAAAAGGAGACAAAATAAACTCCAGAAATTCATGAGTTTGATACAAACATGCTCAAAAACCCCATGATTAACAAAGTTCTCCAATCTGACTCAAAACTTTTTAAAACCTGGACTTACAATTCATACTCTCTATATTACTAGACTCTTATTTCTCATATTCTGGATATTTCAACCGACCAATCTCTCAGCCCAGAATTCCCTTTTATAAAACAAGGGAACCAACAAGCTTCAAGTTAGACAGTACACATGTCCATTTGTAATTGGACTGCTAACTCCTGATTCAGTTACAATTCTATTATGCGAGTGGAGAGCATAAGACAAAGATCATCATTAGTTGATAAGGAGGAAAGAAAACATCTCTCCAAAGGCCACTCCCCATACATCGAAGGCATGCTTAGCCATTATGCTTAGCCATTATAGTATTAACTCCACCTTAGCACCCTATACTTGGATTCAAAAGGAGAATGCAATTTAAAATATAATATCTAAGGCTAGACCTGTACTATACATGACCAAGTTGTAATTCTCAACTATAACACTCATAATTCTAGTTCATTAGTGAACACCTTTTTCCATAATTCAAACTCCTCCTCGGAAGGCCACTGGAAAGCCACAACCTGATCAACCTTGTTTCAATAGGGAGCATACTTTACCATTATCGATGTGGCCTTTTTATCAAAGTTCTCTAAGAAACTTCTAACAAAAGAAAACTTTTCCAATGTATTCTCTAGCATGCGGATGTCAGCATTTTTGCATATCTCATGTGTTTGAGACATCATTATATTGTTCAATTGCTCCTTCCAAACTTGCAGGGGTTTGACTTCATCCTGACTATGTAAAATATGAGGCAATGGGGTCAGGTCCTTTCCATCATACACATCTTTCAACAATTTAATCTTGGATTCCATTGGGGCAGAAAATCCCTGAAACTTCTGCTCAGCAATTCCCTTGACCAATTGATATGTTGCAATAACAGTAGGATATTTATCACCATGCTGTTTTGCCCCTACTACCATGAATCTCAACTTCTGCATTATAGGGCTCCATTTGTTTAGCAATGAGACAGCTAGTTCTTTATCCCTTTTTTTAGTGCTTGCAACATTAGGACATAATTTGCATGAACACTGTTTAGCTTACTCTTGACCATTCTGTTTAAATGTTTCAAAACAATGTCCACTATCACTGCATTGTTTCTCCCTGCTGCATCCCAGATTTTCTTTACCATCTCCTTATATTATTCAACCTGATGAATCATTTTCTCCCTAGAAAGTCCCCCTCCAGGGCTAGTAGCCCTCTCAATAGCAATAGGCACTTGTCCCATATTATATGGAACAATAGCCAAAGACTGTGCTTGTGCAGGAGGTTGAGACTGCTCTACTGGTGGGTCGAGAACAGTGTGGCTAGAACTGGCTTTCTTTTGAGATCTCATGGTATCCATTTGTTGTCTCAATAAAGCCAATTCAGTTTCTAACTCCGATACCTTTTGTTGACTCTTATTATATTCAATAATAATGTCATTATATTGGCCTCTCAGAGTATCCCGCTCCTTGGTCAAATCTTCAACAGTTGCTCTGGTGAATTTGGCAACATTCACGAACATATCAGCAGCTTCCAATGCTGGGGTGTTAGCAACTCTCCTCACAACCAAGTGACCACTGAAGTCAGAAGGTTCTGCAACAATTGGCTTTTTAGAGCCAGTAGATAGGGACCAGATTGCCAATGCATCCCATTCCTCACTAAAGGCTGATCCCTTGAGTGCCAATGTAGCCTCCTCTTCAGTTGCAAGGAGTGGCTTATTATCCCTTCTTATTATGTCAAACACAACATCAACAATATCCCATTCAGGGAGTAGCAATACTCCACTTTTTTGTACCAATTACCGGCCCTGCTCTGGTGTCATTGCTTTGAATTTTTCTCTCATCTATTCCCTAACCTTAGCTTGAATTACCTTCTCTAGGAGCTCTAGATGCAGACTTCTCTCATGTGCCACCTTCTCAGCATATAATGAAGTATGTGCTCTCCACACAAAATATTTAAAAGTACCGATTTGAATAAAAGAGTCATCCATCATGAACTCTCTGTAGGCTTCTATTCTCAAGTCATCATTGCTTGTTATTCGTTTGATTTCATCTTTTCCTAACCTCAAAGA
This sequence comes from Sequoiadendron giganteum, assembly GCA_007115665.2. Classification (NCBI taxonomy): domain Eukaryota; kingdom Viridiplantae; phylum Streptophyta; class Pinopsida; order Cupressales; family Cupressaceae; genus Sequoiadendron; species Sequoiadendron giganteum. Next base: position 61,385,891 of record CM021108.1, on the reverse strand, counting down.
AACTGTACCTGAACCTATTGCAATGTCAACTGGGTCCAATGGAATCTTAGGATGCATTTCATCCGGAGTGACAATAATGTCATCATCCTCATCACCATCACAATCAACAATCTTTACCCTTTCAACCCTCTACCTCTTTGGTGATGGTGGGAAAGCCTATTCTGAAAAACTTGGAGGAGAATCCAAATCAACAACATTTGGTACTGACTGCCTTGAAGAAGATGGTGCAATATTTTGAGCAACATCTTCAGCCCTACTTCCCTTTCTTCTAGAAAAAACCCTTATCTTCTTTTGGGGCTGATAAGTAGGCCTCTCCTCTTCCTTTACCTCAGGGTACTCCTCGATGGTTTGTGATTTCCCCCTTTCTTCCACAACCCTTTCATCTTTCAAAACCCCAACCAAGCTCTCAAAATTATCAATAGCATACATTGCCCTGCTAAACACATATTTAGCATTAGGTATGGGATTGAAACCAGGTATTTTGTCCTGCTTACTTTTTACCATTTTAGAGTAGGCAATGTATAGTGCCTTTCTATCATCTTGTAATTCCAAATCAAAAATATTCCTGATGATGTCCTCAAGAAAGTAGAAGTTGTGGACAAAATCTCTTGTCCGATGTTTTTCCTTCATTTGAGAGATAAAACCCTTAGGATCATGATTCCTAGGGCACATAGTCCTTAGCCTATAAGGCCCAAGTAATTGATGCAACTCCTTCCATCCTCCCTTTTCCATAACAAAATCGGCAAATGTTGTATATTCAGGGAAGAAGGAACCTTTCTTCTATTTAGCTGGCAAGTGTAGTTCTTGAGCGCCCCCAACTGCCTCATGATTTCCAAAAATCCAATTCTAAGGGGCACCTACCTTGGTAGAACCTTTGGATTGACATTAGAGACAAAAACCTTGAAAACTATGGTATTACGATAGGGGATAATGTCTCCCCAATTGTGCATTATGTTCAATTCAAGCCTTCTCTCTATCGGCCTCAAGAAGTCATGAATTTCTTTTGCGATCCTTGGGGGTCACGAACCAGAGCCTCCCTTAATTTAGATCCAAATACATTATGGAAAGTTACATAATCAAACTTATAATCATGCATGTTAAGAATCCTAGTCCAATATTGGACAGGCATTTCAATGTTTCCTTCCTTCTTCTTTAATTCCATATCTTTTTCGAACATAGCTTGACCCCTATATAGAAACATGTGGATTAACAAGGAATACCATCTGAATCAAACCCATATCTTCCCCTCCTTTAGGGCTACCAGACCCGTGTGCATCTTCTCTGCCAAATAAGTGGCAAAATCATATATTACATTAAAACTTCACTACTGGAGATTTACTGCCATATACATAATATCGGTAGGCAAGGTTTTCTTTAAGATGACTCCCAAAACTTGACATAAAGAACAAACAGTCTTCTTGAAATAACTGAAGAAATAGTCCACAGGAAAAGGTTCAGGATCATTCCTACCAATTACTACCTTCTTCTGATTTTTTCCTCTTCCTAAGACTACCAAATGAGGTATTAACAAGGATGTTCTGAGAAAACCCCTAGTATTTCTATATTCTTGTCTAAAAACCTCGAAGTCGACAGGAATTGTATCCTGACTCCATTCGTGCAATTTGAAAATCTCTGCAATTTCTTCTTTGGTTATCTTAATCATCTGCACACCAGCATGTGTTCTAACAATTTAGGCCACAAGGTCATATCTAGCAGCAATGTCCTTTAAAAGATCTACATCCATATAAACAATAGGAACCGCCAATTTACCCAGGTCTAACCTCCAGGGGTTACAAAAAGGAACTGACAAATTCCTGTTCCCAAACCAATTGGAGAACAAATGCCACCCGGTGTATGGTAACTCGACATCTTGAATTGCACATTGCTTGTCTGTCAATCCTTCCAAGATTTGAGGCCCATAGAACAAAACCTTTCCCTCCTGCTTCTTGCTAGTAGAGTGTTGTAACAAATCAATAATATCTTGGGATAAAGACCTGGTAGTGGTTTCAAAACCAGAACTTTGGGCCTTGGGTGCCATTTATACTAGACTAATGATAATTTGAACTAGGGTTTGCTTATTTTCAGATAGCAAATAATTACAATTTTCTCCTTTAGCCTTAACAAAAAATTCTTCAATATTCAAAAAACCCTAGCAATTATCTAGACAAGCTCTAAAAGTGAATCTACTCAATCAATTCTTCAAGAACAAAAATAGGAAACAATCACGAATTGCCCAGCAAGCAACAATAAAATATTTTGAATTTACAAGAAATGGCGTACGTGCTACTTACAGTTTCAATCGTAGGACATCCAAGGCAACGAAATTGAGAAATCATAACCACAACTTGCTTCACTCGATACCAAACAATTCTTCCTCAATGTACAAATACATAACAGAAATAGTAATTTGCAAATTTTAGCATTTAATTATGTAGGCAGAGTTGAACTCGTCCATTACTATTCACTCACGTGAGATAAAACAACTATCATACAATACTAGTTTATTTTTAAATACGAGCCATTGATCAATCACAATGTTGGCTAGGAGAATGGCTCAGATTTAGTGAAAATAGTTTGAAAATTCCATGTTCTCCCTCCAGTCACCAAATGAACATGATATTCAACTACCAAGCACCACATCAGCAAAGAAATGGGCCCCACCTTTGTTATCAATGCACAGCATTAGATTCCACGCGTCACCAAATCGCACACCTCGCAACATTATTGAAACTGCAGTTTTCATTGCGCAAGGTCAGTGAGGAATGACCACGATACGTCGATATGGAAACAGTTGTTGGAATCATCCTTCATCATCGATCAACGAGAAAAAATGGTCCCCACCATCAAATGTGACATATGGCAGAATCTCGCACGCCTCGCACCATATTTATGATGTTAGCAAAAACCTTGCGAGGTCTACAAGCAATGGTCAAGATTCAAATCACTTCATCTGACGGCTTTTTGATGAACATCAATCTTCCTACGATTGATCCTGACCGCTCCGTGCGATCTCAAGATGACATTAATGCTGGTTGTTTGGCGATTATGATATCACAGGTGATTGCCACGTGTCCCAAGCTATCGATGCTGAAAAGGGATTAATAAAGTATTTAATATTTGTGTCAGACTTAAAAACATTATAAAGCGGGTTACTAAAACAGTTGCGAGATGCATGTGCTCAAGATCGACGGTGATGTTATAATCTTGGTAAAATTTTGGTCTACTGTTATGTTTGGTGCTGTTGACTATTATGTTTTTAATGACCATCGATCTTCCTACGATTGATCCTGACCGCTCCCCGTGATCTCGCAATGACATCACCACTGGTTGTTTAGTGATTGTGATATCATGGGCGAGCACCACATGTCCCAAGCTACCAATGCCAAAAAGGGATTAATAAAGCATTTAATATTTGTGTCGGACTTAAATACGTTATAAAGTGGGTTACTAAAATAGTTGTGAGATGCACATGCTCGAGATCGACGGTGATGTTATAATCTTGGTAAAAAGATTATCAACGGTTATGTTTGGTGCTGCTAACTGTTATGTTTTTAATGACCATCAATCTTCCTATGATTGATCCTAACCGCTCCCCACGATCTCGCGATGACATCACCGCTGATTGTTTGGTGATTGTGATATCACAGGCGAGTGTCACATGTCCCAAGTTGCCGATGTTGAAAAGGGATTAATAAAGCGTTTAATATTTATGTCAGACTTAAATACGTTATAAAGTAGGTTACTAAAACAGCTGCGAGATGCACGTGCTTGAGATCAACGGTGATGTTATAATCTTGGTAAAAAGTTGATCGACGGTTATGTTTGGTGTTGCTAACTGCTGCGAGTGAACACGATTGCCGATGGTAGGAATCAACGGTTGTCCACCATTGCATGATCCAAAGATGCAGGATGTTTAGTGATCGTGATATCACGGGTGGGCGCCATGTGTATTCCTTTGGCACTGCTTTTGTGGCGGGCCCTCGATGCTAACATGGAGATTTCATCAGCCCTTTTGAAGATGGTCATTCGATGATCTGAAAAAAATAAAATATCAACGACTGAAGTTTAAATTCGTATCAAATGTGATTGGAGTCATTGGGGCGGCATGCAAATGAGCTTTAATGGCGGATGAGATGTCTACTACCTGAATTCAATCGACATAAAGTATCTGCTCTTTTTCTATCTTCATCACAAAAGTATTCAGGTATTTTCCAAGCAGTTCAGAGCCAGAGATAAAGTATTTCAAGCGATCATCGTGAAGTTTGGTTCTTTGCAAGTTGCAAAATCCCATGAGTTATTTTCTAAACTATTGGGTTAATTTGAATATGTCTTTGCGAAGGGTTTTATTGTGCTGGTCAAGGGGTTTTGTTAATTATTGTCGTAGGGTTACTGGTTCATTTGAATTATTGGAATTGCACAGTTGTGTTGTATTTTTGTGTTCTAGGTACCCCTAGTTTCTTCGAGGATTTAATTTTTTAAAAGAAGCCCTAGTTGTTTAAGATGGCACCATCGAAGCAGCACTCTGACCATGTTGATTATTTGAAGAGGAATTTGTATGATAACTTCCTAGATCAACTCCCGTTGTCAACAAATGACAGGAAGAGTGGTTTGGTTTTAATGAATGGAAAGACCCTAGGTGAAGATCTACTGTGCAAAAATTATAACATTGCGGATGCCAGGATTCCTATGATTGGTCTTGAAATGTTTAGGTTGTAGTATGGACATTGAAACTTACCTCACCCCTTATCTAATGCCTGGAGATATGACATGGGGAAACTAACAGTGCCAAATGTGTTCCCTGATGTTGACTTGCTCAGAGCAATGGCAGTACAGTATGATCCTATGACAAGGGTCATAAGGGATAATGATGGTGGAATTCTGCTAAGCCTAAATGCAAATGAGATCTGGTAGTTTTTTAATTTCACTAAGTATATCCCTTTCTTAGTCCAAATAGATTTTGAGGAGATGAAGGAGGAGTACAAAAGGTTAAAGCCTCTTTTCAGATTGAGGTTGCTTCCTCTTCACCTGGCCAAGGTGGGCAGTTCAACAATTCTTATCAACCCAAATGACCAAGAGACTTTCAGGCTGAGATGTTTTGCCAATCACTTCCTGACAACATTTTATTCATTGTGCCATATTTTAGGGTTCAGCCCTAATACTGTGATGCTAGTTGCGTACATGTTTATGGGAGCCCAGATTTAGCATCCCAACTTCTCTGTGGTATATGACTTTGCATCATTCCTGTCAGAGAAGATGGATGAGGATTTGATGAAGTTGCATGTGGGGGATACTGGCACTCCTTTTTTCTAGTACTCCTTGTTGATGCATATGATCTTGTACAAGAATGTTGTTTTATTCTCAAAAAAAATAGAGTTGAGGCAGGAGGTGAATGGAGAAAGGTTACCAGTATAGGTGTGGAGTGTAGATTTATCTTACAATAGGGGAGGTGCCAGCTTTATGTAGTTTGATAACTTCTTTTCCTTCAGAATCAAGGCTCAGTTGGTGGTAAATGTGCCAAGAGTCCTTGAAGATTTGCATGACTTCCTTCGACCGAAGGTGAGGAAGGCTAATTTAAAAGTGTGTCACAATTGGGGTGATATCATATTGTACCCTGTAAGAACTGTCTTGAGGGTGTATGGTTTCTAGGGAACCCCTCATATCCTCCCCTTTAATGTACCATCAAGGATGGGGTTTTCTGAAGTAATGTGGCAACTAGGTTGTATTCATGAGGACAACCTAACAAAGAAAGGAAAAGGGACTTTGTTCCCTGACTACACTATTGTTTCTGATTTTGTGTGTTCCAAGGGAGGATGGGTCCACTTCAGAAGGTTTTTTGATGACTTCAATTTGAGGAATGGTCCTAGGAGACAGCATGACCCTGAGTGATTCTTTGCATTGTTCAGACAACAAATTAAAGGTGGAAAATTTGCACATGAATTCAACTTTCCTGAGGACCTAATCAGAAATGAGTTTGATTTGAATAGGCAGGAGTTGAATAAAGAAAAATGGATTGCATATGAAAATTTGCTGGCTATAATACATAAAATGGATCCAAAATATGATCCATTAATGGAGTTCACTCCATTTCACAAGAGAATAGACTTCTTAATGGCTAATTTCAAAAATATCATGGGCACCTTGATGAACAAAAGGTTCAGTTTGGAATTAGATTTTGGTATAGAAATACTAGATGTGAGGCCTAAAGAAACAAGGCCATCTTATTAGCCACCAGTTGACAGGCCTCTATACAAGAGAAAGAGGAATGCAAGCAGTGATGAGGATGAAGGGGATAAGAAAGGAAAACAAGTCATGCAAGCATCATCACAGCTGGGTCCAAGGATCATAGCACCCAGAGGGATAAGGATTATGGATCTAGATTCACCACCAAGAGGTGATCCTACAGTGTTACCATTAGAGCCAAGCCCTAAGAGGCAGAGAGTTGAGGAAACACGGGAAACTCTGATGGATGAGATAATTGTGGCTGATCAAGACATGCAAGTTGGTATCACTCCCCCTCCTAGATCAACACAATTGGTGCTTTCTGACATGGATATAAAGGGGCAATGTGTACAAGATGCCAGGATGGAGGCCTGCAAGGCATTCTTAGACGATGATGCATTTGTAAAGACTCTTGTATTCTTGCAACAGTTTGGAGGATGAAACTAGAAGAGTACCAGAACAAATGCAAGAGTAGGAGAGAATCGAGACCTGATAGGTCTAAGCAGGAGAATGATGATGAGTTCAAGTCCGAATTAATGGAAGAATCCAAAAGCATCACTCCTGAGGATGGATGAATACTTGTGACTCAGGCTGGTGTCTTACTTTTTCCTGAATGGGACATAGCTGATGCGGTTGCATTCAATGCTATCTTACAATCCAAGAACCCTATTAAAAATAGTTGAAGAAGAGGTTAAGGCAACTCTTCAGGACTCTGCCTTCAGTGAGGAGTATGAAACTCTGGCCATATGGGCATCGGCACCCCAGGGAAGAAAGCCAAATGTAATTGATATTAGCCCACACCTAAGGGGAGGGTTAATCATCAAGAGAGCTTCTGAAACTTCAACAACGGAAGCTACAAGCCTGACAGTAAATGTGGCCAAATTGGCCCAAAAGATAGTTAAGAGAGAAGAGGTTGAAAAGAAGAGTCTGATGGAGAAATACAATATGATAATTACATAATATAGTAGGATGCAACAAAGGAATATTGAGCTGCAATCTGAAGTAGATAGGTTGAAATATGGGCAAGTGGGATAATCCTCCAGTGCTCCTAGTATCAGATCATTACCTTCTATTGTAGGATCGATCCCCCATACTACTCCAATTGATTCAACTCTGGGGTCCCCCATCCAGGCACCTGCTCTCAGTCCTACACCAGGGCCAGTTGAAGAAGAAGTTGAATATTCTGTGGATCCCACCAAGAAGCAAATATTGAATAGGATCATAAAATTGCAGGCTGCCTTAAAGGCAAGTGAGGATGATGCAATTTCCAAACAAAGTGAGGTGGTTGACATAGTTTTGAGGCATCTTAATGAAAAGGTTCATGGTAAATTACCATCTATACATTCTTTGTATTCTTTATTCTTGGATGGAATAAAAAATATCAATAGGGATCGGGAAATAGTTTTGCCTTTGGTTGAGAAATGGATCCCTAGGGCCAACGATCTGGATATTATGTACAAAGCTTCTAAGTTTGATACGGACAACAGGCCCCAGTCATTGAAGCCTACTCAAAACTTTGTAAAATCATTGAGCGGATTCCAGACCCTACCTGATGATTTCAGTAGAAGAATCAGGGAGCTGATAAAGAGCTTTGATGACTAGAATGATACATTTTTGCTAGACATTATTGATGCACAAGGAAATGTTAAGACATTGCAATAGTGGCAGGATGGGGCAGAAGAAGTTATCAATGCACAAATCAAATCAATTTGTGATAAATTCAAACTATGATTTGTTGGTAAATAGTATGGATAAGATAATTAACACCATCACATTCTTAGAGTTTTTTGAAAGGGAAGCCAATCAGGTTGCGGTGAAGTACACACCTTACAACACTAAGGTGAATGAGGTCGTGAATTTTGGCTAGCCAATGGATGAAGAGTATCAGAGATGGGTGGAAAAGTACTTAATTGAAGAGGAGTAAAACAGTGTCTATTACCATAGGATGGATGAAGGAATGCCAGACGATGTTGCAAACAATTTTGGAGACAGCCATAGGAAATGATTTAACAATGGACATGGCATGTGAACAGAATGAGAAGATGTTCAAAATGGAGATAGCCATAAGGAATGCACTGGAGGATGTTGATACACACAAGCGGCCAGCTTACTGAGATTATCTATCAAAACATCTATTTATAGCTTAATAGAGCATAATTTCTAGTTTGTTATTGTTGTTAAGAAAAATTCGTTTCTCCAAGGACGCGCCCTTTCACAATTTTGATATATTTATATCTGTTTTATAATGTAAAATAGATATAGGTAGATAGGAGAAAGATACAGTAAATAGTTTGCAATGAAACTTTCCTTTAAAAGACTCAGATGCATGTATGAATTTTTATGAAGTTAATGAAGATGTCTAAACTTGTGGCTTAATCTTGGTATCAGTTGTTTGTGGAATTATACAGTTATCTGGTTGTCTCCATTTTGATGCTTTTATGTTGTCTAAATTGATATATCAAGCATATATATATTCAGTTTACCGATACACATTTGATGTATTTGTGTGATATTATTTGGTTCTTTCAAATAAAGATTAAAACTTTCTAGTCAATCACAGTAACTGAAGAGTATTAATTGGATCAATAAGAAGAATCACATAACTAGGATTGTCATTCTATCTCAAGTAGAGTTTGTCAGTCATTTGCTTGCACATTTATACAAGTTATAAACTACATCTGTGTGCCAAACACTTTGAATTATTCCCATCATAGATTACACTTTTATAGATCTTCATTAGACTCCATACACCCAACAAGGCAGTGGTCTCATGCTTTCATCTTTTGGTTTATCCATTTTATTTTTTACATTTGTTAACTAAACATATTCTAATATAATTCAAATATAATTAAAATTAAAAACATCATAAATTAATTATGTAACCACATAAGTCAAATATAATTCTATCAAGAAATTAATATCAAATAGATAATGCAATCACATAACTCATATATTTCAATGTCATTGATCTTCTTCTTCATCCAACTCTTTGTTTGTATCATCCAATCCAAATTCAACATTGTAAGGATTGGTCATATCATCATCGTCGTCATTGATATCAGTTTCGATAATGTCATCATCCACATGCATATCATCTTCATGAACATTAACTCCTACATCATCATGATCTAGTTCCTCCTCTTCGACATCTTCGTCAGGCACATCATCAACTAACTATTGATCATGATCATCATCTACATCATCTTCTATTTCTTCAGTATCTTCTTCTTCCACCATATTATAGTTTACCGGCCTTCCTTTTGGATCATGTCTAACAACATATGACCAACCCACTTTACCTGGAACCTTTGAGTAAAATACCTGCTCACATTGGCTTGGAAGAACATAAGGCTCATTTCCAACTCGCTCAAAATACCTTGTATTAACCATGGTAAATCCATTATCATGTTCAATAACAATTCTCTCGGGAACATTTTCATTCAATCATAGCTTGTACCATAGGACAAAAAACATAACTAATTTGAAAGACTTAAATTCACACTCAAGTATATCATCCAAAATCCCATAGTATTGATTTTTTGAGACTTTTGGATGTATGTCACTTCTAGATGAAACATTAGTCACCTGGAAGACTACAATTATCCCAGAATCACAAGTTTTCTTCGTGTCATCCAACTATTTGATTCGAAATTTATGACCATTGCACCATATAGCCTTGTGATGTTTCACCTACAATATGTCAAACATGTAAAACTTATTGCAATATCGTCAATTGATAAACATATTTATTCTTGGCCAAATGTATGCAAAGAAAAAAAATCTCAACATATATATATATCAATATAATTTAAAATAATTAAATAATATGGGTGATTAATATATTTATACATACCTTTTTATCTCTTAAACCATATGCTAAATCAATTTCCCTTGGTATAACATTGGAATCTCCATTACGATGGGCTTCTTTAACCAATGAAGCCACACCTTCCCATGTTAATGCGCAACCAAATTGTTGACATCGTTCAATCCATACCGTCATCCAATCAAGATTGTTTGTGAAGTACAAATGTAGTGCATCCCACTCTCGACCAACTGTATCAAAAAAAATTGAAATTCACAAACAACGTATAATTAGTTAATTACCACGGTATACGACCTTAATTTATAATTGATGAATATTGAAGATTAATAATTAAATATGTACAATATACATAAAAACCAAATGTAAAATGTATTCTAATTAATCTTCATGACCATCTTATAATTGCCTATCACTTTCCTCAATCTACCTTTCCCCATCAAGTACTCCCCTTCGAATTTGTTAATGGAGTTGGGATCCCAAATGTGATCTACATGAATATTTGCTGCAAACTTAGGAAGATATTCAGTAATGTACACCATGGTCTGGTATACCATGTATCCCTCCACCATAGAACCCTCGGGATGTGCTCTTTGTATAACCAAAGCCTTCAAAAATTTCAAGTGCCTCTTAACCATCCACATTGACCTTGTGTGTATAGGTCCACACAATTCAATCTCCTCAACCTGGTGTATGAGGTAGTGTTCTTATACATTGAAAAATGTCTAAGGTAGACACTTTTTCATTTCACACATTAGATGAGAAATTTTTCTCTTCCAATAATTTATATCTTCTTTATGGATTGCTTTAGATGATAGCCATCTACAAGTGATTCAAGGCACAAATATATTAATGAGATTTAACAAAAATATACAACGAATTGAACAAATGTCACTTCTTACCTCATGTATTTTCCAAGATCATATATAACTTGCTTGACATTGTTGTCGAAGTTATCTAGGAGAGATAGAGGTAGAATGTACTCCAACAATTATAAAATGATCTTTTCATTAATATTTTTCCAAAAGTAGTAAACATAATACACTGAAAAGTACATGTTGTATACATATATATATATATAATATACCAGAATAATTACCTTAATGAAGGTATGCCAATCATACATTTTCATCCCTAACCCAAATTCACCTCTATTTCTTATGATATTGTTTATATTCACAGCAAATCCTATGGGAAATCGAATTTTTTGTATGACTTGTTTTATAGCATTGCTTTGCTGCTCCGTTAATAACCAAGGAAGGGAACTTATATTAATTTGGTCTTCATCGCTATTTAATTGAATGAAATTTTTTATTGCATGACTAGCTTCCTGAATGTCACTACAAATTTTGACAATTTTTTCTTTGTCATGCCTTCCATCCAATATTTTCCATAACATTTCTATAATATTCTTTCTGATATGCATTGTATCAAACAAATGCACAATTTGTAGCTACTCATAGTAGGGCAACCTACTAAATTGTCTGGGATAACTTTTCAATCCCTGTGGAAGCTGACCATTAATGCCTTGACAACCTTCATGAAGCATATAAGTTAAACAAATTAACAATGACAATCATTGTAAATTACAGCATGAGTAAACATAACACAATATAAAAATATAAATTCAAAACATATCATAAATGATAGATAAACAATTTTATCCGATGTATAACCTTGACGATTAATTCTATTATATTCCAACTTCCATAGGCAAGGTGTCATTCTTCGTGGTTTTGATGTAGTCTCTTCTTTCCCATTGAAAAGATGTTTTTTAGTAGTTTGATACTTATGATTTATGTGGAGGAACTACCTATACTCATCAAACACCTGCTTTCTTAAACTTGTTGAACGATGAGATTTCATCTTTGGACCACAAATTGGACATGCAAATTTCCCTTTGTTTGAAGACCTGCAAATCATATATAATTGGATTAAATATGTCAATTTTTTATAATTATATACAATGAATAGATTATTTCAAAAACATGCATGATATCTACTTCATAAAATTAAATATCATTAAAGTCATGCAGTCAAACATTATAACATACCAAAAAAATGTGTTAGCTCTGGGGCATCATGAATTCTCCATACCGTTGCATGAAATTCAAATTGTCTTTGTCCTATTGGTCTAGATACGTCATACATAGTCACGCCATTCCATAACTTTAGTAACTCATCAATAAGAGGCTCAATATATACATTCATATCTTAAAATTGGTACTTACCTAGTAGGAGTAACATAAACATTACATAATTATTAGAACCATTTTACTGCAATATATATAAATTCATGTACATGACTATTAAATGAAAAAAACATATAAGTCATTATGCAAAAAATAAGATAAATGTGATGCTACTATGTTAAAGAAAATTGATGTAAAAAATACCTGGAACAATCATTGCCAACATTATGTGCTCCCTCTTTATTGACATCCATGGAGGAATGTTATTGTTGATAACAAAAACAGGCCACACTGAGTAAATAGATCTCAGCTCTCCAAATGGATTGACATCGTCCGCTGCCAATGAAAGCCTAAGATTACGAGGTTCTTCTTTAAAGTGTGGTCATTTTTCCTCCATGTCCCTAAATGCAAAACCATCCACAGGCATTCAAAGAATATCATCTCCACTTCTATTTCGTGCATGGTAATCCATAAATTGCTCTAAGCTTTTGCACCTAAATAATTGTTGGATACGTGGAATAATGGGAATATAATGAAGAACCTTGCGAGGCACCTTTTTGTTAGTTGATATGTTCGATATCTACTGATATGACATTTTGGGCATTCTGTTGCAAATTCATGTTGTTTATGATATATAATATGATCAATGGGACATGCATTTATTGTTTGATACTCTATTCCAATATATTTCATAATGCCAGATAAATCTCGGTATGAGTGAGGTAAAATATTTGATGGTGGTAACAAAAATTCACCAATTAATCTACAACAAAAAATAATTTCTTAATATAAAGAATATTAATGGTACATACTTCATCCTTTATTTACTGGCAATGAACTAACAACAATTAAAATAGATGAAGAAAGATGACATATATGACATACATTAACATCTGTGAGATTGCTATGTTGGATAAACCATTCATAACCTTCAAGTTCACCAGCAACAATACAACAGAGAGAAGAGTTGTTTGGGAGCTTTCATAAAGGGGCTCGTATGCCTTCTCAAGTACAGGTAAATCATGAACATCATCAAAGTCATCTTGATCAATATGATCAGATGTGCCACTACATGTGTCATAGATCAATGTATTTGTACCATCATCTTTAATTGTGGTTTTTGGTTCATGATCATCTTCTTCCATAGGATCATTAACTTCATCTTCGATATTCACGGCTCCATGTTCCTTCGCTTGCAAAACCACATTCTCTGGGCCGTGATAATTCATATTGTGTGCCTTAGAGTGCCCCACCTTTTTAATAATGGCAGACACAAATAAACCATGATCATGATCAAGTGATTTTATATATATATATATATATATATATATATATCAAATGTTAAAACAATATAAACATTTACAAATTCAATCAATATAAACACATATAATGAACAACTTACCAATTGACGATAACCATTCCTCCCTTCAACGTGACCATGTTGCCTACAATGTTTCTCAGCTGTTGTGATTAAAATTCTTCTCGTCTTTAAGCCCTTGCAATTATTGCAAGGAACATAACATTTCCCATCACCCTTTCTTTTCAATATAGCCCACAATCTAGCAACTGTCTCTTCATTTTGTTCTGGACTAATATTATCTGACATGATTTTTCTTTACCAAGCTTGAATATTTAGATCTTCAAAACATATCAAACTCACACTCTAATAATTTTTAATCATAGATTGGTAACAAAATCTAATAATTTTGATATTTTATACCAAAAAAAATCGGAATGCAACCACCCCTGCAAAAGAGAAGATAGTCTGAAGTTAATGACCCAAAAAAAAACTTGAAAATGCTAATTCCATAAATTATTAAATTATGATTTTACTTTGATTTCCAACTGTTAAACTCCTAAAATCAGAATATTGAACTTGCACAACAAAATATGGAAATGAAATTCTCAAAATGCAGCTAATAGGCCTCAACAATTAAGGCCTACTCAAAACTTTGTGAAGTCACTGCAAGGTTTCCAGGCCTTACCTGATGATTTTAGTAGGAGGATTAAAGAGTTGGTAAAGATTTTTGATGACTGGAGTGACACATCTTTACCAAATATTGTAGATGCCCAAAGAAATGTTAGATCACTACAACAATGACAGGACAGGCTAGATGAAATCATCAATGCACAAATCAAACTGATTTGTGATGAATCAGATTATGACATGCTGATGAGTAGTATGGATAAAATCATTAACACTAGCACATTTTTGGAATCTTTTGAAAGGGATGTGAATCACGTAGCAGTAAAGTATACACCTTATAGTGCCAAGGTAAATGAGGTGGTAAATTTTAATTGGCCAACGGATGAGGAATATCAAGGATGGGTAGAAAAGTACTTAACTGAACAAAAATAGGATAGAGTCTACAACTGGCAGTTAACAACTCAGTGGTTATGGTTATAAAAAAATTTGGCTATGTCTTGGTGGCAGTTTTGGTGCAAGTTTTCAAAGTTTGGCAAATGCAATAGCTATTCTCCAGTGGACGGGATGAACAAGAAGATTCTCCAGAGACTCAGCTATTGTAACCAATTTTTGAAATGTCATAAGGCGGTCCAAGTGACCAGTGACAGGTGTATTTCTGGTCTGATGCTTGTTGCTCCTTTATTTTCCCTATAAGAAGGATTTTAGGACCAGAAATATGGGTTAGCAAGTTAAATATCTTTAGGTCGAATCTAACTGAAGTTGCAGAGTGAATTTGTAAAGAGCCTGATATTATAGTGAAGATACTATTCTTAGGTTTGGTGTCATTCTGTTGTAGGTTTTAGTTTCATGGGTACTTAATTTTCAAGATAGTACTAGCATCTAAATGAAAATTACTCATTTCAAGGTCATGTATCTCCATTGTATGAATATATTATTATCTTGAATAAAATGATCAAGGGTTATTTTGTTCATCTCACTGTTATGGTGTGTGTAATTCTCATTTTGGCTTTAATTCAAGGAATTAATTAAAATGCTTGAGTGAGGTTATAGGTGACTATGTTCATATAAGGATTTGATAAGTAGTATTGGGTTAGAATATAGATTGATGGTATTGTAAGGCAGTATTATCTGAGATTTTATATGCTATGTGTCTAGAAGATAAACTTGGTTATAGTAAAAAAAACAACCAACACCTTTGATATTATCTAGCTATGGCTCCCAAATCTATTGCAAATTGATCATTAGGGTTAAAATTGAAACCTTGCAAATATAATCTTTGTCCAAATCCATCAAGAATTTTCCATCAGTTATAAACAATTCCCTTATAAAGAATTTGTGAAGTCAGGTCTAAAATCTGGAAATGAAATTCTAAAAATGTACAAGACTAAAAATGAAATCTGATGAGATGTTGCTTTAAAATATGATTTTCAAACCTGGAAGTACAAATCTGACTTCACAAATGAATTCTGGAGAAACAAAATGACTACCCTCAACTTGGAGATATCTTCTTGAGTTTCTTATGATTTTCCCCAAGAAAACCATCGAGCAAAACACTGTCGCAATAAATAGTCGAGCTCATTTCAATTTATGCCCGCCATAATTTAACTTTTTAGGTCCATCGAAATTTTGGCGAAAGATCTTTGTCGAAACGTAGATGAAAAAATGGTTTGTAGAAATTATGATGAATGTCGAGGATAAAAATTTTAAAAAATGAAAATTCGCACAAGTGCCCGATGATACATCTGATTATATAGCTTTCGTCGAAAGGTTTCATCGGAAATTGGGGTCAAATGAGTTAGTGTGTGTTGATTAATGGTGTTCTATTTAGAAAAGATCACAATGGTATACTCTTAAGATGTATTGACAATGATCAAGTAGATAAGAATCTTCATGAGTTCCATGATGGAACTGTTGGAGGATATTTTTCCCCAAGAACTAACATGGAAAATAATGAGAGTTGGCTACTATTGGCCAAGCCTTTTTAAGGATGCCCATGCTTGGGCAAGAAAACATGTTAAGTTTGCCTTGTTTGTAGGAAAGGAAAGGTTGCTAGCTTTGCCTTTTCAACCTATACAAGTGGAACAACCTTTTATGAGGTGGGGAATTGATTTAATAGGACCTATAAATCCACCTTATAGTGCAGGTCATAGATGATTCCTCACTACAACTGATTATTTTACCAGATGGACTAAAATAGTGGCTTTAAAAGAAGCCAATGAAAGTGTTGTTCTTAACTTTTATGATGATTTGGTTACCAGATTTGGATTGCGAGAGTTAATTATTTTAGATAATGCTTTAGCCTTTGTTGGATTGAGAGTAAGTGATTTGGTTGTTAGAAATGGTATTCATTTGAATACATAATCAAACTATTACCCTCAAGGTAATGGTTTGGAAGAATCAACAAATAAGAACCTGATAAGAATTATCAAGATAACATCGGAGGATAACTAGAGAACTTGGCACACTAAGTTGAAATTTTCATTGTGGGAAAATAGAATAACTCTAAAAAGGTCCATTGGAACCTCCCCATATATGTTGGTATATGGAAAGGAAGCAAGATTGCCTTTATATGTTGAGCTTCTTGCTCTTTATGTTATGAACCAGCTTGAAATGTTTGAGGAGGAGGATCCAATGGTTGTCAGATATGCACAACTCATGGAGCTAGAAGAAACAAAAGATAAAGCCATGAAGACAATGGAGTATCATCAAATACAAACAAAAAGAGTTTTTGACAAGAAAGCAACACCCAGGGTGTTCAGAGAAGGAGACCTTGTGCTTAAGTGGGATGAATTAAAAAGCAAGCCAGGAAAGCACACCAATTTTAACAATATCTAGAGTGGTCCATTTAT
This sequence comes from Sequoiadendron giganteum, assembly GCA_007115665.2. Taxonomy (NCBI): domain Eukaryota; kingdom Viridiplantae; phylum Streptophyta; class Pinopsida; order Cupressales; family Cupressaceae; genus Sequoiadendron; species Sequoiadendron giganteum. The sequence continues at coordinate 61,368,881 of CM021108.1, read as the reverse complement.
CATTATTGAGTGCAAAGAGCACAATCAATTTCAATTTTCAAAGATGGATGGAGAAGCTCTACCTATCCCAGTTATTGGGATACACATCAAACTCTATTTTGAGGTATGATTTAATTTTTACATGCTATATTAGGAGTTTCATTTTCAATAAGTTTTGCTACACCATAGTTTAGATGCAATTTTTTTTCCTGCGTGTTGTTATGCACAGTTAGGTAGTTTCCTATTGAAGTTTTGGTGTTTGAATAAGTTTCCAAGGTATCATACACTGATCTGATGAGTTACAACAATGTATAAGACTATTTTCCAAGTCTTTTTTTGGTTTTCTAAGTGACTCTATGCCCAATGGATAAGCCTAGGAAACTGTTCATGATGTTTAGTAGGCAAACATATAACAGATGTCACCAAAAATGTTACCTATTTTAGCTACTAGCTGAAATAGGTAGAGCTATTTATGGTTTTTTAAGGAAAAAGAGGGTACATTTTTACTCCTCTATATCATATTCATGTGCATAAAGAATATCATAAGACTACATCACTACAATTACATTATGAAAATGTGTATCACATAGAAGAGAGTGCACAATCTGTTCAAAAATGTAGTCTTTATTGATAGTATAAATGTGTGTTGTCTCACACAAGCTGTGGAACTAACTCTCCTTTCTGCTCCTAGCTTTCCTAAATTTGTGAGGAGAGTATTGTGAGAGCAATGAGGGATCACCAATCAATACATGTCAAGATATCCATAAACATATAACCTGATCCTCGTGTGCATTAAGATAGCTTGCATACAATAGATGTCTAGGAAAACAATAAAGTTATCAAACACATCTATCATATGCTATGTTTTATCTAACATGTTTTCTCATTATGCAGGTATAGGTCAAATCTTTTTTGTTTTTTTGTTTCATCTGATCATAGTATGTGGAGTGAAATGGGCTCCCACAAGGGTTGAGCCCAACATGTTGCCCTCTTGTTTTCTGAGAGGGGCATGAGTGTGGATTCCTCACACTTGTCAACTTTGAGTAAATACTCATCACCCATGATAATGAAGTTAACATATTTCACTATCATAAATGAAAGGTATTTATTCTGTAAAGGAAAACAAAATCACAATGAAGAATATAAAACCATGCATTCACAATTAGGATAGTTGTTTTTTATGGTAGATGTTTTAGAAGGGCTTGCATAATTATAAGGTTATTGAGACATTCATGGATAACTAATGACATATACATAAGAGAGAAAGGTCCAACTGAGAGAAATAGTGCCATCATCTTAAGTATCATTATCACAAGACAATAAATAACATAAAATGGAGGATGAATTCCCAAATAAATGACAATCCTTATATGTGTGTGCATAGAAGTCCTAAAATATGCTTTGAATAAAGTGCATTCTGTAGACACATAAAAATGACCTAGACCCACAGGCTCTTCTTCTAACCCTAATTAGGACATTTTAATTATATCCCTAACCCACTTCCAATTCTTAATTATTTAATTAATTCATGTCCCTTTTCATTCTTCTTGATTATTAAATAAATAATTTTTATTTATTTATCTAATGCATCACTAATTGTCTAAAGTCCTCTTATAATTAAATAAATTTCTTAATTTATTTATTTAATTATGTCACTAATTAAGTCCTCTTCTTCCTAAAATTAAATAAATTCTTATTTATTTAATCCACCTTCCACTATAATTAAATAATTATATTTAATTATCTAATTATTCATTAGCCTCTTCTCTCCTAAATTAAATAAATTTTATTTATTTAATTTGGTCCACTTTCCTAAACTTTGAATTAAATTATTATATTTAATTTAAAAGGTTCTATTTGTCACATTCTTCTAATAATTAAATAATATCTCTATTATTTAATATTCCACCTAAATTAAATAACCTTTTATTATTTAATTTCTTCTAAATCTTATTTATTTAAAATAAGTCCCATTTAAATTCCCTTCTTTAGTAAATAATTTAATTTAAATTATTTACTGTCACATGGCCCCACCCTTTTTGAATTAAAATAGTTTTAAATTCAAAAAGTCAACATCTCCTCTTAAATCAAATAATTTTAAATTATTATTTGATTCCCCAATGACTCCGTTTTCCGTGCCCGGAATCTTTTGTCACATGTTTTGTTAGCCATTGATTTGATTTTCTAAAAATCAATCTTGACCCTTTATTTCGAATCTGACCTAATGTTGCCCTAACTCTAATTGTGGGTTGCTTTATTGAATCTCGTCCATTGATTCTAGGGCATTTACTAACTTTCAATCTTGGCCATTCACACAAAATTGCCTCTTCTATAAAAGAGCAATTTTGGTCTCATTTTGATCATCTTGCATTGTCATATTTTAGAGATCTCTTAGCATCTTGCATTTTCATATTTTATCATCTTACTTAGGAATTATTATCATCTTGCACTTTCATACTTCTAGCATTGTTAGTTTCATTTGGCATAGCATTTTAGATTTTATTTGACATAGCTTAGACATTATAGATGCTTACTAGTTGCAGTAGAGTATAGTATTGCATTTAGGTCATCCAAATCCTTCAATATTTGCTTAGGGCTTGTCATTTCTATTGGCTTGCTCTTCACAAATCTGAGGGCAAGCAACAATTTATTTCAGCAAATTAAGAAGGTGTAATGGAGGTTAGTCATGGAGGATGAAGACAATCTATAAGATTATCATCTATTCCTTTGCACTCCATTACCTACTTTGGGTTTTTATGTTTTGCATATCTTACCTTGCTAAACTTAGAAATTTCCCTTTGTTACACATTCCTAACATGTTTTAGTGATAGTTTAGAAAAGAGAGTACCTCAGTGGAGATAGGAAGCTAATGAAACTAAAGAACAGTGCATTTCATTGAAGAATAGTGCTAATCATGAGAAAAGAGCAAAGGTAACTATGATGATGTTATGGATAGATAGTGAACTTATGGTTACGGAGTTTATCACAGTCAATATCTCAAGGACTGTGGTTGGTATAAATGACTTAAAGACAAAGACTTTTGATGACTATATTGATCAAATAAGCATGATAGTGGACTTGTAGAAGATAGTGACATTCATTTGGAGATGAAGTGGATGATATTACAAGCTAAACTGACAAGTAACATTTCAGCAAGCTAAGTTCAGATAGACAGTATGAGGGAAGTAATGCCAGTCATAGATTACCAAAATCATAGTACATAAAGCACTTGAATGAGCAAAGGGCCATGAACAGACATATATAATGGCATTCACTATATTAGAAGGATAAATTTGATCCATTTATGGGTCATCACATAGAGTTTTCATTTAGCAAATCTGAGGAATGATTTACCCTAGGTAGATCAAGGGAAGCAACTACAATGTACAACAAGAGAGAAATAATAGAGGAAGGTGAACCATTAGATTTACAAGGTAGAGCTCAAGAAAGAATGTAAATGAAAAGCTATGATTATAGGCCGAGCTTGGAGCTTTGCGGTTATGCTTGTATTGTGTAATGACATTAAATCATTTTTGGAAACCTACTGGGATAGTTCCTATTTCAAATATTCACCAACTTATGAAATCTCATTCATATTATGATATTGCTCATTTTTATCAAAGCAAGAGGGGGGTTATTTATTATCTTTTCAAGGAAAATGATAATCGAGGTATTCGGCTATGGAATGAGTAAGGTCAAGCTTATCTGCAAAGAATATAAACAAAAAATGGGTATTGAAACCCTCAACACATGAAGGTACAAAAGGGAAAAAATTACAGAGTTTCGTCTTATACATAAGTGAAACCCTTTTTCAATGCTAGGATTTTGAAATAAAAAGCCAAGCCATGGCCATTTTCAGGAAAAAGAAAATATGCAGAGAGGAAATGCAGGCACGGGTTTTGGTAACCTGAAAATGCCATGAGATGTGTTGATGCCAAAAATTGGCAAGGTAACAACCCTCTGTGGGAATCTCAGTTAAAGGGGCGACCTATTGTGCTAAACTTAGTGACCTCCAGATTTTAAAGTCATCTCTTCTATAATTGGGGTTTTGAATGGGAAAAAGAAACAAATATAAAATAAAAGAATCTAACTAGGGTGATGCACCAAGGTTTAAATGTAAGGCACAATAGATCTATCTTGTAGATGCAATCTAAGGGCCCGTTCAATAATCTGCTATGTCTAAAATAACAACCATTAAAGAGAAAGACCTGGATAATTCATTTCATGACATAAAATAATTTGCGCAGAGTTTTACTGAAAAGAAAGAGTCGAAGACATGGTTCTAAATCAAAATTCTATTCAAATCATTGAAGTTGCAAACAAACTATTCAGAAACAACACAGTATAATGTTATCAATAGTTAACAAATAGAAAGGCCAAATTACAAGGGCACAGTTTGTGAGTCTTTACATTTATCTAACAAAATAAAGGCTTGGTGTCTCCCTAATTATTTTGTAGATATTTCAAACTAACAAATAATCAACTATTCACTCACCAACTAACTAACTCACTCTTCGAATGAAGAAGTAGCATCAATATCCAAGGGCATTCACCACTTGGAGGATTGTAATAGAAAATATTTATCATCATGAATCATGATGCTTGCAGCAATGGTTCATCACGTCTATTGTAACAGAAATATTCTTGAGCATGTACCCAGTCATTCACTAGCTAGATGCATTCCCTGCAAATGATAGCAGTGGTCTTGTCCTACCCTATGTAAACAAGTGTCGCCTCCTAATGAAAGAAGTTAGAACACGTGATCCATCATGGAATCCTGGTGTTCGCATTACTCCCTTTTATGTAGGTGCGTTGAAGGAACATGTGGCGGAATTTTGCAACCCATAGTTCATCCTCCTCATCCTTTGATGAGAGCTTGTGATGAGAATACATGTGGCAACATCCTTATTATCGGCACCGCTTGAGGGGCCCACCAAAAGTTTGCGCAAGTGAAGGCTACGTGGCAAGCAATTGGGGCCCGAAAGAGAGTTAAATAAAAGTATGCCAAACTCACCCAATCCCTTGACACATGGGGGAGAACGGGGTTTGAAAGATAAGGAAAGGGAAGCTCCCCTTCAATTAGCTCTTAGGTGACACATGACGGAATTTAATTAAGAGCATCAAAATATTGGTAGGGAGGCTTCTAAAAATCATCGAGAGCGGTCGAAAGTTGGGCAAGACATCAAAAACAACTTGAAGGGAGCATGGGGGTATATAAAATATCCACAACTTTTGGCGACTATCAAGGGCGTTTCGTCGACGGAACGGTAAATCTGAAATTCTTTGGTTTCAAAACTACAGCTTTATCTATTGGGCATTGGAGTCAGAGATTAGAGAGGGTGGCCTACAAGGGCAGCTATTTGGCCTCAGAAGGTGTTGATATGGCGCATAGGATCTTGTGCACCTCATGTAAGTCGATCACCTCTTTAAAGGGCACCATCGTAGATATTCTAGACTCATCCTCAAGCTAAAAAAATAGTCGTATGATCTGAATAGTTACACCCTCAATGTCTTTGATGGTAGGAGGTTGGCTGAAACTCTAAAAAATTGATAAATCTTGCTTCCTCTCCTCAATTTTGGCTGCAATCTTCTCTGCGGTAGCCACTGATTCATTAGGGAGAAACGGAGAGGGCAAGCCCATCTAGGTTAGTTGGGAAAGCCTTGTCTGAGCGCTATCCATTGTCCGCCCTAATGTAACCAAGCATCGTTGAACATGAAGGGTGGCCTCTTGGTATTGGATAAACTCCTTTGTGACCCCAATGACTACCCTTTGATTCTCGATCCCTTCTCATTCCAGATCCTCACTTGGCACTATGTATAGCTTGCCTACCAGCCTTTCTGCTTCGGGAACCCTTTCCCTTATGAATTGTGGGAACTGTTCCATTGCACCGTGAACCACTCTACATAAATTTGTTGCCTCCACCATGAATCAGAGTGTGGGCTAGAGAGTTGAGCATAAAGCCTTGACTCTCTCCTAGTAGGAAGCATACAGTTGTTGGGCCACTAAACAGAGGTTTGTCTATGGAGAAGGAGTTTGAATGATCTTCTTTAAGAGATTAATCTTTGCACTTCATCCCAATCTCCTACATTAGCCCCACAATTTGTTTTGTGGCAAAGGTGAGCTTCTCCTTCAGGTCATTTTGTGCAACCAGCCACCTTTCCTCAGCCTGGTTTTGGGTTGCAGACTCTTCATCTAGGGAAAGCTTGAACCTTCGAAGATCTTGAAATTGAGCCTATGTGCTTGCTTGATTTGCCTCCTTTTCTTGTACCTTTTTCTCTAGATGAGCACACAGTTGTTGTAATTCATTGATATTTTGTTGAACCTCCTCCTCTAACTAGTCCAGTCTACCAGATAATTCATGGTTCCTTTAACGCAGCTTAACTATCCGATCAAACTCTTGGGATTGGAATTTCTTGAGCTCCCTTTGCAAGTTAGCCTGTTCAACCTGCACATTCTGTGTGAGGCATACCTTTTTAGCTTCTTGTGCTTTGTCCTTGGCCAACGTGATTTCCAACCTTGCCTTCATGGCCTTGAGCTCATCCTCCACCTTCTTCAATTTGTGACCAGACTTAAGAAATTCAATAGTCACTACCCGTTGCGTCTCCTCCATTAGCTCAACTTTTTCCTGTGGTCGAGAAAAATGCAAGTCCAGTCCAATGCAATGGATGTCATAGTCATTGTATTGCATTTCTTCCTATGGTTTGACAACATTTGGATGCAGGGTTGTGAAATGCAACAATTGTTGAGCCTCATTATAAATTGTTTGGACTCTGGGCTCTGCTAGCCTCCTAGAATATTTTTCCTTTTGCTTCTTGGGGCAATGGGCGCCGAAGGGACTGTGAAAGAAACAAGAGACTGTGATCTGAGAAGACAGGGAGAGAAAGATACCTGAGAGGACAATTTTATCTCCAACGCTTGGCTGGCCGCAACATCTTGCCAACCACCTTTGATAGTGGTATTAGTGTGCTATCTTTTGCTTGGTGGAGGATTCTCCAAATCCTCCACCTCTGTCGATTATTGCACTACTCTAGGCCTCCTTACGGCCATAGGCTAGGATTATGAGGTCCGTGATCATGAAGTATTCATTCACACACTCCTAATAGTAGTGCTAGGTTGCATCATCGTTTGGTGTTTTTGCTTTCCCTTGTCGAAGCATGGCATGGCATCCTCAGGGTTGGGCTCCTCTGCATCACTTTTGTTGGAATCTAGATGTTTCGGGTTCCAGAGGGTATCAAATTGATCATCGATAATGAAAAATGATGAATGTTGGAAAGATTTGATGGTGTTATTGATCTCTTGGTGGTAGATCTAGAAATCATTGATGTTTTCTAGCTTTCAACCCTATTGTCTCACCAAGCTATTTTACAGGGTATTACCTATGTGACTATTTTCATCTACCTTCCCCTTGACGAGATAGAAACCGAGCCATGACGGTCTCTGATTATATGTCGGTATGAGCACCAAGTTCACCCAAATTATGCTATCATCTTTGAGTAGATTTCTCCGTGCTTCCTAGTATGGCCGAGGGGTATGCTTTACCTTAATAGATGTGTCACCCAAATCATCCTCGGGGTTGTAGTCCCACTTATTGCAAATGAAAACCAACCTGAGGTGTTCTAGCTTAGCCTCTAGTATCTCGACTGACTTCCTCTTCACCATGATCACTATTTTGTAGCTCATAGGGCATTTGAGAAATCCATTCTTCTTTCTTCTTCGGGTCAGAGCAAAAGGTCTAGTCCATAATAGCCATTTTTTGAAAAACCTCAAGGGCTAATACCTGATCAGTGATGGATGTTGGGAGTCAGATTGGCTCATGAAAAAATCAACACATTCAGACAGATGTGAAATCTTCACCGAGGAACCAGTCGTATTTTGGGAACAGGGATCGCATCCAGCTAGTCTGATCACCCAACAAGCAATAGTAGTCACCCTCCTTGCCAATATCACGCAAAATTGGGTTCAAGAATTTCTCTGAAAATGCATAATAATCATAGGTGGAATAGAGGATGGGAGTCCATACTGAAACCGGCTTTTGATGCCTTTTCTCATCGAATATCGACAACTCCATTTTTCCCTGAAGAAATCAAGATTTTGATGTAGAAACATATAGGTAAGAAGAGAAGGATACCTGAACTTACCCACAGTCTCGAACTCGCCAATCTACTTCTTCATATATTTGATAATCATTTCTATGAAATCATACCAAAAAGGCTCTTTCTTCCTCCTAAGTTGGAAACCCAGGCCCAACTGAGATTCGAACATGATTTTGTCATTGTCTAGTCCAAACACAAAATCCATCATGGAGAAGACATCCTTCATGTCTACCTACAAATAGTCGACACGATGATTCATATTTTTTAGTGGCTGCTTGCAATCTTGGGGCCTGTCGATCTCCGTATTATAAAAGTCGAGGGAATTTCTCCTACCCATCCAAAATTCAAAACCCTTTTTGTAGTTGAAGTGCTCCATCAGCCATTCTCGGGTCCCTATATTGAGAATGCACAACATGTGCCTAAGAGCCTCCATAGTTAGCACGACTCTTATCCTCCTTCCTTCAATGGTGCCAATTGCCAAATTGAAGTGCCAAATATTTTCATGAATTATTTTTGGGCCGTGGTGCACATACAGGACAATATATTGGGGAAGTCCGTAGTGCCATTTCTTGAATGGTAGTTTATTTTTGAAGGAGTTCTTCATCCTGGCAAAAGTAGCTTCCCTAAGGCCCTTATAGTTTGATGCAGAGCATCTTACCAAAACCATCAACAACCTCATTTTAGCAAGGGATTTCAATCCCAAATAGAATCAGGAGAAGATCAAATATAAAAAATTCAATATTTCATTTATCTTTCACCAAAATTCAAATATCATCACAACAGAATTCATCAGATTCTCAAACTCAACAAATCACATCATAGAATACCCATTTTTTTTCTCTCAAGCTTTCAAGCACATAAAAGGTTCAAATGGCTTCAATGGATTAAACCAACATAAATTAGGATTTGAACTACTTAATCTCATCCCAACCAATGCAATTTATTCACCAAAACTTAGAGCTCCTTTCCATTAATGAATTTTCACCAATAGGTTGCTTCAAAACTAGTAAGACCTTAATTTAGACCAGTCTAAATAAATTTTGACAAAGAGGAGTTATTAAGACTATAAAAATATATTTGAGTACCCTTTATTTAGTTACATAACATATCCAAAAATAAGCATAGTTTTCTTTGTAAAGAATGGGTCCAAAGTGGACTGTCACGCCTCAAATTTGCTTACTAAAACCCTGTGAACAGCCTAGGGATTCTTGGAATTCATGCCAAAAATTAATGTGCACCTCTACCACCTATAAAATATTTAATAGAACTTCAAAACGGACCTCCAAACAAAATTTCATGAGTTTCCAATCTTTAAATTGAAAGATATAGAATTATTTGTGTTCAATGGATACCCTAGTTCAGAATTTAACCTGTTTTCAAAAAAATCAACATAACTTGCTCATACCTTCATGGATTTTGATGAGACAAAAACAAAAACAAATTATACTCTTATGGATATCATGAACAATAAGTTTTACACCATATGCAGCCCGTACCAATCCGTACTGGGCTTGAGAACAACAAAAAATATTTCAGAAAATTAAAAAATCATGGTGAAAATGATGCATATTCATTCAATTCTTTTGGAACCCCTACAAAATGACTCAAATGACCTTTATAAAGGCATTATAACTTCTTAAAATGTTCAAAACTATTTAACTACCTTTCAAACCACTTATGACCCTTGGCATTCCCTATTTTGCCATTTTTTTGCATTATTGCAATTACAACTTTTGACAACTTTCAAGTTTAGCAACTTTTGAAAGATAACCACCTTAATACCTTCCTAGGACCTATTAAAGGAATTTAATACATTCAAATTGACCTTTACATGACCTTTTGCATATATTTTACATTTAAAAATTCATTTTTTTGCAATTTAGCTTTTTGAAGGCGTTTGTGAGTAAGGTGCTCCTGCACCATACAACCAACCAGCAAAACTTTCCAAGTCCCTTGAAAACATTCTTGTACCTACAAAAGTAATTTTTCTTGTTCTTTGTTCCTTCTTCATCTTCATTTTTCTTCATCTCATTCCCTTTGCTTTCCCTTGTCATCTTCTTTCTCCATCTCTATCTTTATCTCCTTGCCTTGTACCTTTCTCAATCTTCATTATCAAGTTCTCAATCATCTTTGCCTCTTCCAAAAGGACACAGGACTATCCTTTTCAGTTCTTCTCCAACTCATCTCTCAACCAAGGACATAAGGTTGTCCTTTCACACTCTTCTTGATCTTCTCAATTACATTTAATCTTCTCATATTTTCATCAACTCCCATCAGTGGAGTATCCTTCAAACTCAAGTGCTTCCTCAAACAATTATCCATCTCTCTTCAACCTGCAAACACAAAACTCAAACACCAACTCAGCAAACCATCCATCTTACCCAATAGTAGACCCTGGAAGATGCCTCTCTTTCTTTTCCCTGCACCTTCTACCCAGCTTAATCTACATTGGAGGATGGTGACCACAGACCTTTCCTTGTCTGCCAACCCTCACAATTCAAAACATTTCTTCAGAGATGGATCAAGCACCTACAGCCAAACTCATCTCAACAACAATTATCACAACAACATAAACTCAACCAACCAACAGAACCTTGCTAGCTTTGATACAACTATGATGCAGAGCATCTTACCAAAACCATCAACAACCTCATTTTAGCAAGGGATTTCAATCCCAAATAGAATCAGGAGAAGATCAAATATAAAAACTTAAAAATTTCATTTATCTTTGACCAAAATTCAAATATCATCACAACAGAATTCATCAAATTCTCAAACTCAGCAAATCACATCATAGAATACTCATTCTTTTTCTCTCAAGCTTTCAAGCACATAAAAGGTTCAAATGGATTCAATGGATTAAACCAACATAAATTAGGCTTTGAACTACTTAATCTCATCCCAACCAATTCAATTTATTCACCAAAACTTAGAGCTCATTTCCATTAATGAATTTTCACCAATAGGTTGCTTCAAAACTAGTAAGACCTTAATTTAGACCAGTCTAAATAAATTTTGACAAAGAATATTTATTAAGACTATAAAAACATATTTGGGTACCCTTTATTGAGTTACATAACATATCCAAAAATCAGCATAGGTTTCTTTGTAAAGAATGGGTCCAAAGTGGACTGTTACACCTCAAATTTGCTTCCTAAAACCCTGTGAACAGCCTAGGGATTCTTGGAATTCATGCAAAACATTAATGTGCACCTCTTCCACCTAGAAAATATTGAATAGAACTTCAAAAAATACCTCCAAACAAAATTTCATGAGTTTCCAACCTTTAAATTGAAAGATATAGAATTATTTGTGTTCAATGGATACCCTAGTTCATAATTTAACCTGTTTTCAAAAAAATCAACATAACTTGCTCATACCTTCATGGATTTTGATGAGACAAAAACAAAAATAAAGTAGACTCTCAGGGCTATCATGAAAAATCATTTTTACACCATATTCAGCCCGTACCAATCCGTATTGCGCTTGAGAACAGCAAAAAACGTTTCAGAAAATTAAAAAATCATGGTGAAAATGATGCATATTCATTCAATTCTTCTCCACCCCCTACAAAACGACTCAAATGACCTTTATAAAGGCATTATAACTTCTTAAAATGTTCAAAACTTTTAAAATACCTTTCAAACCACTTATGACCCTTGGCATTCCCTATTTTGCCATTTTTTTGCATTATTGCAATTACAACTTTTGACAACTTTCAAGTTTAGCAACTTTTGAAAGATAACCACCTTAATACCTTCCTAGGACCTATTAGAGGACTTTAATACATTCAAATTGACCTTTACATGACCTTTTGCATACATTTTACATTTAAAAATTCATTTTTTTGCAATTTAGCCTTTTGAAGGCATTTGTGAGCAAGGTGCTCCTGCACCACAGTTAGTCTTGAGGACGGGGTCATAGATATTATCCCACTCCTCCTTTACCAAATTAGCATCTCTGAGTGGACCCTTCTTGGCTGCCCACATGTGAAACCACTCTGGTTTATCTGGGATTTCAGACATAGCATAGGATTTCTACTCCTCAAAAATATTGACCATAGGTGCAGTGAGTATCATATTGGCCAAGCTTTGAGATGCTTCGCCAAGCTCATTCATCTATGGGTTCTAGGCTACTTCAGGGACAATGAATGCCATTTTTCCTTTGAACTTCTAAAAACTTGGTACTCATGTCCTAGCAACTCTGCACTTTGATAATTCTCTGCACAATTCTTGTATTAAAAAAAAAACTGTAGGTTTTGGGCTACTTCAAGGACAACGAATGCCATTTTTCCTTTGAACTTCTAAAAACTTGGTACTCATGTCTTAGCAACTCTGCACAATTCTTTTATTAAAAAAAAAAAAGCTTTCTTTTCTTTAAAATAGACGCATGCAATACTTAGATTTTTTGTCCTTCATTGAGTGGTAGATGACAGTTTCTTTTTCTGCATTAAATTTAACATGTACTGCCAGCCTTTCAGTTTATGTGAAGTGAACTGTTTTTCATTTCATCATTTTGAAATAAAAATTATTCATAATGACCTCAGGTACTTATAGCCCATAGCATGATGTTTCTTGGAAATTGAGTCGACGATTTGAAGGTAGGCTAAGCATCGTATGTCGTGGTAATTAATACCCTGAACAGAATTATTACGCCAAAGTACGTGATAAGTATCAAGTAGATTTGCATATTTTCTCAGGGTTTGAGGAACACCTAGCAGGATGACACTTCATCGTTCGACCAAGAAGGCTACCGCTGAATGCTTCCATTAGCTTGTGCCAATTAATTAGCTTGCCTTGATTTTGTACGCAACAACTCTTACCTACAGACGCAACTTGGTGAGAGTTTCGAGCGAGCCTTGGTGTAGTATTTGTGGTGGTACCTGGTTAACCTCATGATTATGATATGTGAACTATCGCGATTATCCATGCCACTTTTATAAATAGGCATCTAGTCAGTAGCAGAACCATACTTAGCAACTTTTAGCGGAATCAGCATTAGGTGATTGAATTGGCCTTTGGTAATTGTAGTCTGCTTAGTATTTTTGTAGATTTCGGGTTTAAGCTCTTTGTAGAGGGTCGCTTCTTGAAAGTCATATAGTATTTGACACCATCGACACCCCGATTAGGCTGACCTCTCATAAACCGTAAATGGCCTTCCTGGGTGAAATTTTGACTAGGCGTCTGAAGAGGATGATGAAGAATAAACATTCTTTGACCATCGTAGCTATGAAATGGGTCCTAGGCCAAGATTGTCTTCAATATGAGGACAAGTATAGAGTAAATACTGATGTGTGCTCTCATTTTTTGGCATCGATGCTTGAAATTCAAGTCCCCAAGCCACTTATCATTTGTTTGGTGACAAAAATATTCCCGAAGAAGTATCTGAATGGCCTTAGGGAGGTGGTAGAAATTGCTACATTTGACGGAGGGATTCCGACTACGGGCAAACTTCACAGGTTTATTGAATATGACGCGGTCATCCTGTGGTTGTCATTTCTAAGCGATTTTTGTCTTCAATCGCGAGAATTCCATTGTCAGAAGGTTACCCATGCATGCCACTTTCTATTTCGGATATACAATGTGGTGTCGTTCTACAATATTGCTTGGTACGCTGACTTTAGGAACCTAGTGTTCTCTCCATCACTTGTCATCACATCTCTGGATGGTGTTACTGGTGTAGCTGAGGATGAGGTGGTGTCGGATGATGTTTCTATTGTTTGTTTTTCCCAAGATTGAAAATTCTCTCTTTTCTACTTTAAGACCGAGACTCTGTTAGTATTTTTTTATATAGTCTAGAAAAAGGCTTTATAGAATAGAAATATATAAGTATATACTCCTCTAAAAGTGTGGCCTTTGAGCCATTTTTCTATTGTACTCTTTTGAAGTATATAAACATAATGAAGGTGTAGCTTATGTTTAACTTCTCTTTCTTACTGCATAATTTTATCTCTTCGGGTATTTGTGTTATTTCTTGAATCACAATGTGAGCCTTTGTTGTATTATGGGTTAGGAAGACCGGCCAAAAAAAAAGAAAAAAAATAATCATAGTAATTACATATTTACATGGTAGAACCGTCTAATTGAGCTATATAGAAATTTAAGTTGAACTCCCTTTATGGGAAACATTAGCTCTTTTCTTTCTACGCTCTCTAATTCAAATGCCTTGTATTGCTTGAATCATTATGAATGGACCTTTCTTAAAGCCATCAGATTTCTCGTGCTAGTTGGTTCTTACTTCCTGTTGGTTGAATTTTATCACCAAACCTCTACCATCCAACTTCTAGTCTAAACAACTATCATGTAAAGAAAAAAATCTTGCACCTGCTATGTCATGTAAGATTGATTCCATATAGGGTGGTGGGTGATGATCTCTTGCTTTCTGTTGGTTTAAGTTATTGAAATCAATACATAGGCGGATATCTCCATTCTTCTTTTGGGTTGGGATGAGGCCGAAAACCCAAACTCTAGGCTCAATTGAGAAGACAATTTGCGTCGGGACTAGCTTTGCCAACCTTTGTAGGTTCATTGAAGTTTCAATCCCAAGACTCACTAGCCTTTGTGTTTGGCACGTTGATTCAGTCTCTCTTTTTGGTTTAGCCACAAATTGGATGATGTCGGGATCATATCCTCTGAGTTCATCATTGTTACCAATTTTTCACCTATGAGCTCAATTAGGCAGAGCCATCTATGTTTCAAGATGAATGGTACATTTTTATAAACCTTCTATGCTACATTAAATTATACAAATGAAATAACTTTATAGGATTATAGTTTTACAAGAACTTAAAGTTATTATATTCATACAAGTGAATGAAACGTAAAAGATTTTTACAATATTTTGATGAAAATTAATCTTATTGAATGTAATTGTAAACATGTGTCTCACACAGCAAGTTGTGAGACTGACTTACTCATTTGATACAAATAGGAATTAGACTATACATGAATGAGTAAATGCTAGAGAAATGAACATGTAAAGAAGGTAACCTGTCATTTCCTAAATGACTGGTTCTGCAAAGGTGTTTGGTGTCTGATGTATTTTCCTTGCTCCCTGGTCCTTAGGTTGCCTTGTGTCTGGTTACCTACATTGGGTAAAGAAATGAGTTATAACTTTATGTTCTAAGCAATGAAGGGTTGCATTCTTTGTTCCTGAAGCAATCATATTTCCTGAAATTCCCCTTATTCTGCACTTACCATCCTTGAACTACAGATTGTAAACTTTTTCTACCATCTGTCCAACACTCAACAAGTTGTGCTTTAAGCCTTCTACAAAAAGAACATCATCAGTATTGTACTTACCATCAAAATAACTAGTGCCTCTGCCACGAATCACACCAAAAGTGTTGTCTCTGAACCTCACAAAACCACCATCATAGTTTTCCAAGCTTACAAATTTTCTTTTGTCACTAGTCATATGATGTGAGCATCCGCTATCAATCACCCACTCATATTTCTCTTCAACTTTGGTTGCAAGATCTTTCTCAACATTCACAATACTAGCAAATTCAGAGGACAACTGACCATTTTCTTTGATATAAATAAATACCCATTCATCTTCATTTCCAGTTTCTTTATCAGATTCTTCATCAATTACACCTTCTTCAGCATAATAGCACTTTCTTTGAAATCTAGTGTTCTCAGATTTATACTTTGAAACTCTTTCAAGACATCTAGATGCAAAATGACCTATCTTACTGCAAGAAAAACATTTAAGAGATAGCTTTCCTTTGTACTTACCATGACCTCTTGATTCTCTTTTCACAATCAATGCTTCTCATTCTTCCAATTCATTTTCTTCATCTTCAATTCACTTCATCTCATCTTCATACCTGAATGTTCTCTTGGAACATTCTCCTGAATCATATCCCTACTTGCTTTTCCCGAATACAGTAGCCTTGAAAGCAGAATCAGTCTTAGGAGCAGACTCACTGAATTCACTCAATTCAAATGCATCAATTTTTCCAATCAACATGTCTTTTTTAATATTTATCACTGTCCTAAGTTCATCAATAGCATGAGATTTTGTCTTGTAGGAAGGGGGCACAGACCTAAGTATCTTAGCCACAATTTCATCATCATCCAAAGTTCCACCAGTACATCTAATGTCCATCACTAATTCATTTATCATTTGTGAGAAGGACAAGATGTTTTCATCTTCACTCATCTTCAAGCTCTCCCATTTTCCTTTTAGACTTTGTAGCTTAGCACTTTTCACTAATGCATCTCCATCATACAATGTTTCCATCTTTTTCCAAATCTGGTATGCAGTGTTCAATCCTAACACATGTCATCTCTGAATCTGTCAAATCACTCACCAATGTTTCTATCGCCCTGGTATTAATTTATGCTTGCTTGATTTCATCTTTAGATGAAGGACCATTCTGAGGAATAGTATATGCATTTTGTGTCATCTGTTAGAAAGGCTCACCAATGCACTTCAAATGACATTCCGTCCTGACTTTCCATAGAGAGTAGTTTGTACCATCGAATCTAGGACTATCCTTCTTGAATGATGCCATCTCGGATCACCTCAAGTTGTTAAGCTTCTTAGGAGGAACTAGCTCTAATACCAATTGTTGGACTTGTCGTTGCACCAAAAGATCGAATTGTCAATGCCTGATACAAGCTTAGGTTAAGAACCAAAGGAGGCAGTTAGACCATGTCACAAACCCAAGCGCTAGTGCTACAAGGAAGACCAAGGGTCACACCTTGCAACACCTTTATTGATCTTGATCATTGTAAGTGTTTAAATTTACCACAAGATATTTATAAATAATCGTATTACCTTGAGGTTGGTAGTGATGACTAGTGCATGTACTTATAACTACTGTCATACATGAGTTGTAAAGACAAGATTAATTATTGTTATTGATACACTTGGATTTGAAGGTATATATACATGTTAATCTATTGTTCAAACCTACTACAATAAGAATGGTGTGGGGATGTACACACGTTCCTTTGAATGGAAGACTAGAAAATACATCAAACGATTATTTATGATATATTTCCCATGTTTAAATGGTGATATTCAAAAATTGAAATATTATACAACCTATATCCTTGACATACAAAAAGATCTATTGCTGATGTTGAAAGGGATTTAATAAAATATGTTGATCTTTATTTAACCTATATAGTCATAGCACAAATATCTCAAGGAAAACAAGTTCCAATAGCTAATTCACTAATTTTAAAGAGATTCATGACATTTTGGCTCATATTTTTATTATAGGAAGGATGCATCAAGTGGTTAGTGTTGCTACAAATACAAGAAGAAATTAAAATTATGTGAAGTAAAGGTAATCATAATATAACAAAATATTACAAATTGCATATCAATCCTTATATATGATCATATATATTTTGCAACATTGTATTCCAAGTCAATATATAGTTCCAATCATTGTTCAAAATTCATTCAAATCATACATTAATTTTGGAAAGTAAGAAATTTTTCATAACTTCTAAGGTATGACTAAACATGATTAGTCAATTGAATGATCAATCTAACAAATTTCATCAATTAAGAAACTTTATTAATAATTCTAAACTTTCTAGGACCTTTGAAAATTTTAAGTACAAGTAAATGTTTGTAAAGTTCATGGCTTATATTCGATTTCCAAAAGTTTATAAATGGTGTTCATAAGTAAGGCATTCCCTAAGCCTTAGAGATATAACAATTAAATAAAAAAGGGTGATATAATAATGTTAGTAGATATGACAACTTTCACCTCTTCATTGAGTTTCATAGTCCTCATTAGTATATATAACCCTTCCAAGTTATCAACTTTACTATTTACTAAAGGCTTAAGGGTACCATGTTATTGATTCACTAAGGATATTCATTAATAGTCAAAACATCATATTTAACAACACCAAACATTGATTATGATATTAGTTTCATTCTTAAAGAAATCAATTACTAAAAAGATGATTATAACATAGTACTAACCTCATTTAACTGTTGGGACTAGGTTTAAAATTAAGGGAGAGTGAGAAGGTGTACATTTTCACTCCTATACATGTTGCCAGGCTATGGGGTGTGCATCATTCCATGTTTTCCCCTTAACTTACATGCACACAATCAACAACAATGAATCTACATTTATAAATATTATCTTTCTAACCATATTGTCATATTGGTGAAAGACAAGGGCTTATTGTAATTTCAAAGCTTAGGTAGGGCCCCTATTTAAAATAATCGAGTGTTAGTACATATTAGAGTTCATAGATGGTTCCCCACAATCTAAGAAACAATAAATTATAGGCATCTAGAAAAAACAAATGGATTATATTAATGAAAACAAGTTGCGGTCAAGAAATCCCTATGCACATTACAAACTTGTTCCTATTTGCAATCGATAAGTTTTTGATAATTGTTCATGTTAAAATTATTTTAATACTCTTTAGTATAGCCTTTTTAACTTCGTTAAACATCAAGCACATTCAATTATCAAGATTTACCCCCTTTAAACCCATGTCAAAACATCAATCAAAAATTAAAAAAACACAAGATAATCCACTCACCTAATAGAACCAAAATTAACAAAATCAAAACACACATTCAAAGATAACAACAATTAAAATTAATTTCTTAAATAACTTAACTAAAGTTAAGTGGTTATATTTAAGAGTCTAGAGACAATCCAAGAAAAAAAAAATTGTCTAATGATAAGCGATGCACCAAAGGTGGTCAACATTTAACTCTTCCTATATGCTTATCTACTAACTAGTAAGAAACACCACACATGTACTAAAGTTAAGTGGTTATATTTAAGACTCTAGGGATAATCCAAGATAAACAAAAAATAAATTGAGTTTAATGAGAGTCCATGCACCAAAGGTGGTCAACACTTAATGCTTCCTATATGTTTATATGTTGATTAAGAAGCACCACATATGTATTAAAGTATAACTTTTTATATTGTACAATCAAAAGGATGAGATTAACCATGATCTTAGTGCACACACCTAATTATTCCAACTTCATGTTTTCTTATTTTATGTTGTAGTTATTTATGTATCTAACACTTTCTTTAAATATTATTTTTGTAATAATATATTTAATTTATTTTGATTACATTTTAATGCATTCACTATCCAAGAATGGTCAATAAAAAGAATGTAATATAACTACATGTTTTAAAACCTCCACTTGATTTTGTCAATTAACATGCACTTCTAAACGATATAAGTGTTAGAAAATAATATTGATAAAGTAGTAATTTACAATTTATATTGTAAATAGATGGTTGAATAAAGTGATTTTGTGACGTAATAAATTAAGCGGGTTTAATTATAGTTGAAATTTTATGGTTAAACATGTCTAAATCAAAGAAATATTGAGATAGTTGATCTTTTTGGAAGTCTCAGTACATCACCTTTAAAAACATCATATAAATATAACAAGTATTAAATAGATCATTTATACCAATAAAAAATAAATTTATATGAATTACTTCTCAGATAATATAAATCAATCAATATAATTTAACTAAATTAAATTTTTATAAAACTTGATTAAAACATCCACATGTTTTAGGTAGTAAGTACTCATACATACCCACTTAAACAAAACCCACAATACCTACTTTTCAAAAGTTAGTTGAAATCCCAGCTACACTAGGAATCATGAAGGATCTTCACCTAACTCAAAAAGTGCATCCTATCCTAAGTCAAGCTTAGGAAACCTCTTTAGTTTTATAATGTTGTTGGAGTTTGTTTCCCAAGTGGGTTTTTTATTATATTTTTTTAATGTTGTTGACCGTTTGTCTTAGCTTTACACATTATATGGATAGGGAGTAAAAAGAGTACTTAGAAGCATCTTTACTTAACATATGATGGGGATTGGGAAAGCCATGAATCAATTTTGTTTGTGATGTCCATAAACTATTCTCTCAAGAGTAAATTTTAATTTGTAAAGAATGTATTTTGAGGAGATGATTAAGCGAGAGTAGCATGGTTTTTTTTCTTCCTATGTATATTTTAATTTATGAAGAAATATTATAGTTTTTAGTGTTATAGGTATTAGAGTATACAATAGAAATAATATGGAAGAATAATGGAGTTGTGTTTTGAAAAAATATTAAATTATAATAATAATGAAATTTTTTTATTGAGGGGTAAATGTTTTTGATTTGAAATTATGAATCAGTGAGGTCACAAATGAGGGATCTCATCTTCAATATAAATTCTCAACAATTACACTCTAATGGGGTTTGAATCTTGATGGCAAGAATAACGATACAACTTAACCATCATACCATGCCACTATTGGCTTATATATAATGAATCATTTTTGATAGTGAAATTTGTCATTTTTTTTAATTTAAATTAATGAAAATGTCAATTTAAGTGGAGATTTTCTATTTTACAATTTGTTTAATAGTTTTAAGTCAATTTTTTTCCTTGTTCAATCTTACTTTTTCGATGATAGTAGATCTTTCTCTTGCACTCGTGATATTCCTACACAACGTTGAATCTTATTAGGGTTAATGAATTTTGAATAAATAAACATCTAAGCATAAATAAAATTGATTCTACCTAAATATCAAGCTTGACATTCCATACTAACCATTCCTCCATTGATTTAGTTTAACTTGTTTGATACTGACCATTCCGTAAATTTAAAATTTGAAAAGAAAAAAAATAGAAGTTTTGATTTTCAAATATTTGATTACACAATAATTGTCTACATAATGAAATATTTGAAAATCAATCTTCTAATATTTTTCTTTTCAAAATTCAAATTTATGAAGAATGATCACTATGAAACAAATTAAACTAAAATTAATGGAAGAATGATTTTATTCCTGAATCAAATTATCTTCTAAGCACATGATAATTAAGCTTAGGATCTAGATAGCATCAAATTTATTTTAAGCTTAGACATTTATTTATTCATATGATGGGATTAAATATTGTGTAAGGAGATCACAAGTGCAAGAGAGAGATCCACTATCATCAAAGGAGTAAGATTGAACAAGGACAAAAGTTAAGACTTATACTTTGTTGCACAAAGTTTTGTGTAACAAATAGAGTCATACACTAATTTATGTGGGCATATAAGAGATTACAAAGGCTAGCACAATATCACACAAGGCTATACGGATAAAGATGCACTCAATAGAGCTTATATAGGGTCTTACAAGGATGTACATAAGAAGATTATTTACATTGCATAAAAAGCACAAGTTATGAAAGTCCACTAAAACTATACAAATAACAAAACATACAAAAAAATGTTAATAAATATGAAATATTTTAAATGATATACGGTTTCTCAATCTCTCAAAAACTTTGACATCACTTTTGCAAATGCTATGAACCTCTATAATTATTTAAATATTTATATTCTCTTGATAATTTAAAATAAACTAAATCACTATAATGTATAATCCTTACCCACCTAGAATTGAATATACCACCCATTATAAATCACACATGCCTTTGTCATCAAGGCCAAAATACTCAACTTCAGTTATTTATAGAAGAATAAGCTATCTTTAAAATCCAAACAATCATAACAACAACATAAGACATAACAACAAGCTCATATTTTCATTATGTCAGTTGCATAGAATATCAATAGGGTCTTTAAAGTTAAAACAAGAGCTTGTCATAATATTTTATGTCGTTGTTATCATTGTTTGGATCTTTCCTTCTGTGTGATCTTTCTTTTGAGAACTATTTATTCTTTTAGAAATCTATAATGTTTAATAAATTAAAAAATAGAATAAATTATAAATGGCAATTTAAAAAATAATTATTACTTGTATAAATATAAATCAAATATTTAATTCTCTTTAAAAAAAATTCATTTATTTCATGATTTTAATTCATATAATAAAATGAATAGAAATATAAATTGAAAACTAAAATGCAAATGAATTTAACTATATAAATTTGAACTTGATGAAATTAATGGGATGTCTCATGTTGGTGGGATCATATAAATATATTTTATTTGGATTTAGTGTTTGATATATGTTAGGCATGGAGAATTTGTTATTCTCAAAGATAAATTGTATGATAAGTGCTATGATGTTGATGAGCATATGGAAATGAGATAAAATTAAAACTAGCAAATAAATATTTAAAGGATGTTTGAAAAATATTTATATTGAGGTGTCTATTTTAGATTTGTTACAAATGTTTGTTAAACATCTCGAGATCAATATTTTTTAATAAATATATTCATCTATGTAAATTAATGTATAATTAATAATTATTATTTTATTAATTTTATATAATATCAAATAATGTTATAATTATTATATTATTAAGCATTATAATAGTAAAAATTATAAATTATAATTATCATATTATAAAGAAAAAACACACCCTCTATAAAAAGATATATATTTAAGGAATTAAAATCAACAATAGTATATAATTTAATCTAGATAAACATAAATTGTTGAGTATGTAACACATGATAGGTAATGAATAAAGTAAATAGAAGATTAAAAATACTTATTAATAACTGTTATACTTAACATGTCTATTATGGATTATAAACATGTGTTCAATGACCTCTCCTAAACAATATAGATCAAGTATAAAATACAACTCATTTAGTTGATAAGTCTTTGAAGTCTACATTATGATAAGTCAAGATCATATGTAATTTTATCTAGGTGTTATGCAAGTATGTCATGTATGATGTGATTCTATCTATGATAGTCACCTACATCCAAAACTTGTCCCTTTGTTGCAATATTTAAATTATGATCAACACAATATTGATGAACACCTTTTGAAGTTTATTGAGCTAGGATTTATTTTCAAGACTTCTTAACACCTTTGCCAAACCTTTGTTATTATTTTTCATAATTATGTGAAAGATTGAAGACTCGTGATATGTAATATTCTCAATGTAGTGTTTGCCAATGCTACTTCACTCTAATTTTATGCTTTAATTATCTCTACAATAATTCTTGAATTTTTGGATTTATGACTCAGATGGATGACGATAAGTGACCTATGAATTACCTTTAAATATGACATCTTAGGTGAAACATTAAATTTTTTTAGTCATAATTCAATGGTTAAGAATCCAAATTTTTATGGAGCCCACTCAAGAAGGGTGAAATTTTGATTTAAAGCATGCATGTTTTGATCTAGGAGATAAAATCACTGTTGGAGTGATTAGAAAATCACTTGATAATTAATTAATCATTAATGAATTATTAAGTCCCTCATTACTTTATTCACTTAAGCTAAAGTTATGAGTGCTTTCTTATTATTAAATTGGGCTAACTATAGATTAAGTTGTCTCATTGCATGAGATTAAGACACTTGTCACAATCTAATCAAATCCTCATCTAGGGTTTTCTTTTTATGATTTTATAAGCATTCACCTTAATTGTAATCATTTATTCAGGTTAATTTATTTCACAATTAGTTGCTTTTGTGGATCACGTTTTCTCAAGGTTGTATGAGTATATTAATGGATTTTTCTCTTCAAATGTGATAGGTGTTTTGGTTGCAGACAATTTTTGGGAGTTGTGGGGTTCACAATCAACTCCAACATGGTATTAGAGCACCAAATCTATAACTTCCTATCTATTTTTTTAGAAATCCATCCTTGAGGGAAAAATCAGCTTACCCTAAGATGAAATGACATCATAGTTGAGTCTAGAACAACCAAAAACATAAGAATCAACTATTCAAATGTTCAGATTAGAAAATTTATAAAAAAACAACAAAAATTGGGGTTGAACTGTACAAATTCATATAGACTATTGCCATTAATGCCCCTAATCAGGTATGATAGTTGGTTTTCCAAAAAAAAAATATTTTTTAATGTGTTTTTCTTGAAAATTTTTAAAAAAATCCCCAATTTTTTATTTTTATTTTTTTTGTAAAAAAGTATAAATTAAAATAAAATAAATTAAATTAAAATTAAAAAAATAGAAAAAGATTTAAAAAATAAAAAAGGGGGCCCTCGTCATGCAGGGTCGTGCCTACCATGGCAAGCCCACTAGCCTTTCCACTCGATAAATTCAATAGCTACTCAACAATGGTAAAGCCACAAACCATAACAAAAAAATCGGTCAGTGTTCAAACAAACTTCTGGGCCCAATAAAAGATTTTGGTGAATCTTCTCTCAAAAACAACAAAATAATCAACATATCCCTGTCACTGCAATTTTTTTGATGAATTTGTAGAGGAGGGGGACCGGCTACTCCGAGACCCCAGGTCACGAGAGGGTCCTAAGCAACAAGTTTCCCTAATTTACCTCAAGCTTTGCTAAGTGATTCATAAAGGTTAAATCTTTAGGGTCAAAAAGGAAGAGCATTTTGGCCCTATGCTAACCCAAATGTTCCAGGAAGTCAAGTGATCTAATTCCCAGAGTTTGATCTACAACTCAAGCAACTAACTACCTAAGGACAGAAGCACAGGACACAGAATGCAACATGGTGTGCTAGCATCCGTACAGATAGAGGACTTTTGAGATAGATGAAAACACTAAATAATGCAACTAGTAACCTGACTAAGATATTTTATGCTATACGAGAATGTAAAGGAAATACAAAAATAGACTACAACAAGAAGAATACTTTAACTAGATACACTTGAATTGACAAAGGAAGGATGAGAAGATAGTACCAAACTTCATGCAACTTGATTCTTCGAATATTTGTAACCGAGAAGTACCTACACATAGAAGAACAAGAAAATGTTGGGGTTGTATTTAGAGGACTGCCTCAATCAGTCCCCCACTTTGGTGTTTCCACCTCCACAGACTGCCGGATAGTAACGATTGTATAAAAAGATGATAAAGAGAGTATAGAAATGGAAATACCAAGCAATAATCCAATGCAATATGCTACAATATAAATACGATAATGCAAAGGTGAGTGAAAATGGTGGATATCACCTTCTCAACCACATGCTCTCAAGGAAAATGGAGGAAGGAGGAAGCTTGCAAGCTCTCCAAAGCCAACGTTGTCACAACAAGGAAGAGGAGGAGACAACAAAACATCAACTTGCAACTACAATGGAGGTGATGGTGCAACTTGAAGGAGTTGAAAGTGAGTGTATAGAATGAATTTGATCAAGAAGTTGTCCAAAAGATTTAAGATGGAAAACGGGAAAAATAAATCAACAAAGGGAAAAATATTATTTTAATATTTTGGGCGAAAGGGTTTCTCCTGAAACTTTATGTGCCATGTATAGGCCATGTAATTTCAAGAGAAATTGTTTCAACCAAAAATATTTAGGTCAAAAATATTTCGCTCAAAACTATTTAGTTGGTTGAAAGTGTGACACATGCTTGTGCTTTTACCCTTTATTCTTTCTAAATGAAAATGAATATTAAGTGAAGTGTTTGAGAAAATATGAAATTTGTTGTACTTGTATGGATCTCTAGCTAAGAGTAGCTTTGATGATTGGTTTGCATGAGATGCCTTGATGATAGTGATTGATGCACATTTAAATTCAATATGATCTAAAATTTTAATCTATCTTTATTTTACCTTGAGAATGAGATATGTTGAAAATCTTGATTGGGTTGTATATTGATTTTATTAATGTTTGGATGATGACTTAGTCTACCAACTATGATTATCTTGGTCATACTTCTATTTCTACTAATTTTTTAACCTTAGAAGAAGAAGTGTGATGTTATTTTTTAGAAATAGAGACCATGTCATTGATGACATAAAGGGGCATTTGAAGCTATTTTCATCACAATCAAGGTCTTTCAAGTATTTAAGGTATGAGAAACCTCACTATGGATTAGTTTTAGTAACTTGCTAACCCTGTATTTAATGATTATGTTCAATTAAGTTATTTTTAATATGGTTTAAAAAAGAATGGAATAAATTTCCTTATGATTATTTTTATAGGTGAGGGAAACTACATAGTATGAGTTATCAAATATGGAAAAGTATGTTATCTTTACATTTAGCTTGTGCATAGTTACATGTTGGGATTTATGATATGATAATGTTATGTACTTACAAGAATAATGTTTTTTTACAAGTCTAAAGTGAAGTTGCACGAATATGGTAGTTCCATTAAAAAAATGGTTTGACATGATGTAAGAACCTATCCAACAATGATAACAAGTAGAATTTGCTGCTTGCTTGTCATCACAAATGGTGGTAAACTTGGAAGAAAATATGGCTTGGTCAATAGGGAAGGATTGGGAAATGAAAAGTGAGTATTATGAAGTTGTTTATATATTTTTTGAAATCATGTATGATTCAGGTACGTATAAAAAATTCAACATAATTTTTTCCTTTAACAATGTATTTTATTGAACATAATGATGTGTTGAGAGGGGGGTGAATCAACATATCTTAAAACTTAACCATTTCCATTTGTAGATTAGAAACACATCACATAAAGAAAAAAAAAACATATGCATCACATGAAAAAATCAATATTTTTACATGGAAAACTCAATGAGGGAAAAACCACTGTGAGGATTAACTCACAATATATGTAGCTCACTACTAACAAGAATTATAATTTTTAAGGCTCGTTGCCTATGGATTTATAGACTAAGGTATATAACCTTAGAGAAAGATACAAAGGACATGATGAGACTCACTATCTCAAAGTAGTATACATGAAGAATATAATGAGAAAATCTATTATGAACTACTTTGAGGAAACATCTAACATATGTTGAAGCTGAAGTCATTATTTCACACAATTTTCCCTTCACACTAATTTAAGACACTTCATCTCTTTCATTCGGCTCTAACTCAAATTACTATCAATCATCAACTTCACAAAATAATTTGATCTTCTATATATATCCTCTTCAATAACACAAAACACCACTTAATTCGGCTCCAAGATGATTGTTGGATGAAATCATTGATATTGTATGGGTTAGCTCCAAAACACATCCAAAATCAAAGAGATTTATTTGTGGATAATCATATGCTATTTCAAGGCCCAAATGCATCACAACACATTCTTCAAGACAAGATTAATTGATCAAGATCAACCACAGAGAATGAAACAAGTCATGTCGGCACAAATAATATCAATATATCAATGTTCTCACTATTTGACTTCACACAGCTAGGGAGGTACCAAAATCATCATGTGAACCAATATGTGGGAATTTTAGATCATGCACAATATCATTGAACCTTTTACTTAAGTATCTGATCATAAAATTTTGGCGTAAGAGGAGAAACCCATTGAAATTACAAGAACAGAGCATTTCAGACAAGCTATAGCAAATTGATATTTGAAAACTAATCTTGCAGACCACCAAAACACCTGAGACTTTTATGGAATAAATCATACCCTTTTGTGAACATATTCCCATGTCAGCATGGTCACATCTATCTCACTAGAGGAATGCAGAGCATTCCAACAAGCTTTAACATTATATTGCACTAACCAAAACACTATTAGCTCTAACTCTTTATGCGAAAGGTGTAAGACTTAATTTCTTGGATATAATACCTTCACAACATAGCCAAATTATCTCTTGATCTACAAGACAAGAACTTACTCTACAGAAGGATGCATACCAAAAATTCATGACTTTGTTATAGCAAATACACTGTTAGTACCTTTTCCAATATTTTGCAACTTATCTCAATGTGCAGTACACCAATCATGAATGATATTATCGTAGACATGCAAGGAACATATTGGAACAAGTGTACCAACCACCGCATCACTCATAGACACTAGTCAAATCACCATTTATACATCTAATTGTATTGTTGACTATATTTATGCACTTGCACACTATCTCTAGAATATATGCAAACTTCATTATACACATCTGGCATTAATGACAACCCATAATAGGTTGACATCAATGAAAAAACCTATTGCCAACAATCTCCCCCTTTGTCATTGATGGCAACACCCATATGTTCCTCACCCCCTTTGACATCAAGGGCAAAGGGCACGATATCTTCTATTTACAACATCTCAAAAATGTATGACCTCCCTCTTACTACATACTCCCCCTGAGATGGAGATACCCCAAAACTAATGGTACATAAAAAATCACAATATATTTAGTTGCTCCAAATTTGTAGTCCAATATATTATTGTTGAGGTGAGAATGTGATTTTTACATTCAAAATCTATGCACGATTCCTTAGCCTCATTTATTTTACTTGGAGTTTTCATTTTCTGACCCAATTCTACTGCTTTGACCATCAATCTAGACAATGATGCAAGCCACACATTAATTGCTTCTCTTAGCAGACAAATTTGTTTCTTTAATTGTTCTCTTTGATCCAGAAGCAATGTCAATTGTACATGGAGATTTTCAATTTGTGCCATGGTGGATCCATCCATATCTCTTGATACATCATATGTTTTGGCCAATTATGTAATTTGTGACTCAATAGAGTCAATTTGAATTTTGATATCTTTGGTGGAGCTTGGTCATTTGAAACAAAATTGATAAATAGTTGTTACTTCATTCACACAATCCGTAAACATTTCTATATTTTCCTGCAATTTATTGTTTACATTAGCACATCGGTCTAAAGCTTCACCCATTCTCTTGTCTTTTATCTTTCTCAAGGCCTCTTGTTTTGCCTTTTGTTGTAAGTGAGAGGAGTGATCCTTGAAGGAATCCATTAAGAGCTTTAGATTTTGTTTCGGAGGCAGGGAGATATCAATCTTTACTTCTGGTAGACCTTCCTAAATAGTCTTGACTGCCCCCATCAACTAATTCACTCTTCTTTGCATGTTCTTGTAGTATTTCTTTTCTTGCAGAGGCATGCAAAGTATCACCAAGTTGTAGCTTATGGAGGGGAGAGATGTTTTCCAAGTCAACTTTTACCTCATGTGTTGGAATTTGCAAAAGTTGAGAAGTAAATATCAGTTGAAATTGTATTTACATCTCCAATAGATCTTTGAGAGAGTTTGTAGATGAAGAACCTTGACCTCTTTCCATAGAAGCATATTTCTTCTCAACTTTTTTTACTTCTGCATCCTGAACTTTCTTTTCCTCTTCTTTCCCATCTTTTTCTATCTCCATACCAGAGACTTCTTGCACCTTGTGTACATTGAAACATCTTTTCCTTCTTTATATTTGGAAATTTCTTCCATTTCTTTATCATCTTTCTCCAAGGGAGACACATTATGTTCTTTGTCAGATTTAGTGTTCTCCAAAGGTGAGACACTTATTTTACTCTAATCCCCTGCACCTTGTGCACTTGCATTCTCTAGAGGAGAAATCTCCTCATTCAGTTTGATATTTTCAACTACCACATTATCTTTAGTCATATTAACCTCAAAAGTTGATGTATCTAAGTCATGAGAAGACACATGAGGTATATCTAAAGTATCCAGAGGAGCTTGATCATAAATGATTTCAGCATTCTTTAATACTTCCAGAATTTTTTGTTGTCTTTTCTTGAGTTTCATTCTCAATCCTCTTTATTTCTTCTTTATCATTCCCCATCAAAACATTTATTCTTTGTTTGATTATATATTCTTGTGCCTCATATTGAGACAATTTGACCCTTTCTTCATGGGATATGGATACACCAAACTTTTCTAATGCATGTTGCCTCATCCTTGCTTCTTCTAAAACATCTTCATTCCTTTTTTTACTTAGCACATCTACTAGTCTTGTCAGAATTTGATCAATGATTTCACTTAGAGCCATATTGAAGCTGCACATATAAATAATTATTTCTTTCTCAATAGTGACCTTGTCAGAAGGGGGCATTACATCATAAATTTTAGCAACTTTTTTTAGTGCATCATGCTATACAATCACATTGATAGTAGCCTCAAGTTGTAGAGGCACATGTTTAGATGTTTTCGGAGGTGACTTCATTGTTTCTTCTTCAATTTATTTTCTTATGGATATCTCTTCTTATTCTTCTTCTTGTCTTGTATTCTTCTTCCTCCGCTTAAATACATAGGATTTCAATTCTTCTTCTTCTTCTTCCTCATCATCATCCACATTTACTAGAGTAAAATTTTCCCTTATTTCTTTCTACTTAGCTCTTGGATTCTTTCTTTCAATAGTCTTGGCTTTTACCGAAACATTAGTAGTAGCTCTTTTTCTGCTAGGAGATTCAATTTAGTAGGTCTAAAAGTTTTAGTAGTAGCAGGGGTAGACTTTCGTGAGATCTCCTTGGTCCTTGTGGAGTGGTATTGGAACCTTGTGATACATCCATAGAACCCTTGGATATGTCAATCACCCTTTTTAACTATAAAATCATTTTTCCTACTTTCTTCTTTGCCTTTTCTTCTGCATTCTTCTCCACTTGCTTTTTGGTTATTTCATCATAAGTTCCAAATCTCTCAACTATGACATCCCTAGGTTTGTTGAGCAATATTTTAGCATATGCAATCCATTTCTCTCAAGAATTTCATAGGGAAGCCTTGTAATCCAAGAAGTCCTTGGTTCAACTGCTTCCATGTAACAATTGTCTTTATCAACCATGAAAGTGATCACATCCTTGTACCTTTCTAAAACTTGAGAGGGTATTATATCTCTACTTTGCATTTCACTTTGGAAGGTTTTAAAGAAACCCCAAAATATTTTGTTGCATTGAGTGGTGTTCGGAAAGCTACGCATATGATCCTTTAGTTGATGTGAAAAAGGAATATTCTTTTTCCAGACCACATTCTTGAAACTAGGTATTTCTTTCATGAAATAGAGCATAAGGAAAATTATCAAATGATGCAGGAGCATCTAGGAAAAGTTAGCTTTCAAGATTCGATACAAATTCAATTTAATCATTCATGTGTTAGGAAAGGCGAACATAAATACAAGTATGTTATTTTGCAAATAAAATTTTTAATCAATTGTTTTTTGGAATGTCAAAAGATAATTTGAAAGAGATTATGTTTTGCTTCAAATGCTCATTGAGAGGCAATGCCTCATATTCCCCTCATCCTCCAAACTCTATTTTAACACAATAGTGAAAATGAGAGGGGGTGGTAAAGGGGTAGTGGCCAAAGGAAGACATCAAGGTCGTAAAGGGGAGAAACGTGTGCAAATCTCTTCCCTTTACCCGTGCCATGAAATAAGAAGGAATGTTAATGCAAATCAGGTAGAATGCATTAATTTGAGAAGGCAGATTGCAAACTACGAGGCAAAGAAGGAAGCAACATTTGTGTAGTAAGAATAAATGTGAAGGTATGCAAAGGCAACAAAATGATGAGCAAAGTTAGAACTCCATCGAGTGAAGCATACGATAAGGTGAAGGAAAATCACACCAATTTCATGAGTATTTGAGGGTTTCAAATTACAAACTAATGTGTAGCAGATGTAAGGAGTGGAGTAGAAGATAAAAGAAAGAAAGTAGAGAGAAGGAGGAGTGAAAAGATCTAAAGAAATCATACTAGATCGGCAAGCTAGGTAAGTCACTATTAAATTGAATAAAAATAAGGGAGAAAGACCACAAAATGAAGATGCAATAAAGAATTATTTATGGGCCGATGATAGAGTGAACCCTTGATCACGTAGAGGAAAAATTGTGCCCATGAAATGAATCAAGATTTGTTTCAATATCAGCCTTTGTAAGTGAGGGTTGTAGATTGGGAAAATAGCACCATATTTGACACAAAGGAGATTGTGAAGAAGTGGATAAATGAGAGGTGAAGACAATGCCTATGATAGAGATAAGATTGTGATTTTAACATTTAAATTTAGATTCAAATAATAGAGTAGAAAAGAGGCTGACTGAATGGAGTATGGAGCGACAATGGGTAGTGAAGGGAGAACATGGGGGTCAAGCCTATGAATTGGGCTGAGTAGATAAGAGAAAGAGAGGGGAGATGAAGAGTCCAATTGGAAAACAAAGATGCATCAGATGCTTGGTAGTTGTAATATAAAATGTATTTCTTGAAATCTGAATAATAAAGTGGTTGTTTACCTGCAAGTTTGAGGCTATTATTGTGCAATCATTAAGGATTAAAAATTGACACAAGTAATTGTCAATTTTTGGATTTAATCGATTATTGAGTTGTAATTTGAAATTTGTGTGGAATTGGGTGATTTGTATTTTATTTACATCAGATTGGTATCAGAGCTAGAAGACCCTGAGAGTGCAAGGTATGCACCAGGACAAGAGAGTTGTGAGAGAAAGTTTGTTGCAGGAGTGAAAGAGATTTTGTAACTGCTATCCTCTAGCAGAGATAAAGTTAGGTAGAAGGTATAGAGTTCCTCCACTGAGAGAAGGTGGGTAGAGGAAAAATCTTCCAGGACTCTTTTGGGTAGAGAGGTAGTTGTGTGAAGATATGTTGTGTGAAGGAAGATTACATGAGATGAAGTGGAATGTTTGTGAGAATTGAAGATGCAGTTGTGTAGCCCCACATGGTTTGATTCTTGTTCAAGTTGCTTTATGCTATGTTTGGTTGCAATTACTTTGACACTGGATACATTTTGTTATAATGTTTTGATTGCTACTATTGAGCGACAACTATTATTGTGGGATGTAGTTATCTGATTATTGTTTCACTTGCATTATGGATTAATGATATTGTAGAGTTAACATGAGATGTAATGAGATTATTGGAATTATGATGGAAGTGTCAGTTTCGATGAGTGTATTGGTGAAGAGGACGAGTTCGCATCACTCGCTTGCGAGCGCCCTACGAATCCGTAATTCCTTCTTCACGGTGTGTATTATATGCTGGATATATCGTATGATGTTGTTTACTTGGTTGCAGGATTGCAGGTACATGACATTGACTCCACCTGGTTTCACAGGTTTGAGCGTGTCGATCCAACGGTTAAGTTGAACGGGAGATAGTAGCTAGGTAACATGTGTCAAGTTTACACCCTAGCCTTAGTGTGTCGTCAGTTGTGTGTGTCGAGTTATTGTCTGTCTTGTTTTAATGTTATTTATTTCTGAAACATTCTTGATTTGGAAATAGATATTTAAAATAATTGCATTTAAATCATATTGATGGTTATTTAATTTAAATAATGCAATGTGGATAAAAGTTTATACTTAAATTAATTAATTATATTTAGTTTATTTAATTAATTAAATTTAATCCAAGGGGGTTGAATTTAGTTATTAAATAATTAAATTAATTAATTAAACGTGATGCAAGAGAATGAAAGGAAATAAAAGAATTGAAATTAATTTTGGAATTTTATATAGACGTGTGGGAATTAAATTAGAAATTGTAATTAAATGTTTATTTGGGAAATTGGTTGCAACTTTGGAAATTAATTTATTATTTGAAATTTCATTTTAAATTGAAAGTGGGTTTTTGAAAAGTGAAATTGAAATTGAAATTAAAATTGAAATTGAAAGTGAAATTGAAATTGAAATTGAAATTGAAATTGAAATATCTAATTTGCATGTAATGTGAATTAGGGTTGTAAATATTGAAATTGAAATTGAAATATCTAATTTGCATGTAATGTGAATTAGGGTTGAATTAGGTATTTTTGATTTATAAGAATATATGTTTTAATTTTAGGGTAGAAAAATCTTTTAGAAAGAAAAAAATACATTTTTTACAGCAGGGAAGAAATTTTGGAAAATTTGCACAAGGGTTTGAATAAAGTTTGATTGTAGAATTGATTGAAGGAAAGATTGTTTGCATTTGTTGGATTTTGGATTGGATTCATTGGAGGATTGAAGAAAATTAAGGAAATCTTTGGAGGAGGCTTGCATCAGAAATTCATCTCTTCATGTAGCTTCTTGTACCAGGTTTTCCTCTTTGTGTTTTATTGTTCTTGATTGTTTTCTTTAAAATAGTAATGATTAAAGATTTGTTTGTTAAATTTGTTTTAGAAAATAAATTTGATATTAGAAGAAAAAAATTAAACAAATTTACAGCCTTTGCTTGTGAAAATTCTTGAGTGAAAATTGTGAAAACCTTAGTTGAATTTAAATTATTTGGAGAAATTGATTTTATTGTTATTGAAATCAAACATAGAGATTGAACAATGCATTTAGAATGTTTTTAGAAAATGAAACCCTTTGTTATTATTAAAAATCGGATTTTAAAATCTGCAGTATAGTTATATTTCATGGTAAAATGGTCTGGTTGCGCCACCTATAACTTCACTTTTACAAACTGGGTTTTCAAGAAATTTAAAGAGTTTTTGCATTTTGATATTTTCTTAACCTTGTCCAAAAATCGCAAATACTCAGATCGTAATTTTTGAGTTATGCTTAAAACATGAGACTGCTGTTAAATTATTTTCCCATGGCTGTTCTGAAAATAAAATAATAATAAATTGATATTTATAAATATTAATATTTTATGTATTGTTATTATAATATTAAAATATTATTTAATAATATTTTATATTATAATTTATAATATTAAAGTATTATATTTATTTATATTATTTTGAATAAAATTTGTATATTAAATTAGTGGAATTAAAATTATAAACATATGAGAAATTATTGTTATTTTAAAATGGCTTGTTAAAGTTTAATTGAAGGAGTTAAATATTTGATTTAAAGAATGCATAATTTAAAATTGAATTGTAGAATTTAAATCCATATGTAAAAGGTCCAATTATTAATTTGATTTAATTGAAAAAATATATTTATATTTTGAAATATTGATGATAAAGGATATTTTATTTTGAATTAATCAATTTGATATTCTGCAAAGGATAGAAGATATATTAATGATTAAATATATTTAAATATATTAATTTATATTTAGTATATATATAGTGAAGGTATATATCCATTTGAGAGAATAAATAATATTTTATTTTATTTTATTCTGTTGTTTGCAAATTGGGTATTATTAGTGTTTTAAAAGAGATAATTAGTATGTGTAGAAAATGTATAGAGAAAGATATTTTTTTAATAGAAATAATTACTTGATTTAAAAAGGAAATGGTTATTTTGTTAATATGATTGAAGAAAATATATTGAGATGTATATATATATTCATGAGTATTTTCAATCAGTATTTACCTTGTTTTATTAAAGTGTGTGTGATTTAGTTTTGCATGAAGAATTTAAAAGATAAGTTTTGAATGCGTAGTCAAAGAGATAAGCCAAAAGATATTTTTTTATACATTGATGAAATTGCATATTTTTAAATGAATAGTTGATGAGACATAGACTCCGGATAGAAAATTGGAAAAGATTGTTTGCAATAGTGTTAGGTTGCATTATAAGTAAATTTAGGAACTAACTACATTGAAAAAGGAAAATAGTTATTATGTTCTATTTAGTTCCATAGAGAAATCTAGTCATTGTGAATGGAATATTAATGGTGTCTATATAATATGGAGCATATATATATATATACATATATATTCAGTGTAAAATTCATTATCGTATTTTATTTTAATGAGATGCATGCAATGTATTATTGAATAGAGATTTAAAAATGGATTGATTAGTGTATATGAAAATGGATAGAGAAACAATATGTTATTATATAAAGTGATTGAATGTTTTAAATAGAAAATTGAATGAAATGTAAGATTTGGTTAGGAAATGGAAAAAGTTTACTTGCATGGATTTGTGTCGATTTAAAAGTAAATTAAGAAGTTGTTTTATTGATGACGCAATCAACTATGTTATTTATTAAATTCTATTTAGATTAATTGAATCATTGTGATTGGATTATGAAAGAGATATGGATTTAGTATATCCAAAAGTAGTATCTTCCTCATGCTTATCTTAAAAGATTTAATTCTTTGTATTTAGTAAAGGGAAGTAAGTTTAATTGTTTTAGATTTCCAATAATGAAAAGGGAAATAGGGGTTATGATTATTTTAGATGATCTACTTATCATGTCTTTGACATTGTCAACACTACCTATTGAATGAGTATGGATTTAGGAAATCCAAATATTAGATTTGATTGATGACTTGAATGCTTTTGTTGCTATGTCGTCAAGTTACATTGTTGGTTTTGGGATTTAGTGTTAGTCCTAAATTATAAGTCTTCCAGAAGAACTTAGAGGATAAGGGTTATTGAATCTTTATGCCATCCAGTTGTTTTCCCTTGGGTAGTGCATGTTCAGTTTTACCCGATTTTCATGAACGGGGATGTTTGCACCTCCTTGGTTTAGGAGCGGATTATGGGATCCATGTCTCCTTGTATGGAGTGACCTTGTTATGTGGTTTCATCTTGTTGCCTCCTGTGAAAGGAGTGGACTATGTGTTGTTTCCTCCAAGATGTTTGGAGTGAGTTTCTATTATTTGTATCCTCCTTGTGTTGGAGTGGATTATGATGCCTAGTTGGTATACACTTGTGGTTCCCTTGGTGGATTGTTTGGGTGTGTGTTGTCGAATAGAAGAGTGGCTTCTGTTAGGTGCCAGAGCCCAAAGAGGTAAACTGGATAACCTTCAGGAGTGATTTAAACAAGTGATAATTAAAATAATGTACTTAGAAGATTAGGACTAACTTCTCACATTAATCAAGATAATTTTACCTCACTCATAGACACAAGGGCTTGTTTAGACTTGGGATGAGTGAGAAGGCCTAGAATGACAAGATCAACTATCTAGTTCTTGCGAGAGGTAGTTGATTCCGCATGAGTGAGTATGAGTGCCGGGATTCAGTTGAGGCCACCAGGATTACTTGTGCAGGAGCCTATGAAGAATGCCCAGAGGAGATCTCATGACAAACCTTGCGATGACACTCTATCTATGACAACTGTTGTTAATTATTTTATGTGTATGGTTATTTGAACATACTTGATCTACTTTATGTCTAGAAGCAATGTGACCTATGTCAGTGATGTTGGAGTTGTACTTGCATTGTACTTGATGTGTACATGTATGGTATTTGATTTGTACTTGTATTGTACTAGATTTGTACGTGCATTGTATTTGATTCGTACTTGTATGGTGAATGAGTTGTATTTGATTTGTACTTGTATGGTGAATGAGTTGTATTTGATTCGTACTTGTATAGTGAATGAGTTGTACTTGTTAATTCTTTTGGTTGGTTATAACAGTATGAGTCAGTATGAGTCTGCCTTTGGTTAGTGGTTGCAGATCTTAGTCCATGTTACTTTGTTACTATCTCCTAGCATGGGGGGTGGGCCTTCGGGTACCACATTGGTTGGGTGGAACATGCACCAAAACCGTTGGGTCCCCATCGATCTTCAGTACTTGGTGGCGAGACATCCAGATGGACAGCTCGCGGTTCTTGTTGTATTATCTTGTATTGTAATATTTTAATTTGTATATGATATTTTATCCCTCTTATGATTATGAGGTGGAGTTATGTAATTGTAATACATTTGTACTAGTGTCTCATTCTGAGAATGAGTGATGTAACTATTGGATTAAGATAATGTTTATGAGATTGTATCTTGGTTGATTATCTTATTATGTTATGTGGTATTCTTATGATGTATGATGTTTATTTCATAAAGTTCATAAGGCTATGGTTATATGTAATATGTATGTGTGGGTTTAAGTAATCCTAACCTTGTAGCCTTAGAGGTTGTTGTTAACTAGTAAGTGAATGTGTATGTTAAATGCACTTTATAAAAAAAAAAATTTGGTTCGCTTATGATGTTAATTGCAACTTCCTTTTAAGGTTACCATAGGACATTCTGATTGTAGCATGGAACTTTCCAAAGCAGACAATGTGCAGAGACTTGAAGACATCCAAAAAAGGATTTCAAACATGGCTCACATGTTGCCACCCTCCATTCAAGTGAAACTTGAATATTTTCTTCCCTAGGAGTATGATGTAGGAGCATCCGAGCGAAGTCAACTTTCAGGATTCGATACAAATATAATTTAATCATTCATGTGTTAGTAAAGGCGGAGATGAATACAAGTATGTTATTTTCCAAATACAAATTTAATCAATTATTTTTTGGAATTTGAAAGAGATTATGTTTCGCTCGAATTGCTCATTGAGAGGCAACACCTCATCTTCCCCTCTTCCTCTGAACTCTATTGTAACACAATAGTGCAAGTGAGAGGGGGCGGTAAAGGGGTATTGGCCAGAGGAAGATATCAAGGCCACAGACGGGAGAAAAATTTGCAAATATCTTCCCTTTACCCGTGCCATGAAATAAGAAGGAATGCTAATGCAAATCAAGCATAATGCATTAATTTGAGAAGACAGATTGCAGACTACGAGGCAAAGAAGGAAGCAATGTTTGTGTAATAAGAATGAATGTGAAGGTATGCAGAGGTACAAGAATGATGAGCAGAGGTAGAACTCCATCGACTGAAGCATACGATAAGGTGAAGGAAAATCATGCCAATTTCATGAGTATTTGAGGCTTTTAAATTGCAAACTAATGTGTAGCAAATGTAAGGAGTGGAGTAGAAGATCAAAGAAAGAAACTATAGTGAAGGAGGAGCGACAAGATCTGAAGAAAGAAGACTAGATTGGAGTATGTGGGCTAGGAAAGCCACTATTAAATCGAATAAAAATAAGGGAGATAGACCACAAAATGAAGATGCAATGAAGAGTTGTTTATAGGTCAATGATAGAGTGAACCCTTGATCATGCAGAAGAAAAATTATTCCCATGAAATGAATCAAGCTTTGTGTCAATACCAACCTTTGTAAGTGAGGGTTGCAAACTGGGAAAATAGCACCATATTTGGCACAAAGGAGATTGTGAAGTGGATAAATGAGAGGCGAAGACAATGCCTATGAGAGAGATAAGATTGTGATTTTAACATTTAAATGTAGATTCAAATAATGGAGTAGAAAAGAGGGTGACTTAATGGATTATGGAGCAACAATGGGTAGAGAAGGGAGAACATGGGGGTCGAGCCTATGAACTGGGCCAAGTAGATAAGAGAAAGAGAGGGGAGATGAAGAGTCTGATTGGAAAATAAAGATCCATCAGATGCTTGGCAGTTGTAATATAAAATGTATTTCTTGAAATCTAAATAATAAAGTGGTTGTTTACCTGCAAGTTTGAGGCTATTATTGTGCAAACATTAACGATTAAAAAATTGACACAATTAATTGTCATTTTTTGGATTTAATCAATTACTGAGTTGTTGTAATCTGAAATTTGTGTGGAATTGGGTAAGTTGTATTTTCTCAGCATCATCAAAGTACCATACCAGAAGTTGTAGCATGACTCTGTGTTTTTGTGCAAATTCTCCAATAGTTGTTGATGCAAGAGTTCACAGAGATCATAATATTCTCCTTCCTTTACCATCTAATGTGTAGTATAGATGGTGGTGGTTGTAGTTGAACCCTCTCTCTTTGCGTAGTAAATTTTATATGCAATACACATTGTGGCATACCAAACCCCAAGGTCAATGATGTCATCTACAGTTAAGGTTTTTTTATCAAATTTAGCTCCAATAAGTTTCATAACTTCTTCATTATTTACAAATTTCAGTGTTGGTACTGGTCTAGTGGAGCACAAACCAATCCTTGATAGCTTCCTTTATGATTAGATAGGGTTTATCAAGCCAAAAGATATCCTCATGAATTCAACTTAAAGCAGTTTTGACCCATTCATCTTCATAGAATTTTTTCGGAAAACCCTTCCACACATCTAATAGTCCTTTTAGTTCCACATTCACATATTCAAGCTTCAACTAAAAATCATCACCCAGGAGATGATTGAATTTGAACTCTTCCATCTTCAAAATTTGTATTCATTCAACTTTGAATGAATGTAGATGTAGAAATCATTTGAATGTAGTACATTGATAGGAACATGGGAGAATGCTCCATCCTTGTCCATTTCCATGGATTTGTATGAATGTTTCTTAAATATTGGTCTTGTCCTTAAAACAACATCAATGGAAATTGGTGTAGCCATGATATCACAAGGGTTTTTTCATGTAAACCAAAGAAATACCTGTGAATTTTGCTTGTTAGGGTTTGCACACACTTCTCTGAACACCTTCTTCACTTCCTCTACTTTTGCATGCACTTGATATCATTGAATGAAATCAATTGTGATTAATTTGAGATCAAATATGCTTCATACCAACCCTAATTATTCTACATTAAATGGATTTCTTGGTTTTGGAATTAGCAACTTTTTATTGTCTATAAAATCATAGAACTACATGATCTTTTAGGACTATTCTGTAAAAGGTGTATTTTCTTTGGAACCATGACCAACCGAATTCATATGACTATTCACCATTATGCTAAAGACTTCAAAATATCATGCATTTCAGGGGTTTGAAAAGATCTACAGTTGCAACTCCCCATGAGTCAATGCATTCAATTTAGTTATCGGAGAACTCATCTATAATATCTTGAGGTAAAAATTCATTCTTCTTCTCCCAGACTTTGTTCATCTCCTTCTTTTGTTGACTAATCACATGCCTCTTTTGAGGAGTAAAAGATATTACACTCTTTCCCTTGCAGAATCTTCCAATGTGTCCTAGTTTATTGCAATTGTAGTAGATGATACTAGCTTGTGGAGAAAAAATTATTCTTCTTATATTTTATCTACAATTAGTAGCCTTATGACTGAACTTGTTGCATGTGTAGCAGTAGCCAAAGAAGGATTGAGAGGCCATAAAATTATTCGTTATTACCTTACTTCTGCATTCATTGGATTTTTGTCCAAGTTTGTTACAATCATAGCACTGACCATAAAATAATTGAGTCTTCATAGAATTGTACCTTGAAGGCATGAAAGAGTTCCAAATCATCTTGCTTCAGCATTCAACTGCCTTATGACTGAACTTATTACAAGCATTGAAATTACCATTGAATTTGGTGGGAGCAGTTTCTTAAGGAGTAGGCTCCCTGAAGTTCTTCTATTTTATCTGGATAGGAATGAATCCTTCCCCCTTTCTGTTGTATTAATTTTGCTTTGCATCTCTGGAGGATATCTCCATAGGCACTTCAAGGCAAGCATTTTCCTCTTTTTTTTTAGATTGGCCTTCAATTTTGAAGTTGTCATATATAGTTTTTGATGCTTTGATCATGGGACTTTCCCTTTTTCAAAACCAAGTCCAAATTTCTTTTTTGAGGGTTTTTGAAAGTTAATTAACTCATCAAGAATTTAAAAACCTCCTCTCATTTTTAGACCTTTGTCAATTTTCTCTTTAGATTTTTTAAGTTCTTTTTTTAGGGATACAATATCTTCCTCAAGCTTTAAACATTCAAAACTTTTGTTATTGAGCTTGGTATTCAGGCCATCCGTAATCCTCTTGCCTTCTTCAACTTTGATTTTTAAATTTGACATCAAATCATCAGCTTCTTTGGATTTCATTTCACATTCACTTCCTCCTATTTGAGCTTCTAGTTTGTCAATTTCTTCCTTTGATTCTTTCGCTTTAAACTTTAATTTTTCGATTGTTTCTTTTGAATTTTCCATAATGCACTCATATTTGAAATTTTGTAACCTTGCTTCATCCAAATCTTCAAGATCAGACTTGAGTTCTCCTTCAAAATCTACTTCACAATTTCAAATTGATATCCCAACCTTTAGGTTCCATTGATTCAAGATTTGGTTGTGGAATAAACATATCATTGATTTCTGCAACATACCCCATGTGTTCAAGAGTAGGATCAAACTTAGCTATTAATCTTCTTAAGGCACTTAGCTCTGATACCAATTCTTGAACACAATGATGTGCTGAGAAAGGGGGTGAATCAACACATCTTAAAACTTAACCATTTCCCTTTGTAGATTAGCAACACATCGCATAATTGCAAAGAATAGAAAAGAACACATGCATCACATGAAGACACCAAGATTTTTATGTGGAAGACCCAATGAGGGAAAAACCATATTGAGGATTAACTCATAATATGTGTAGCTCACTAATAACAAGAATTACAATGTTTAAGGCTCACTGTCTATGGACTTGCAGACTAAGGTATACGACCTTAGATCAAGATACAAAGGACCTGATGAGACTCACTATCTCAGAGCAAGATACATGAAGAATATAATGAGAAAAATTATTATGAACTAATTTGAGGAAGCATCTAGCATATGCTGAAGCTGAAGTCACTATTTCACACAATTTTCCCTTCACATTAATTTTAGACACTTCATCTCTTTCATTCTTCTCTAACTCAAATTACTATCAATCATCACATTCACAAAATAATTTTATCTTTTATATATGTCCTCCATAAGAACACAAAACACCACTTAATTTGGCTCCAAGATGACCATTGGATAAAACATTTGATATTGTATGGGTTGGCTCCAAAACACATCCAAAATCAAAGAGATTCAATTGTGGATAATCATATGCTATATTAGGGCCCAAATGCATCACAAAAAATTCTTCAAGATAGTATTAATTAATCAGGATCAACCGCAGAGAATGAATCAAGTCATGTCAACCCAAATAGTATCAATATCATCAACATTCTCACTGTTTGACTTCACACAACTGGGGAGAAACCAAAATCATCATATAGATTGAGATGCAAGAATTGTAGATCATACACAATATTCATTAAACCTTTTTCCTTAAGTATCTGATCATAAAATGTTGGTGCAAGAGGAGAAATCCATTGAAAGTATAGGAACAGAGCATTCCAGAGAAAGTTGTAGCAAACTGTCATTTGAGAACTGATCTTGCAAACCACCAAAACACTTAAGACTTGCAAGGAATAACTCATAGCCCTTTTTGAATATATTCCCAAGTCCGCATGGTCACATCTATCTCATCAGAGGAATGTGGATCATTCCAACAAGCCTTTAACATTATATTGCACTAACTGAAACACGGTTAGCTCTAACTCTTTTTGTGAAAGGTGTAAACAGATTTCTTGGATATAATACATTCACAACATAGCCAAATTATCTCTTGATCCACAAGACAAGAACTTACTTTGTGGAATGATGCATACCGAAAATTCAAGACTTTGTTATAGTGAATACACTAGTAATACCTTTGCCAATATTTTGCAACTTATCTCAATGTGTGGTACACAAACCAGGAATGATATTATCGTAGACATGCAGGGAAAATATTTGAACAAGTTTACCAACCATCGCATCACTCATAGACACTAGTTAGATCACCATTCATACATCTAATTGTATTGTTGACTATATCTTTGCACTTGCACTATCTCCAAAATAATTACAAACTTCATCATACACATCTGACATCAATGACAACTCATAATAGGTTGACATCAATGAAAACACCTATTTCCAACATTATTCATCATTAATGGTAAAGGATGAAGAATTTTCTTGATCAAATTTGGTAAATGTTTGAGATTATTTAAAGAAATCTAGATAAATTTCAATAAAAATGAATTAATATTTCTATAATTGAATTTTTGGCATTTGTTTCATGTTATGCATAAAATAATCCATCGAGTTGATGATTTTTCTAGTGGACAAGGATGTCATATCATATTTTTTAATCTTATTTTAGACATAATTTTAATTATTAATCAATTATTCAAGGTGAGAAAAATAAATATTATATTTTGTATTGCACAATATTATGAGAATTGATATTTCTTTATTTCTGAAAAATCTTGATTCATTATGATTGATTTAATGTGCATAATATTGATACCCATTTGTAGTATGCAAGTTGATATCTTGTTTGATTCGAGATTATGATATTAATAGTAACTAAATATTGTTGTATTTTCTAAGGTGGATGGATAAAATTCTCCCCCTCTAGTATGTCAAGGGAGAATATCATCTTGGAGAGGATAATAGATATTGAAGTCACAACAAATGAATACTAACCTCAAGAACCCCACACACACTTGCACAAGTTTGTAGTATAGCTAAATAATGATGCTTAGATAGACATATAAAGATATATTTTAATATCTTCAAGTCGGTGTGTGTATTCTATCTTTACACGATTGCAAAATTGTGACAAATAAATTTAATTTAATGTTAGTAGCTCCAT
The DNA here is from genome assembly GCA_007115665.2 of Sequoiadendron giganteum. Taxonomy (NCBI): domain Eukaryota; kingdom Viridiplantae; phylum Streptophyta; class Pinopsida; order Cupressales; family Cupressaceae; genus Sequoiadendron; species Sequoiadendron giganteum. Next base: position 61,325,070 of record CM021108.1, on the reverse strand, counting down.
AATTTATTTCGTCATTTATATTTAAAATTGATTATTATTTACTTAATATTATATTTAATTTATTGTTGATAAGAATTAATAATATTTATATTAATATTAATATATACAATAGAATTATTTCTCTCCAATATAATTATGTTATAACATAACCAACCTATTACTTATTTTGAAAAAAGGGAGTGGCATAGAGTTCATTTAGGCCAATTAATATTCCTATCATTATTAAGGCATGATAATAATGGAAAAAGCAGTTGTGTGTTCCATGAAGGGCATTCAATTCTCTAGAGGGAGAAAAAATTATTTGCATGATATAACATTTTCAGAGATGAAAAGAGAGGGTCCAATAGTCTATAGGCCGTGTAGTGAAGATACTAGCAAAGATTGTGAAATCAGCTTTACACTAGTCAAATGCATTTGCATGCTTTAGAATGTAATCAAAGTATGAAACCAGATTTTACACTTGATATCTGCACTTGTATGGAAGTTTCCAAGCCTTTTCAACAAATCCATGTCATGTATTATGTTGCAATAATAGTTTTGTGCCTAGTTCATTGGCGCATGTCCATATTTGGAGCTATCGGAGCCATTGGGAATCAATGAAGGTGTTATCATTGACCAAAGATGATTAGTCAAAAGATAGGTGCACATGTGATGGACATGTAAACAATTAAGTGTTATATTTTATATTTTTAATCTCCTCAAGCTGGGCATGCTATTTCTTGAAGGTTTTGGTAGGTTATTTTGGAAACCAACAATGTTTTTCCTCTATAACACTCTTCTATATATTGATGCTTGTTCATTTGGAGAAGTTGGTTGGGAGGTGTTACCTATTTTAGCTACTAGCTCAAATAGGTAGATTTTATGTTTTTTTAAGGAAAAAGAGGGTATATTTTTACTCTACTATATTTATTCATGTGCGTAAATAATATCAGAAGAATACATCACTACAATTACATTATGCAAATGCATATCACATAGAAAAGAGTGCACAATCTTTTCAAAAATGTAGTCTTTATTGATAGTATAAATGCGTTTGTCTCACACAAGTTGTGGGACTAACTATCTGAATGCAAATGTTGGAAAAAACTATACATTTATAGATATGAAAATGAAATAATGCATATGTAGAGAGAGGGAACCCGTCATTTCCTGAATGACAAATCCCAATTGTCTTGTTTTGCATCATCTTTAGTTCTTTCCACTTGTCCTATCTCTAGTTGATACTCTCCTTGCTACTCCTAGGTTTCCTGCATTTGCGAGAAGAGTGTTGTTATAGAAATGAGGGATCACCAATCAATACATGTGCAAATATCCATAAACATATAATCTGATCCTCATGTGCATTAAGATAGCTTGCGGGCGTACCATAGATTTCCAGGAAAATAAGAAAGTTATCAAACACATATATCATATGCCCTGCTTTATCTAACATGTTTTCTCATTATGCAAGTGTAGGTCAAATCTTTTTTGTTGTTTTGTTTCATCTGATCATAAAATGTGGAGTGAAATGGGCTCCCACAAGGGTTGAACCTAGCATTTTTCCCTCTTGTTTTCTAAGAGGGGTATGAGTGTGGATTCCTCACACTTGTCAACTTTGAGTAAATACTCATCACCCATGATAATGAAGTCAACAATTTTTTCTATCATAAATGAAAGGTATTTATTCTATAGAGGAAAACAAAATCACAATGAAGAATATAAAACTATACATTCATAATTAGGACAATTTTTTTATGACAGTTGTTTTAGAAGGGCTTGCATAATTATAAGGTTATTGTGATAGTCATGGATAACTGATGACATATACATAAGAGAGAAAGGTCCAACTGAGAGAAGTAGTGCCATCATACTAAGTATCATTGTCACAAGATAATAAATGACATAGAATGGAGGATGACTTCCCAAATAAATGACAATCCTTATATTTTTGTGCATAGAAGTCCTAAAACATGCTTTGAATAAAGTGCATTCCTGACATGTTTTAGTGATAGTTTAGAAAAGAGAGTACCTCAGTGGAGATAGGAAGCTAATGCAACTAAAGAGTGATGCATTTCATTGAAGAACAGTGACAATCATGAGAAAAGAGTAGATGTAACTATGATGATGTTATGCATAGATATTGAACTTATGGTTATGGAGTTTATCACAATCAATATCTCAAGGACTATGGTTGGTATAAATGGCTTAAAGACAAAGAAATTTGATGACTACAATCATCAAATAAGCATGAAAGTGGACTTGTAGAAGATAGTGACACTCATTTGGAGATGAAGTGTATGATATTACAAGGCAAAGTGACAAGTAACATTTCAGCAAGCTAAATTCAGATGGACAGTATGAGGGAAGTAATGCCAGTCATAGATTACCAAAATCATAGTACATAAAGAACATGAATGATAAAAGGGACATGAGCAGTCATATATAATGGAATTCACTACATTAGAAGGATAAATTTGATCCATTTATGGTTCATCACATAGAGTTTTAATTTAGCATATCTGAGGAATGATTTACCTTGGGTAGATCGAGGGCAGCAACTACACTGTATAGCAAGAGAGAAATAACTGAGGAAGGTGAACCATTAGATTTACAAGGTCGAGCTCAGGAAAGAATGTAAATGAAAAGCTATGATTGTAGGCTGAGCTTGGAGCTTTGGGGTTATTCCCGTACTGTGTAATGGCATTAAATCATTTTTTGCAAACTGACTAGGATAGTTCTTGTTTCAAATATTCACCCTCTTATGAAATCTCATTCATATTATGATATTGCTCATTTTTATCAAAGTAGGAGGGGGTTATTTATTATTTTCTAGGAAATGATAATGGAGGTATTCGACCATGGAATGAGTAAGGCCAAGCTTATCTGCAAGGAATATAAACCCAGAATGGGTATTGAAACCCTCAACACATGAAGGTACAAAAGGGAAAAAATTAAAGAGTTATGTCTTATATAGAAGTGAAACCCTTTTTCAATGCTAGGGTTTTGAAGTAAGAGGTCGAGCCATGGCCATTTTTAGGTAAAATAAAATATGCAAAGAGGAAATGTAGGTGTGGATTTTGGTAACTCAGAAAGGCCATAAGATACAAGGTAAAAAAATGGAGAAAACAAGCTTTTGTTTCTAGAAATTGCAAGCAAACTTTCATTTTATATACAAGAATGCAAACTACAACCTACCATAGTTCTCCACGGAGTCCAATTTTGAAGAGATATGAAATTTACACATGAAATGTCAAGATTTGTGCAAGTGAATGCATGGAAATAACAGTTAAAGCACATGATATTAAATGTATTCATGTTTCTACAAATGGGCTCATTTTCAAGAATTATTTTCTTCACAAAATAGAAAAGAGATGACTGAATATGCTAACAAAAGCTTACCCCAAGCTTTTCCTATGGATTTTGCATAGGAATCTGTTGAAAATGCTATTGTGTTTCTAGAATATACCATGAAAATGTAGGAGAACTTCATTGAAACCCTATGTTCGCAATTGAGTGAGTTTCCAAAGAACTCGAATGTGAAATGAAATGCAATCTTCTACTTTTGCATTCTTTTTTCTTGTTAGGGTTTTTAGCCTAAAGGAGGCCAATATCTTAAGGTGATTTTTCACCTTTATTTTACTATTTGGAAACAAAACTAATGTATGCCCATGGGTCAGAGACCTTTTAGGCCCCTTGAATATGCTATTTTCACTAAGTCTTTTAAGACTTATGTTTTTTGCATTTATTTCCCCATAGGTCGAATTAGGACTTTTGTTCATTTTGCATTTGCTCCAACATTGTAAAGAGTTTGATTAATGATATTGTTATAAATAATTAAATCAAATTTCTATCATTAATGCAAAAAGGGAAAAGTCATGTTTTGTAAATGCACTTAGGGGATATAGTTGAAATTTATGATTATGCAAGTATGTAGGAGAGGTTAGAGAGGTTAACCAACATGTGCCACAAATCAAGGATGTTGTTTTGACCATTTTGAAGCATTTGGGGAGCATCTAGGGGGTGGTTTCTCATGGTCTTTATGATGGACTTGTTCAAACTCGAATTTTTTAACATTTTAGAGCTCTTTTGGAGGGGATTTGGTTGCTACATTTTTGGCTTTTTGGAGGCATCCGACCCAAGGAAGCTTCTAGTTCCTTTTTTGGTGCAACTGCTTGGATGATGGATATAGTCACTTAGTTGACTCATTTGTACTTAGTTCTGATTATGCATTTTTGCACTTAGTGACTGTTCAATCCTTTGATAGATTTTGGCATACTTTTGTAACTCATTTTTGGACATGAACAACAATGAAGACCTTGGATATCAGTGATTTTGAGTTTTTTCCTCCTTGTTCTTTGCTTTATTGTGTGCACTCAATTGATTTGATGGAGTTATTTGTGAGGTATTATTCATTTCCTTATAGCTTTATCTCATATTTAGCACCTTTATGCAAAAAGTATGTTAATGCAGGTTATAATCAGTGTTAAAGATGCAAATGGCTTTTAGCTATGAAGTTGCCTTCCTCCAAGGAGTTTGAGCATTAGGACCTCTTTCTAAAACACTTATGCAAAGACATATAGTAATGAGTTGTGCAAGTTTTATTTTTTGTTAGTGAAGTCAAGTGTTTGTAATCTAAATGTTATGTCCTAGTTTAGTTTGGTCTATCACCCCCTTAGATTCATTTTTTAGTTTTTCAGTTTATGCATTTCCCTCTTCCCTTTTCCTTGTCAAATCAATAGAATAGTGGAGTAGTTTAGGTGATTGCCAATTAGGAAGTCGGCCTTCTTCATAGGTTTGATCTCATATAAGGTACCCACACCTTGGGATCATTCCCATGTTTCAATAGATTGTTGAACTTCAAGTTTCAATAGGGTGGAAATCTAATTGATAACAATTTTGGCACACCTGGTGGGATTGTCGAATCTAAACAATAGTTGAAAAATACATATTTTTTTGGTTTTGATACGCAACCAGTGAGTTTGAAACCTTTTGAGAGGTTAAACTTTGATATCTGGAGACTTTGAGTGTGTTGGTTAGCAGAAACTAGTGCAAAACAACATATGAAAATGATACAAATGAGAGGAAGTGGTATTGCTTTTGAATATTTGTAGTTGTCATTGCTCAGTGTAATGTCCCCTTTCTAGCACATATTGTATGAGGTTTGTCATTAGCCTATTTTCTCATGGTCTCGTAGGCTAAGCAAGACACAAAAGGGATCTTGGAGGATATTTGCCTAGGCATTTTCAGTCACAGGTCATTCTGAGATGTTTTGATATAGTTTTAGTGCACTTACTATTTATAGTAAGTCACTTTGGGATGATTCAGATCTTCAGCGACATCATTGAATTCATGGTTGATGTTCAAATGGATGGCAATAATTCATAGTCATTAAATATTTATTTATTCAAGCGAGATATAAAGTTAAATTTAAATTATTTAACTTTATTTAATAAATGACTATAGTGGGACTATAAAGTAATATGTTATAAATATTAAATGTCCCCTTTCACTTAGAAGTACATGGTACACTTAAAAGAGGGATAAAATATAGTGTGTTTAATTATCCCACATTGACAAGACAAGTGAGTAAGCTCTTATGAAGAAGTTATAAAATGGATTGGAGAGCTCACTTTCAGCATGCTTGGATATGATTAATATTATGCTGTTGGATTTCTTGGAAATCTGATTTATTGGGCTATGAGGACGAAATCCCTCTTTTCCAGCATTCTCTTCACTGTTGGAAGATACAGTTAGGAGGATTATAGGGTGTTTTCATCCAGGAAACACAGTGGGCTTCATTGGCGAGTTGCATAGAGTTTTTACAAGGGTTTGAAGTGCAGATCAGAAGTTGGTACATTTTGTTACAGTAGCCGTGAATAGTGATTTCGCTACAGTTGCCATGAATAGTGATTTTGCTACAATGGCCATGAATAGTGATTTCGCTACAGTACCCGTGAATAGTGATTTTGCTATAGTGCACGTGAATAGTGACATTGTTACAATACACCGAGATTCAGAGATATATGAGGTTGGGAATCGAAGGGAATTAAGAGTCACACTTCGTGTTGTGCGTGGGCTTTGTGGAGTTTGGTATGTTGTTGTTTTGCCTCAATTCCCAGGTCTGAAATCACTTTAAAAATCTGCTATATATGTCTGTAATCTACTCTTGAAATATCAATAATTTATTGAAGTATTGAATGCTGCTATTAAATGAGTTATTTGTATGCTTTCTTGCAAAATGTTATATTTCGCATTATTGTATCATGAATGGCATGTGGGAAGTTCAAACAAACAAATCAAGAAAAAACACAAACATTGAACCTTCATACAGTAGTTGGGTACTTTAAAATATATATATTGGGGGGAACCATTACAGTGGTATTAGAGCCGAAGTTCCTGCCAGCCTGTTGGGGAAAAAAATAAAATTCAGATCTACACATGGCATCAAAGAAGAGACATTGGTTGGTGGAAGTTCTGCAAGAGGCAAGTAGAAAGCTCAATACTCATCAATCAAAAGATGTGGTTTTCAGCACTTTGAGTGAATTAGATGGATGCTTGAGCATAATGGAGCAATCACCTTCAGATTTGTTACGACTAGCTCTTGTCCTTGTTATGACTTCCTTAAGGCAACACAGTTTGATGAGGCATTCAGATAATGGGATTAGATTGATGGTTACTTCATGCTTAAGTGAGATTATGAGGATTCTGGCACCTCAAGTTCCTTATGATGAGGATACAATGAAGGAGGTTTTTTATTTAATTGTGGATAGTTTTCAAGGTCTTGATGACATCAAAAATGTTTATTATTCACAAAGGGCTGCTATACTAAAAAAATTTGCAAAAATTAGATTGGGTAACTTTTTGATAGAATTGGGATTGCATGACCTGATCTACAATATGTTTCACATTTCTTGGTCACTGTCAACAACAAACATGACAAGGAGATTATCATAGCTTTGGAGACTATTATGGTCAAGTGTGTAAATGGAAGTGATGTTTTACCCCAACCTATCTTATCTATGTTATTGGTTGTTTGCAAACAAGAATGGGTTCCTTCTACTATTGCGTGTGGGTTGGTCAATAGTGTGTTCAAACAATGTGAGGGAAAATTGAAACTTCTCTGGAATAAAGAAGTACAGGTGGAAAAGGAGAGAATCAATTTAGGAGTTAAAGAGAATGGCTTGCCTCATGATAAAGATGTGACTGACTTCCAGGATGTTTCCATAGATGTACATACATCTATACATACTGAAAATGAATCAATGAAATTGTCAAAACAACAACTTTGAATACACATGTCGAGCTATATAATGAAGTTAATACGACTATGGGAATAGTAGGATACAATAATGTTGATTCTTCCTTTCATTTCAATGGCACAATGTCCTGTAAAGAAAAAAAATCACATGTTGCTATAGGTATGGGTTGCACAAGCCTCTATGTTAGAGAATTAGCGATCATTATTGATAATCATGATGAAGAGATGAATTCCCTTGATGATATTGTGTTTGATCATAATGTTGTCACATTTTTCTCACTTGAAGATTGCATGGCTTCAACTAGTGAATCAGCTGATGTAGATGGTGAGATTGTTCCTAGTCCTATAGCTAGAGAAAAATCAGAAAATTTAATAAGTGACAGCCTAAGGCCCCTAGATGAATACAAACAAAGGCCTCTAGCATTGCAGCCAATTTGTCTTGAAGACATGGGAACAGTTGAAGCTAAAGATGGTACTTGTGAATTGGGGAGTAATCTATTCATAGGGAGAACCAATCATGAGGAGTATGGTGAGCTTTTTTTAACTGAACAAAGCAATCAGCCGTTTAGTACTTGAGATCCGGGTGTGTTGGCAACCAAGTATGATGAAGACCCGACATAGGAAGAATTTCTTTTCAATCCTGATAATGCTTGGGTCTTAGTGCACAATGTTTGCATGGAGGATGGAATTGATGGTGTCATTAATAAAACTGATTTATCTTTGCATGGGGCTGACTTGGAGCTAAAGTTTAGAGACTTTGAAGATTTGGATCCACAGTATACTATTAAGAATGATAATGAGGATGAACAAGAGATTCGGGACAGCTATGGAGTCATTAATGATAGCATTTGACTTGGTGAAAATAGAAAGGTATGGTATCCAAGAGAAGATTCAAAATCTGAGTTGGGGTATAGTATTCAGCCTGCTGTTGATCTCAGTTCACATTATGAGTTGATTGGTTACCCTCCCGAGAGACCACCGAATAGGACATATGCAAATAGGGAGTCAGATGAAGACTGTATTTGGAGTTTCATGACACTAGGAGGCATCATCATACCTAGCTACATAAGGTTTGGAAAGTGTGGTCTTGAGTTTTGGAGTTGGCTAACAAGTGGATCATTTAATACCTTGTTTGTGTTGGTGAATAGTCATGCATACCTTACATATGTAATCAGAGATGCAACAACTTTGTTGGATGAATTGATTTATGGAGAATTCTACATTTCCTATTTTGAAAGGATTCCAAACATTTTTCGTGAGTTGACTAGAATTTTCAAAACAACAACGAGGAAAGGAGGATTCAAGCTTGATACTTATGAAGCTTTGGAGGAAGAAGGCCCTAAACACAATATCTACATGTTTGTTGATTAATATTTTGGATTGAGTGATGTTATATATCATACTAATCCATCTTCAGGGTTACTTATGAAAACAGCAATCACTCCTTGCACCCTAGTTGTTAATGATATTATGAAGGGGTTACATAAGATTACCAATAAAATCACCAACTTCCATGTTAAGTTTGATGTTTTTGTTTTTAATGACACATGGAGCTTTGATATGTACCTCTCTATATATGTTGGAGATCATTCTTGGTTGGGTATTTATGGATGGGATCTTCAACAAGATTCGATGGAACCTATTGGGAAGGTTAGGCATGATCTTTGGTGGTATATGGATGAAAATTTCAGACTTAAAGGAGCTGTTCCTTTTCTTACCAGCCATTATGTGATTTCTATGCTTCTTCTACCAGTGGATTGGAGAAAGATTCTAAGTAAGGGTTGGAGCATTGATCAAAAGGATACTTTTGGGAGTGTTCCTTGGCAAAGAATGGATCAGAATTTCAGTTTAAAGTTTGTGGTTTGGTTGCAAGTCATCTAGTTCACTCCTTGGTTTGCTCCCATTCAGAGGAGTTGGCACTTTATTCTTGGTCAAGGAAGTGAAGATTATCAATTGAAGATTGCTTGGGAGTGTTTCTCAACCACTAAGTTGTTTGGGTACAACATAATGCTCATCTTACATGCTCATACTTGGCATTTCCAGGCGTACTACTATGGTCCTTGGTGTAGAGCTCTAAAATCAGATTGCACTTCACTGATTTCAGTCTTGAACAATAGTGATTTTGATTTACTTCAGACCTTCCTAGGTCAGGGGGTGCATCATATGAAGGTTTGTGTTGTAAACTTGGATAGTCTACTTTTAGTGTTAGCTCAACACTACAAGTTTCCACACGCTTTGGTTCATCATTCACTTCTTGATCGGCAGATGAGTTGGATGGCTTCTTTTGATCAGCAATTGAGTGTTTTATGGTTGAGAATGGTTGGAAGAGCATACAAGCAGATGAATTTTGAGCCAATGCAGACTTTATGGCAGTGGGTTGGAGGAGAACTTTCATGTACAACTCAGTTAAGATATGCTTCCACCTTGGTGAACGTTGGTCACTATAGACATTTCATGGTTTTGATATCCATACCTTCAGATGATGCTTCGTTGTTTGTAGTAGATTGGGTTGATTGGAGTGTTCAAGATCTTCCTTGGGACTCTTTAGGAGTAAGCACCAATGACATATTTTTAGTTGGTGACTATAGTGGTACTCCTTGGTTAGCCGATTTCAAACTTGGTTGCGTTGACATTTTCTATACCAATCCCTTGGTGGCAATTGATCAATTTCATTTTAGGGACAACTTGAGGGGGTATGTTAGGATTTATGCTTTGTGGTTGAGCATTGTCTCTTGTCCATTACCTTGGATCAAGTTTGGCAATGGGATTGTTGAGTTGGACTTCACTAAGATGCATTGGCAATATATGCTTAATGGAATAGATTATAGTCTTTCCAGGTATTCCAGTTTGGACTATGATGATGGTTACTTTTTGGGATCACAAAAAGGGAGAGTGTAGATTTGGCATAGTGGATGTACAGTTATGATCAGAGTGGCGCAGCGCCAGCATGGTGGTTTTGCTTTGAGATTAACATGGGACCCTGGGATATTATATGATTTCAATCTAGTCTTTCTAGTGTTATGCAGGCATTGCTTGAGGACAAGCAATTTTTGGGGAGGGTGGACTGTAATGTCCCCTTTCTAGCACATATTGTATGAGGTTTGTCATTAGCCTATTTTCTCATGGTCTTGTAGGCTAAGCAAGACACAAAAGGGATCTTGGAGGATATTTGCCTAGGCATTTTCAATCGTAGGTCATTCTGAGATGTTTTGATATAGTTTTGGTGCTCTTACTATTTATAGTAAGTCACTTTGGGATGATTCAGATCTTCAGCGACATCATTGACTTCATGGTTGATGTTCAGATGGATGGCAATAATTCATAGTCATTAAATATTTATTTATTCAAGTGAGATATAAAGTTAAATTTAAATTATTTAACTTTGTTTAATAAATGACTATAGTGGGACTATAAAGTAATATGTTATAAATATTAAATGTCCCCTTTCACTTAAAAGTACATGGTACACTTAAAAAAGGGATAAAATATAAAGTGTTTAATTATCTCACATTGACAAGACAAGTGAGTAAGCTCTTATGAAGAAGTTATAAAATGGATTGGAGAGCTCACTTTCAGCATGCTTGGATATGATTAATATTATGCTGTTGGATTTCTTGGAAATCTGATTTATTGGGCTACGAGGATGAAATCCCTCTTTGCCAGCATTCTCTTTGCTATTGGAAGATACAGTCAGGAGGATTATAGGGTGTTTTCATCCAGGATACACAGTGGGCTTCATTGGTGAGTTGCATAGAGTTTTTACAAGGGTTTGAAGTGCAGATCAGAAGTTGGTACATTTTGCTACAGTAGCCATGAATAGTGATTTCGCTACAGTTGTCGTGAATAGTGATTTTGCTACAGTGGCCGTGAATAGTGATTTCGCTACAGTACTCGTGAATAGTGATTTTGCTACAGTGCGCATGAATAGTGACATTGCTACAATACAGTGAGATTCAGAGATATATGAGGTTGGGAATCAAAGGGAATTAAGAGTCACACTTCGTGTTGTGCGTGGGCTTTGTGGAGTTTGGTATGTTGCTATTTTGCCTCAATTCCCAGGTCTGAAATCACTTTAAAAATCTGCTATATATGTCTGTAATCTGCTCTTGAAATATCAATAATTTATTGAAGTATTGAATGCTGCTATTAAATGAGTTATTTGTATGCTTTCTTGCAAAATGTTATATTTCGCATTATTGTATCATGAATGGCATGTGGGAAGTTCAAACAAACAAATCAAGAAAAAACACAAACATTGAACCTTCATACAGCAATTGGGTACTTTAAAATATATATATTGGGGGGAACCATTACACTCAGAAGAAAAGGCAAGACAACAAAATGAACTCTTGTTTCATCAAAGAGAGTTCAATTAACACTACCTAGTTTCAAACCGCCAGTTGTAGTAGTTTTAGCAAGTGTATCATTTCCTTTAGTTTATGTACCTATCAAATCAGTTCAGGTCAATCCAATGGCTACACAAAGGAATCATCCTTTTGTTCCATTCAATGGAGGTAGTCCACTAAACTTGCAGCAACATGATGATATTACTATGGCTGCATTGAAAAGTTTACCTTTTCACAAGGGAGGATCAAACTACTCATATTGAACATATTAGGGATGTGGATTCTCTATGTGGAGTCCACCACATCACTCAAGAAAATGTTGCAGTAAGATTTCTAGTTGCTTCACTAAAGGGGAAAGCTCTTCAGTGGTTTAGGGGTTTGGCAGTTGGTTCTATAGAAAACTAGTATAAATTGGGAGCAACATTGAACAAGCAATTTGAGGACAAGTCTGACCACTTGTCACTAGTCGAGAAAATGACTACAATTAAGAGAGATCCTCAAGAGAAAATGACATATTTTAACTTTCATTTTTAGAAGACATGGAATAGGATTCCTCTTATGGTCAAATCTTCTCCAGAGTATGTATTTCTTTATTATTTAAAAGCTCTGAATAGTAATGTCTCAATAATGATACAATCTATGGGAGGTACTTCTTTACCAATTGCCTTTGACATAGAAGTAAGGGTGAAAAATATTCTTATTCAAGCTGGTAAGATTGCACCTAGACCATCAATGCCCATTTTCCCAGAGATTTTTCCTCCCATGCCTTTGCAAATACCACCTTTTGCTCCTATAACCGATGTTCCAGCATTACCAACTGATGTTAGCCAAGAAATTGATTTCCCAAGTTCATCTCAAGAGTTGCAAGAGATTAAAAGCATTCAACAAAAGATTGAGAATATACTTCAAACTTTTGGTAATGAGCTAATGAGCATTAAGAAGCAACAATTCAAGAATAGACAACCATATCAACCTCAGAATTAGGGTCAAAGTCAGACATACCAAGCAAATAGATAGCCATATCAAGGTAACTATCAAGGTGCAAGGAAAAATTTTAATCCAAGGCCTTTTCAGCCATATAATCTAGCTCCAATTAGTTCAACTAGGGATCTTGCTCTTGTTCAAAACAACCTTGCAACAAACTATGAGTGGTGCTTTCCTTGCAACCAACCCCATAACCAATCTACATGTTCAAATGGGGTTATAAATCAAGCTTTGATGGTACAAAATATCTCAAATGTGCAGAGTGTACCTAATGAGGAATCACCACAACAATAGAATCTCCCTCCAAGTGATACAACCCTCCTAAATTGGCAAGGAGGGGAATTTTTTGGAGTAAACAGGGATGATTCTCCAATTGCAGCTAATACAAGAGCCAAGAAGAGGGATTTTGAGATTGAACAATCAACAAACAAAGGGAAAGAAGTTGTTGATCCATCTACATCTCAAGTGCCACACATATTGCAAAGAAATTCACAAGGTGCTGCCAAAGAAAAGTTTGGGAATCAACCTCAATCATCTCACTTGCAAGCAGACCCTGTTGTTGTAAGGACTCACCAAAAGGTAAACACTTCCACACTTTTCAACATTATTGAGAATATGAATAAAATGAACGTAACTATGTCAATGTGGGATTCTTTATCCATCCTAGGCCAAAAAGACTTATTACAATCTGCTTTGTTTGATTTGAGTGTCTCTAGTAATGTTTCAATTGATCAAGTTAAGGCTATTTTTACATATACACCTCAAGATAGCAGTAATAAGCCATGTAAATATGTCAAACCTCTCCCATTTTATGTATCTTTGATAATAGGGGATAGGCTGGTTCACAATTGTATGGTAGATTCAAGGGAAAGCAACTTTGTTATGCCTAAACGGATTGTTGATAGGTTGGGTTTAAAATATCAGCCTCTTGAAAAGGGAGTGGTCCAAATTGATGGGTCAATCATTAGCATTGTAGGTGTCAGTAAGGATGAAATCCTGACTTTACATGCCTGCCCAAACTTTTTCATTCCCCAAGATATATTTGTTATTGAGCTACCACCATATTTTGCCTTGTGTTTGTCAAGGGATTTCACTGCCAAAATAGGGGGTTATTTGTCCTCAGATTGGTCCGAAATGTTATTTAGGGACTAGATACAGGACAAAAGTGACCATTAAGTCTGAATTACTTGCCAAGGATCACATTGAACCTAATGCATCAAGTGCTATAAATTCCAACTATGTTGTTTTTTATGTTAATGAGCATGCTGCTGCTCAAGATTCAATTTCACAAACTGAAAGTGTTTTGTATATCCTTCTAAATGAATAGGAAACAAAAAATGTGGAAGATGAACTAGGTGAAAACATTGAGGAGAGAGCTCCAAGTGTATATATGTTGCATGAACCTGATGTAGTTATCCCAAACCTTGAAAAGAAGGTGGAACAACAACTAGGACAAAAAAATGAAGTGTGGAAAATGTTATTTGATGTCTCTAGAAGCAAGAACAAGTTAGTGGGGGTGCAATGCTTGTGTCTCCACAAGGTGGCAAGTATTATTTTGCTTTCCATTTTTCTTTCTCCTATTCTAACAATACTCTTGAATATGAAGGTTTCATCCAGGGCTTGGAATGGGCAAGGAAAAGGAATATTAGTTGCCTCCAGGTTTTTGGGTACAAAGAGCTGATAGTAAATCAGGTAAGAGGTTTGAACGTGACTAAAAATGATGTTTTGAAGTCATATAAACATAGGGTGTGGGACATGATAGAATAATTCAATGCTTTCAATTTGGTTTCTATTCCTAGGAATCAAAATAAGCATGCAGATAGGCTAGTTGCTATAGGTGCTAAGTTTGATATACCTAATGATATAAAGAAGAAAAAAGTGCAACAATATTTCAAGGTTGTTGTTAAACCTTCTATTCCTGATAACAACATTCATTGGCAAGTGTTCGAGAGTGATTAACAGGTGAGTTTTTTGCTTGAAGAAGATGATTTTTTAGTGGTAAACCAAGACAAGCTCAAGCAACAATATGATGATCAAGTCATTCAATTGAGAACTAACAAGCTGCCCAAGGGTCTAGTCACCTTGGAATCCATCTTTAGCACTGATGATCAGCTCAAAAGGAGCAAGACCAACATTCTGGTCAAGGAGCATTATGAAGAGCTTGATATATTCAAAGGTAAGCTCCTTAAAATTGGTAAAATTTGTTCACAAGAAGATAGGAAATTTTGTATTTCTCTTTGTCAAGAGTTTCATGATGTATTTGCATGGGAGTACTCAGATTTAAAGATATTTGATCCCCAGATTTCCTAGCATACTATAGAATTAGAGCCAAATGCAAAACCTATTAGGCAGAAACAAAGGCCTTTAAACCCCAAACTTGAGCCTCTTATGATTAGAGAACTAACCAAGATGATAGAGGGAGGCATTATTTTCCCAATCAAACATACTTCATGGGTCTCTAACCTTGTATCGGTTAGAAAGAAAAACAAAGAAATATGGCTTTGTGTAGACTTTAGAGACCTTAATAGAGCCTCATTAAAATATCATTATATGCTACCCTCTATGGAGAAAATCCTTCAAGTAGTTGATGGTTCAGAAAGATTCTCATTACTTGATGGATTTTCAAGTTATAACCAGGTTTTAGTAAAAAAGGAAGACCAATACAAGACTACTTTACCACAAAGTGGGGCACTATGGCCTATAAAATAATGCCATTTGATCTATCTAATGTTGGTGCCACCTTCCAGAGGGCCATGGACATGGAATTCCAAGGTTTGATCTATATACTGGTACTCATATATCTTGATGATATAACAATATTTTTTAAGAATGCAGATGAGAATTTTCCCATTTGAAACAAGTGTTTGAGAGGTGTAGGGAGTTTGGTATATCCCTTAACCATAAAAAATACCATTTTGTTGTTCATGAAGGAAAGCTTCTTGGACATAGTGTCAAAATAGGGGATTGCCATTGATCCAGAGAGAGTAAGTGCTATCTTAGCCTTTCCTTTACCCAATCATAAAAAGGGGTTGCAAAGCTTTCTTGGCAGAATTAATTTTTTGAGAAGGTTTATTCCAGATATTGCAAATATTTTGAAGCCACTAACTGCCATGTTGAAGAAAAATGCAAGTTTCAGCTGGACCAGAGAAGCCAAGCACAATTTTGAAGCAATTAAGGAGGCCTTATTAGCAGCTCCTACTTTGGTAAATCCAAAATTTTCAAAATATTTTATTGTGTATGCCTTTGGTAGCATAGACACCATTTCTGCAATGTGGGTACCATAGAATGATGATGGTTTAGAACAACCCATTACCTTTTTCAATCAAGTTTTAGAGGATTATGAACAAAGGTATACTTTTGTAGAAGAGCATGTACTTGTTGTTATTAGAAGTCTGAAAAAATTTAAGCATTTTATTTCTAATAGCAAGGTTCATCTAATGGTTGCCCATCTTGGTGTGAAAGAGTTTTTGTTAAGTAGATATTTGAATGAGAAAAGGGCAGGATGGATCACAAAGGTCATGGAATATGACATTGACATTAAAATAAATAAGCTTGCAAGGGATAAAGGGTTGTGTGAACAACTTGCTTCAGGTTCTGGAAGTGAGCAGAAGACAAACAAAGGTTGTTTTTTTTCACTAATGATGAGCCTCAGATTGTTGCACCTATATTGGATGCAAGTTGGATGTGAGATATGGTTCATTTCTTGCAGACTGGTGAGTGTCCATGGGGTTTAGACAGGGCCAAAAGGAGGTATTTCAGATTGCAATCTATTCCTTATGTGTTGATTAATGATGTTATGTTTAGAAAAGATCACAATTGTGTACTCTTAAGATGTATTGACAATGATCAAGTAGATAAGATTCTTCACGAGTTCCATGATGGAATTGTTGGGGGACATTTTATAACAAGAACTAAAACATGGAAAATAATGAGAGTTGGCTACTATTGGCCAAGCCTTTTTAAAGATGCTCGTGCTTGGGAAAGAAAATGTGTTAAGTGTGCCTTGTTTGCAGGAAAGGAGAGGTTGCTAGCTTTTCCTTTGCATCCTATACAAGTGTAACAACCTTTTATGAGGTGGGGAATTGATTTAATATGACCTATAAATCCATCTTCTAGTGCAGGTCATAGATGGGTCCTCACTGCAATTGATTATTTTACCAAATGGACTAAAGCAATGGCTTTAAAAGAAGCCAATGAAAGTGTTGTTCTTAACTTTTATGATGATTTGGTTACCAGATGTGGAGTGCTAGAGTCAATTATTTTAGATAATGCTTTAGCCTTTGTTGGATTGAGAGTAAGTGATTGGGTTGTTAGAAATGGTATTCATTTGAACACATCATCAAACTATTACCCTCAAGGTAATGGTTTGGCAGAATCAAAAACTAAGAACCTTGTTAGAATTATCAAGAGAACATCGAAGGATAACTAGAGAACCTGGCACACTAAGTTAAAATCTGTATTGTGGGAAGATAGAATAACTCTGAAAAGGTCCATTGGAACCTCCCCATATATGTTGGTATATGGCAAGGAAGAAAGATTTCCTTTATATGTTGAGCTTCCTACTCTTGATGTTATGAACTAGATTGAAATGTTTGAGGAGGAGGATCTAATGGTTGTCAGATATGCACAGCTCATGGAGCTGGAAGAAACAAGAGATAAAGCCATGAAGACAATGGAGTATCATCAAATACAAACAAAAAGATTTTTTTACAAGAAAGCAACACCCAGGGTGTTCAGAGAAGGAGACCTTGTGCTTAAGTGGGATGAATTAAAGAGCAAGCCAGGAAAGCACACCAAGTTTGACAATATCTAGAGTGGTCCATTTATCATTACTGAGTGCAAAGAGAACAATGCATTTCAATTGTCAAAGATGGATGGAGAAGTTATACCTATCCCAGTTATTGGGATACACATCAAACTTTGTTTTGAGGTATGATTTACTTTGTACATGCTATATTAGGATTTTAGTTTTCAATAAGTTTTGTTGCACCATAGTTTAGATACAATTTTTTTTCCCTAAGTGTTGTTATGCACAGTTAAGTAGTTTTCCTTTTGAAGTTTTGGTGTTTGAATAAGTTTCCAAGGTATCATACACTGATCTGATGAGTCACAAAAATGTACAAGACTATTTTCCAAGTCTTGTTTTGGTTTTCTAAGTGACTTTGTGCCCAATGGATAAGCCTAGGCAATTATTCATGATGTTTAGTAGGAAAACATATAGCAGATGCCACCAGAAATATTACCTATTTTAGCTACTAGCTCAAATGGGTAGAGCTATTTATGTTTTTTTAAGGAAAAAGAGGGTACATTTTTACTCATCTATATCATATTCATGTGCATAAACAATATCAGAAGACTACATCACTACAATTACATTATGAAAATTTGTATCACATAGAAGAGAGTGCACAATATTTTCAAAAATGTAGTCTTTATTGATAGTATAAATGTGTGTTGTCTCACACAAGCTATGGGACTAACTATCTGAATGCAATTATTGGAAAAAAACTATAAATTTATATATATGAAAATGAAAGAGTGCATATGTAGAGAGAGGGGACCCATCATTGCCTGAATGGCGAATCCCCGTTGTCTTGTTCTGCATCATCTTCAGTTCTTCCCGCTTGTCCCATCTCCAATTGATGCTCTCCTTGCTGCTCCTAGGTTTCCTGAATTTGTGAGGAGAGTATTGTGAGAGCAATGAGGGATCACCAATCAATACATGTGCAGATATCCATAAACATATAATATGATCCTCATGTGCATTAATATAGCTTGCATACAATAAATGTCCAGGAAAACAAGAAAGTTATCAAACACATCTATCATATGCCTTGCTTTATCTAACATGTTTTCTCATTATGCAGGTATAGGTAAAATCTTTGTTATTGTTTTGTTTCATCTGATCATAGCATGTGGAGTGAAATGGGCTCCCACAAGGGTTGAGCCCAACATGATGCCCTCTTGTTTTCTGAGAGGGGCAGAGTGTGGATTCCTCACACTTGTCAACTTTGAGTAAATACTCATCACCCATGATAATGAAGTTAACATATTTCGCTATCATGAATGAAGGTTATTTATTCTATAAAGGAAAAAAAAAATCACAATGAAGAATATAAAACCATGCATTCACAATTAGGATAGTTATTTTTTATGGCAACTGTTTTAGAAGGGCTTGCATAATTATAAGGTTATTGTGACATTCATGGATAACTGATGACATATACAGAAGAGAGAAAGGTCCAACTAAGAGAAATAGTGTCATCATCTTAAGTATCATTGTCACAAGACAATAAATGACATAAAATCGAGGATGACTTCCCAAATAAATGGCAATCCTTATATTTGTGTGCATAGAAGTCCTAAAATATGCTTTGAATAAAGTGCATTCCTGAAATTTTTTAGAGATAGTTTAGAAAAGAGAGTACCTCAATGGAGATAGGAAGCTAATGCAACTAAAGAGAAGTGAATTTCATTGAAGAACAGTAACAATCATGAGAAAAGAGCAAAGGTAACTATGATGATGTTATGCATAAACAATGAACTTATGGTTATGGATTTTATCACAATTAATATCTCAAGGACTGTGGTTGGTATAAATGCCTTAAAGACAAAGACTTTTGATTACTATATTAATCAAATAATCATGATAGTGGACTTGTAGAAGATAGTGACACTCATTTGGAGATGAAGTGGATGATATTAAAAGGTAAAGTGACAAGTAACATTTCAGCAAGCTAAGTTTAGATAGACAGTATGAGGGAAGTAATGCTAGTCATAGATTACCAAAATCATAGTACATTGAGCACTTGAATGAACAAAGGGCCATGAAAAATCATATATAATGACATTCACTGTATTAGAAGGATAAATTTGATCCATTTATGGGTCATCACATAGAGTTTTCATTTAGCAAATCTGAGGAATGATTTACCCTGGGTAGATCAAGGGCAACAACTACAATGTATAACAAGAGAGCAATAATAGAGGAAGGTGAACCATTAGATTTACAAGGTCGAGCTTGGGAAATAATGTAAATGCAAAGATATGATTATAGGCTGAGCTTGGAGCTTTGGGGTTACCCATGTACTGTGTAATGGTATTAAATCATTTTTGCAAACCTACTGGGATAGTTCTTGTTTCAAATATTCACCAACTTATGAAATCTCATTCATATTATGATATTTCTCATTATTATAAAAGAAGGAGGGGGGTTATTTATTATCTTTTCTAGGAAAATGACAATCAAGGTATTCAACTATGGAATGAGTAAGGTCAATTTTATCTGCAAGGACTATAAACCAAAAACGGGTATTGAAACCCTCAACACATGAAGGTACAAAAGGGAAAAAATTATAGAGCTTCGTCTTAAACATAACTAAAACCCTTTTTCAATGCTAGGGTTTTGAACTAAGAGGCCAAGCCATGGCCATTTTCAGGAAAAATAAAATATGCAGAGAGGAAATGTAGGCACAGGTTTTGGTAACCCGAAAAATCCATGAGATGTGTTGCTGCCAAAAATTGGCAAGGTACCAGCCCTCTATGGGAAACTCGGTTAAAGGGGGGACCTATTGCGCTAAACTGAGTGACCTCCATATTCTAAAGAAATCGGCTCTTCTATAATTGGGGTTTTGAATGGGAAAAGGAAACAAATATAAAATAAAAGAATCTAACTAGGGCGATGTGCCAAGTTTTAGATGTAAGGCATGATAGATCTATCTTGTAGATGCGATCTAAGGGCTCATTCAGTAATCTTCTATGTCTGAAATAACAACCATTAAATAGAAAGACCTGGATAATTCATTTCATGACATAAAATAATTTGCACAGAGCTTTATTGAAAAGAAAAATTCGAAGACATGGTTCTATGTCAGCATTCTATTCAAATCATTGAAGTTGCAAATAAACTATTCAGAAACAACACAATATAGTGTTATCAATAGTTAAGAAATAGAAAGGCCAAATTACAAGGGCATAGTCTATGAGTCTTTACATTACAAAACAAAGGCCTGGTGTCTCCCTAATTCTTTTGTAGATATTTTGAACTAACAAATAATCAACTATTCACTCACTAACTAACTAACTCACTCTTTGAAAGAAGAAGTACTATCAATAGCCAAGGGCATCCACCACTTGGAGGATTGTAATAGAAAATATTTCTCATCATGAATCATGATGCTTGCAGCAATGACTCATCACGACTGTTGTAATAGAAAGATTCTTGAGCATGAATCCAGTCATTCGCTAGCTAGATGTATTCCTTGCAAATGATGGCAGTGGTCCTGACCTGCCCTATGTAAACAAGTGTCACCTCCTAAATAAAGCAATTAGAACACATGAACTAGCATGGTAGCCTGGTGTTCATATTACTCCTCCCTTGTATGTAGCTGCATTGAAGGAACACGTGGAAAAATTTTGCAACCCGTAGTTCATCCTTCTCATACTTTGATGAGAGCTTGAGATGAGAAGACATGTGGCAGTGTCCTTATTATCGGCACCATTTGAGAGGCCCACCAAAATTTTGCAAAGGTGAAGGCTACGTGGCAAGCAGTCAAGGCTTGAAAGAGAGTTAAATAAAAGTATGACAAACTCACCCGATCCCTTGACACGTGGGGGGAGAATGGGGTTCGGAAGAGAAGGAAAGGGAAGCTCCCCTTCGATAAGCACTTAGGTGACATGCAGTAGAATTTAATCGAGAACGTTGAGAGACTGGTAGGGAGGGTTCTAAAAATCATTGGGAGTGGTCGGAAGTTGGGCAAGACATCAAAAACAACCCGAAGGGAGCATGGGGTTATTAAATATCCACAGCTTTTGGCAACTATCAGGGGCATTTCGCCTACAGAACGGTGAATCCAAAATTCTCTTTTTTTGAAACTAGAGCTTTATCTATTGGGCATTGGAGTCAAAGCTTAAAGAGGGCAACCTGCAAGGGTAGCTAGTCGGCCTCAGAGGGCATTGATATGGTGCATAGGATCTCATGTGCCTTATGTAGGTTGATCAACTCTTTCAAGGGAAGCATCACAGATATTCCAGACTCGTCCTCAAGCTGAAAAAGTAGTTGTGCGATCTGATGAGTTACACCCTCAATGTCCTTGGTGGTAGGAGGCTAGCTGAAACTCTGAAAAATTGATAAATCTTGCTTCCTCTCCTCAATTTTGGTCACAATCTACTTTGTGGTAGCCACTGATTCATTAGGGAGAAACAAAGAGAGAAAGCCCATCTGGGTTAGTTGGGAAAGCCTTGTTTGAATTTTGTCCATTGTCCACCCTAATGTAACCAAGCATCGTTGAACATGAAGGGTGGCCTCTTGGCATCAGATAAACTCCTTTGCGACCCCAATGGCTACCCTCTGATTCTTGATCCCTTCTCATTCTAGATCCTCACTTGGCACTGTGTATAGCTTGCTTGGCAATTTTTCTTCGGGGACCCTTTCCCTTATGAATTGTGGGAACTATTACATTGCACTATGAACCTCTTTACATAAATCTATTGCCTCCATCATGAATCAAAGTGTGGGTTGGAGAGTCAGGCATAAATCCTTGACTCTCTCCCAGTAGGAAGCATACAGTTATTGGGCCACTAAACAGAGGTTTGTTTGTGCAGGAGTTTGAATGATCTTCTTTAAGAGATTAATCTTTGCACTTCTTCCCAATCTCTCGCGTTAGCCCTACAATTTGTTATGCGATAGAGGTGAGCTTCTCCTTCAGGTCATTTTGTGCAGCCAACCACCTTTCCTCAGCCTGGTTTTGGGTTAAAGACTCTTCATCCAGGGAAAGCCTGAACTATTGGAGATCTTGAAATTGAGCCTGTGCACTTGCTTGGTTTGCCTCCTTTTCTTGTACCATTTTCTCTAGATGAGAACACAGTTGTTGTAATTCATTGATATTTTTTTGAACCTCCTCCTCCAACTAGGCTAGTCTATCTGATAATTCCCGGTTCCTTTTTCGCAGCTCGGCTATCCGACCAGACTCCTAGGATTGGAATTTCTTGATTTCCCTTTGCAAGTTAGCCTATTCAGCCTACACATTATGTGTGAAGCACACCCTTTCAGCTTCTTGTGCTTTTTCCTTGGCCAGCATGACTTCCAGCCTTAGCTTGATGGCCTTAAGCTCATCATCCACCTTCTTCAATTTATGACCAGACTTAAGAAAGTCAGTAGTCACTACCCATTGCATCTCCTCCATTAGCTTGACTTTGTCTTGTGGTCGGGAAACATGCAAGTCCAATCCGATGGAATGGATTTCATAGTCATTGCGTTGCATTTCTCCCTATGGTTTGACAACATTTGGATGCAGGGTTGTGAAATGCAATGATTGTTGAGCCTCATTATAAATTGTCTGGACTCTGGGCTCTGCTAGCCTCCTGGAATATTTTTCCTTTTGCTTCTTGGGGTGATGGGCGCTGAAGGGACTGCGAAAGAAACAAGAGACTGCAATTTGAGAAGAGAGGGAAAGAAAGATACCTCAGAGGTTGATTCTATCTTTGATGCTTGGTTGGCCGCAACATCCTACCAACCACCTCCGATAGCGGTATCAGTGTGCTATCTTTTGCTCGGTGGAGGATTCTCCAAATCCACCACCTCCATCGATTGTTGCACTTCTCTAGGCCTCCTTACGGCCACAAGTTGGGATTGTGAGGTCCATGATCGTGAATTATTCATTCGCACACTCCTAATAATAGTGTTAGGTTGCATCATCATTTGGTTTTTTTTCTTTCCCTTGTCAGAGTGTGGCATGGCATCCTTAGGTTCGGGCTCCTCTGCATCAGAATCTGGATGTTTTAGGTTCCAGAGGGTATCAAATTGATCATCAATAATGAAAACTAATGAATGTTGGAAAGGGTCGATGGTGTTATTGATCTCCTAGTGGTAGATCTAGAAATCATTGATATTTTTTGGCTTCCAACCCTATTGTCTCACCAAGCTATTTCAGAGGGTAGTACCTATGTGACTATTTTCATCTACCTTCCCCTTGACAAGATAGAAACCGATCCATGATGACCTTTGATTATATGTTGGTAGGAGTGCCAAGTTCACCCAGATTATGCTAACATCTTCGAGCGGATTCCTCTGTGCTTCCCAGTATGGTCGAGGGCTATGCTTTAC
The DNA here is from genome assembly GCA_007115665.2 of Sequoiadendron giganteum. Classification (NCBI taxonomy): domain Eukaryota; kingdom Viridiplantae; phylum Streptophyta; class Pinopsida; order Cupressales; family Cupressaceae; genus Sequoiadendron; species Sequoiadendron giganteum. Next base: position 61,301,399 of record CM021108.1, on the reverse strand, counting down.
CTTAATAGATGTGTCATCCAAATCATCCTCGGGGTTGTAGTCCCACTTATCGCAAATGGAAACCAACCCAAGGTGTTCTAGATTAGCCTCTAGTAGCTTGACTGACTTCCTCTTCACCATGATCACTATTTTGTAGCTCATAGGGAAATCAAGAAATCCCTTCTTCTTCTTCTTTGGGTCAAAGCAAAAGGTCCAGTCCATAATAGCCATTTGTCAAAAAACCTCAAGGGCTAATACCCGATCAGTGATGGATGTTGGGAGTCAGATTGGCTCATGAAAATAGCCATGCACTCAAACACATGTGAAATCTTCATAGAGGAACCAATTACATTTTGGGAACAAGGATCGTATCCAGCCGGTCTGATCGCCCAACAGGCAATAGTAGTCACCATCCTCACCAAGATCGCGCAAAATTGAGTTCAAGAATTTCTTTGAAAATGCATAATAATCATAGTTGGAATAGATGGATGGGAGTCCATACCGAAACTTGCTTCCGATGCCTTTTCTCATCGAATATCGACAACTCCATTTTCTCCCTGAAGAAATCAAGATTTTGATGTAGAAACATATAGGCAAGAAGAGAAGGATACCTGAACTTACCCACAGTCTCGAACTCACCAATCTGCTTCTTCATATCTTTGATAATCATTTCTACGAAATCATACTAGAAAGGCTCTTTCTTCCTCTTGAGTTAGAAACCCAAGCCCAACTGAGATTTGGACATGATCTTTTCATCATCCAGGATGAACACAAAATCCATCATGGAGAAGGCATCCTTCATGTCTACCTACGAATAGTCGACACGATGATTTGGAGTTTTTAGTGGTTGCTTGCAATCCTAGGGCCTGTCGGTCTCTGTATTATAAAAGTTGAGGGCATTTCTCCTACCCCTCCAAAATTTGAAACCCTTTTTCTGGTTGAAGTGCTCCATCAGTTGTTCTCTAGTCCCCATATCAAGAATGCACAACATGTACCTAAGAGCCTCTACAGTTAGCATGACTCTTAACCTCCTTCCTTCAATGTACCATTCACCGAATTGAAGCACCAAATACATTCATGAATTATTTCTGGTCAATGGTGCACATACGAGACCATATATTGGGGAAGTCCACAGTGCCATTGCTTGAATGGTTGTTGATTTTCGAAGTAGTTCTTCATCCTGGCAAAAGCAGCTTCCCTAAGGCCCTTATGGTTAGTCTTGAGGATAGGGTCATAGATGTTATCCCACTCCTCCTTTACCAAATTAGCATCTCTAAGTGGACCCTTCTTGGCTTCCTGCGTGCGAAACTACTCTGGTTTATCTAGGATTTCAGGCGTAGCATAGGAATTCTGCTCCTCAAAAATATTGACCATAGGTGCGGTGAGTATCGCTTTGGCCAAGCTTTGAGATGCTTCGCCAAGCTCATTCATTTGCGGGTTTTGGGCTACTTCAGGGACAAAGAATGCAATTTTTCCTTTGAACTTCTAAAAACTTGGTACTCGTCTCCTAGCAACTCTGCACTTTGATAATTCTCTGCACAATTCTTGTATTCAAATAATTTTAAAAAAATTGCTTTAAAACAAACACATGCAATACTTATATTTTATGTCCATCGAACGGTAGATGACGGTTGCTTTTTCTACATTAAATTCAGCATGTACTGCCAGCCTTTTGATTTGTGTGAAGTGAACTATTTTTCATTTCATCATTTTGAAATAACAAGTATTCATAATGACCTCAGGTACTTATAGCCCATAGCACATTTTTTCTTTGAAATTGAGCCGATGATTTGAAGGTAGGCTAAGCATCGTATGTCATGGTAATTAATACCCTGAATAGAATTATTATGCCAAAGTATGCGATAAGTATCAAGTAGATTTGCATCTTTTCTTGGGGTTTGAGGAACACCTAACAGGATGACACTTCATCGTCCGGCCAAGAAGGCTATCACCAAATGCTACCAGTAGATTGTGCCAATTAATTAGCTTGCCTTGATTTTGTATGCAGCAACTCTTACCTACATACACAACTTGGTGAGAGTTTCGAGCAAGCCTTGGCTTAGTATTTGAGGTGGTACCTAGTTAACCTCATGCTTATGGTATGCGAACTACTTAGCAACTTTTAGCAGAATCAACATTAGGTGATTGGTTTAGCCTTTGGTAATTGAAATCTTCTTAGTATTTATGTAGAGTTCAGGTTTAAGCTCTTTGCATAGGGTTGCTTCTTGATAGTCATATAGTATATGATGCCATGGATACCTTGATTAGGTTGACCTCCCATAAACCACAAATGGCCTTCCTGGGTAAAATTTTGACTAGGCATCTGAAGAGGATGACAAAGAATAAACATTATTTGATCATCATAGCTATGAAATGGGTCCTGGGCTGAGATTTCCTTGAATATGAGGATAGGTATAGAGTAAATACTGATGTGTGCTCTCATTTTGTGGCAATGATGCTTGACATTCAAGTCCCCAAGCCACTTATCGTCCATTTGGTGATAGAAATATTCCCAAAGAAGTATCTGAATGGCCTCGGGGAGGTGGTGGAAAATGTTGCATTTGACGAAGGGATTCCAACTGTGGGTGACCTTCACAGGTTTATTGAAGAAGACGCAATCATCCCGTGGTTATCATTTCTGAGTGATTTTTATCTTCAGTCATGAGAATTCCATTGTTAGAAGGTTACCCGTGCATGCCACTTTCTATTCCGTATATACAATGTGGTGTCGTTCTATGATATTGAGTGGTATACTGACTTTAGGAACCTAGTGTTCCCTCCATCGCCTGTCATCGCGTCTCTAGATGGTGTTGTTGGTGTAGCTGAGTATGAGGTGGTGTTGGATGATGCTACTACTGTTTATTCTATCCAAGATTAAAAATTCTCTCTTTTTTGCTTTAAGACTGAGACTCTGTTAGTCTTTTTGTATATAGCCTGGAAAAGGTTTTATAGCATAGAAATATATAAAGTATATACTCCTCTGAAAGTGTGGCCTTTAAGCCATTTTTCTATTGTACTCTTTTGAAGTATATAAACATAATGAAGATGTAGCTTATGTTTAACATCTCTGCCTTGCTACATAATTTTATCTCTTTGATTATTTGTGTTATTTCCTATATCACAATGTGAGCCTTTGCTATATTACGTGTTAGGAAGACTGGCCAAACAAAAAGAACAAAAAATAATCATAGTAATTACATATTTACATGGTAGAACCGTCTAATTGAGCTATATAGAAATTCAAGGTGAACTCCCCTGATGGGAAATGTTAGCGCTTTTCTTTCTACGCTCTTTGATTTGAACACCTTGTATTGTTTGAATCATTATGAATGGACATTTCTTAAAGCCATCAGACTTCTCATGCCAGTTGGTTCTTACTTCCTATTGGTTGAATTTTATCACCAGACCTCTACCATCTAGCTTATGGTCTAAACAACTATTTCATAGAGAAAACACACTTGCACCTACTACGTCATGTAATATTGATTCCATAGAAGATGGTGGGTGATGATCTCTTGCTTCCTGTTAGTTTAAGTTATTGAAATTGATACATAGGCAGATATCTCCATTCTTCTTTCGGGTTGGGATGAGGCTGAAAACCCAAACGCTAGGCTTGATTGAGAAGATGACTCATGTTGGGACTAGCTTTTTCAACCTTTTGTAGGTTCATTGAAGTTTCAATCCTGAGACTCACTAGCCTTTGTGTTTGGCACATTGATTCAGTCTCTCTTTCTAGTTTAATTATAGATTGGATGATGTCGAGATCATATCCTCTGAGTTTATCATATGACCCAGCCAACAATTGCTCATTTCCCTTTGAAAAATGTATGAGTCCTTTACCTTGATGTAAGATGCTCCTTCAAACTTCAAGATTATTCTTTTTCTTCGGATTTGACCATTCATATAATCACCTTATTTTTCTATGAGCTTTCTCTTATTATTTCTAGTATTTCCAAAAGGGGAACTTTCAAAAGTGACCAAATTCTTTGGAAGCTCATGGAGTTCTTCCTATATGTCTTGTCTACCATCGTTATTTTTTACCCTCGCTTGGAATTGGTTGGTAACTTCTCCCAGGTGTGAACTAATCAAGGTGAGGTGTTCACCACTGTCAAATACTTGCTAGCTCTGCCCACCATCTAGATTTGCAAGTTGGAGTGTCATTCGCTCGGAGCATTGGTTGTACATTGGGTCAGGTACCAGTTTGGATTGGGATATGATTTCGGCCAAGCTTTTTATATCATCATTTTGTTCTTGAGGAACAACTTCAATATTGAAAGTCCTAAAGCTCTTAATTAGGTCCCAGACTTTTCTCTAGAGGATCTCATACGAACATCCTTTTCGGTATTGATATTCTAAACTTGATTGATGATTAGTTCGGAAATCCCAAGCCGATTCATTTGATTGATGTCCATTTTCTCTATCAAACTTAAAACTAATATGAGGCCTTCGCATTCATCCTTGTCATTGGAATAGGAAAATTGGGATAAAAAAGGTTCGAGTGTCTTCTCGCCGCTTGGGGAAGTCAAGTACATTTAAATTTCTACACCGATCTTGCACTTTGCACCATTGAAATGTAGCGACCGTAGTTTCATTTATGAAACGCCTTTGGGTTTTTGTGCCACTTTCAAGATGGCTTGATCTTTGTCATAAATGACATAAGTTCCCAGTCCAATGGCATGATAATTACTGAAAGGGTCTTTGTCAATCAACTCGCTTAGGAGAACCTCCTCCTGATCGGTCTGATCTCTGGTGATTTCTTCATCTTCTAGAAGCTTCATGTAGTACATCTCCTCCTTGGTTATGGAGGTGTCAATTGACTCAAAGACTGTCTTAGCTTTGTCCAAAACATTTTTGGAATGCAAAGTTTTGGACACCAACTTCATTTTGGATCCATGTTTGGTCCTTATAATTAGGTGTGACCAATCTAAAGAAAGGTATCCACCTAGCTTAGATGTTAATTCCCTAGACAGACATAGACCAAATATTGGAGGAATATCAATGATCACGATATCCTATTTGACTGTGATATTCGGGTAGGTAAAAAGAGTTAATGGAAGATCCTTAATGATCCCCACAGTATTGACCATATTCCCATCTAGTTGCATGACTTCTTTATTCAAAGGTTTGTAGCTCAATCCCAAGGCTTCAGCTATTAGCCTAGACATGACTGTGGTGCTAGTGCCAAAGTCAATCATGGAATTATACAATAATTTCTTACCCACAATAAGCATTAAGAGAAACGGCCTCGGCTTTAGTTTTCCTTCACCGACTTTGAATGTTGATTCTTCTTCTTGATCTTCGGTGGAGGCCTCTTCCATAGTATTCGCAAGAACTTTGGTTGGTGGTGACTGCTCAGCAATTTCCTCCTGAAGTGATTTATCCTTTGGTTCTGTGATCAGTTATTCTTGGAGAGAACTTTGTAGCAATATCTTTTGTTCCAGCATGGCTAGGATTTCCCACATGGAAACATTAGTGGATGATTTTTTCAACTGCTCTACCACATCCAACGATGGTAGAATCTGATGTTTTTGCTACTTAGTTCTAGTTGTTATGGTCTCCTTTTGCGGAGGGCTTTGTGGTACTGCTGTAGGGGCACTAGTCTGGTAGTCAGGAGAACTTTTAGGCCATAGTTTGACTAATTGCGGGATGACTATTTCACCCACAAATCTCCTTTTGGAGTGAGTGTTGTTATTGAAATGCACTTGTGGGGTCTCAGAAGTGGATGCTTCAAATGTGAACACCGCCTCCTCTCCTTCCATCCATGAGAAGAGGGCGCGGTCGGGGGCTATATTGGTCTCTTGTTCCAGAGACATCCCTTGCATTTGAGCAATAAGTACCACATTTTCCATTTGTAGAGAGGTATATGCATAATCCTCATCGTCCAACATTGAGCCTTGAATATGTTGCTCTGCCACCTTCTATTGCAGATTGCTACATGGGCAATTTTGGGGCATATGTGAATCACCGCAAGGGAAACACCAGGAGTTACCATCATTGATCATATTGTTTTTCCTTGTAATCAGCTCTCTGTTAGAACGTAGGTTGGCATTTTGCAATGGAATGGGGACCAGTACTATTTGACTTGTTGTTTGCGTCCGAAAATTTGAGTGAGCACCTCCTTGGAATTGGTTATGTTGGTAAGAGGGCCTTTCATCCTGATAATTCTAATAGGCCAGCTTTGGAGGATTGGCTTGGTTGTGTTTGATGATAGTTATCTCGTTGGCCATAGCCCGCAACATTTCCCTTATGTCGCCTGTCTCATCCCTTGAGTTACCAGGTGTGACGTTCTTCGGTGCGCTTGTGTATGTGTGCATATTGAGGAGCAACTGGTGCAGTAGATGGCATTGCCTAGGTGGAAGTTGGTATTTCAGGGAATATAGGCATCATGGGCCAAGGCGAAAACTTTCTAGTGTCAATTGGATTGTTCTCTACTTTAATTGCGACACTATATGCATCCAGTAGAGTGGTTTCGTTGAGTGACTCGATCATCATTGAGATATCGACGTTGATGGAATTTAGGTAAAATATGAATGCCAGATCGGGTGGTGGGTGGATTGGAGCCTAAATTCTTTGCCAAGTTATGTGGAACTGATCTTTGAAGTCAATCAGGGCCTCATATGGACCTCGCTTGATGACCTCTAGCTAGTGATATTGGGAAGACCTATCTCCATCGTTCGAGAATCTTTCATAAAAAGGATCTCCAAGCTAATCCTAAGTGTTGATAGAGTTAGTTGGTAGAGTGCGATACCAATTTGAATCTTTTCCTCTGAAATAATTTGTGAGCAACCTCAGTGCTACGTTTTGATCTATAACTCTATGCACCATACATACATTTGCCACCTTGAGCCATCTTCAGTGAACTTAGGGATAGATTTGAGAGCAGAGATTGGGATGGGGGCCCAAACAATAGGTGATACGAGTGTTCTAAGAGGATTTTTGGTGTCCCATGCCACATAATTTCAGTTGGCAATATGTAACATGGCTGGCGGAGGGTTTCTGACGTTTACGAGATGGGTTCTAGTTTGTACCGACCCTAACAGTAGTACTAACAAACCAGGGTTGTTTACTGTTTGGGATCTTGTGACAAGTCAATGGATCATATACTTTCTTAAGGCTTAAGCACATTTTGCAATCCAATCGGACATGCCCAAAAAGAAAAAAATTGTTTATGCCAAAAATTGGCAAGATAACAGCCCTCTATGGGAAACTCAGTTAAAGTGGGCACCTATTGCGCTAAACTGAGCGACCTCCAGATTTTAAAGAAATCGGCTCTTCTATAATTGGGCTTTTCAATGGGAAAATGAAACAAATATAAAATAAAATAATCTAACTAGGGCGATGCACCAAGGTTTAGATGTAAGGCATGATAGATCTATCTTGTAAATGCGATCTAAGGGCTCGTTCATCAATCTTCTATGTCTGAAATAACAACCATTAAAGAGAAAGACCTGGATAATTGATTTCCTGACATAAAATAATTTGCACATAGCTTTACTAAAAAGAAAGAGTCGAAGACATGGTTCTAAATCAACATTCTATTCAAATCATTTAAGTTTCAAACAAACTATTCATAAACAACACAGTATAGTGTTATCAATAACTAAGAAATAGAAAGGCTAAATTACAAGGGCATAGTCTGTGATTCTTTATAGTTATCTAACAAAACAAAGGCCCGATGTCTCCCTAATTCTTTTGTAGATATTTTGAACTAACAAATAATAAACTATTCTCTCAATAACTAACTAAATAACTCTTTGAAATAAGTAGTATAAATAGCCAAGTGCATCCACTGCTTGGAGGATTGTAATAGAAAAGATTTCTCATCATGAATCATGATGCTTGCAATAATGGTTCATCACAATCGTTGTAATAGAAAGATTCTCGAGCATGAACCCAGTCGTTCACTAGCTAAATGCATTCCTTTCAAATGATGGCAATGGTCCCGACCTACCCTTTGTAAACAAGTGTCACCTCCTAATGAAAGCAATTAAAACATACAACCCAACATGGCTACCTAGTGTTCACATTACTCCTCCCTTTTATGTAGTTGAGCTGAAGGAACATGTGGTGGCATATCACAACCCATAGTTCATCATCCTCATCCTTTTATGATAGCTTGTGATGAAAATACATGTGGTGACGTCCTTGTTATCGGCACCTCTTCAGGGGCTCGCCAAAATTTTGCACAGGTGAAGGCTATGAGGCAGGCAGTCGGCACCCAAAAGAGATTTAAATGAAAGTATGTCAAACTCACCCAATCCCTTGACATGTGGAGGGAGAACTGGTTTTGGAAGAGAAGGAAAGGGAAGCTCCCCTTCAATAAGTGCTTAGGTGACACGTGGCGACATTTAATCGAGAGCGTCGAAAGACTAGCAGGGAGGCTTCTAAAAATCATCGGGAGCGGCTGGAAGTCAGGAAAGACATCAAAAACAACCTGAAGGGAGCATGGGGGTATATAAAATATCCACAAGATGCAAGGTAAGAAAATGGAGAAAAAAAAAAATTGTTTCTAGAAATTGTAAGCAAACTTTCAGTTTATATACAAGAATGCAAACCACAACCTATCATAGTTCTCCACGAACTCCAAACTTGAAGAGATATGAAATTTCCACAGGAAATGTCAAGATTTGTACAAGTGAATGCATGGAAATAATAGGTAAAGCACAAGATATTAAATGTATTCATGTTTATGCAAATGGGCTCATTTTCAAGAATTATTTTCTTCACAAAATGGAAAAGAAATGACTAAACATGCTAACAAAAGCTTACCCCGAGCTTTTCTTATGGATTTTGCATAAGAATATGTTCAAAATGCCATTATGTGTCCAGAATCTTCCATGAAAAATGCAAGAGAACTTCATTGAAACCCTATGTTGGCAATTGAGTGAGTTTCCAAAGAACTCGAATGTGAAATGAAATGCAATCTTTTACTTTTGCATTTTTTTTCTTGTTAGGGTTTTTACCCTAAAGGAGGTTGATATCTTAAGGCGATTTTTCACCTTTATTTTAATATTTGCAAACCAAACTAATGCATGCCCATGGGTTAGTGACCTTGTAGGCCCCTTGAATATGTTATTTTCACTAAGTCTTTTAAGACTTATATTTTTTGCATTTATTTCCCCATAGGTCGAATTAGGACTTTTGTTCATTTTGCATTTTCTCCAACATTGTAAAGAATTTGATTAATGATATTGTTATAAATCATTAAATCAAATTGCTATCATTAATGCAAAAAGGGAAAAGTCATGTTTTGTAAATGCACTTAGGGGATATAGTTGAAATTTATGATTATGCAAGCATATAGGGGAGGTTAACCAACATGTGCCATGAATCAAGGATGTTGTTTTGACCATTTTGAAGCATTTGGAAAGCATATAGGGGGTGGTTTCTCATGGTCTTTATGATGGACTTGATCAAATTTGACTTTTCAACATTTTAGAGCTCTTTTGGAGGGGATTTGGTTGCTAGATTTTTGGAGGCATCTGACCCAAGGAAGCTTCTAGTTCCTTTTTTGGTAAAACTGCTTGGATGATGGATATAGTCACTTACTTGACTCATTTGTACTTAGTTCTGATTTTGCATTTTTGTACTTAGTGACTTTTTAGTCCTTTGATAGATTTTGGCACACTTTTGTAACTCATTTTTGGATATTAATAACAATGAAGACCTTGGATATCAGTGATTTGGAGTTTTTTCCTTCTTGTTCTTTGCTTTATTGTGTGCACTCATATTTAGCACTTTTATGCAAAAATTATGTTAATGCAGGTTATAATCTGTGTTAAAGATGCAAATGGCTTTTAACTATGAAGTTACCTTCCTCCTAGGAGTTTGAGCATTAGGACCTCTTTGTAAAACACTTATGCAGAGGCATATAGTAATGAGTTGTGCAAGTTTTAATTTATGTCATTGAAGGCAAGTGTTTTTAATCTGAGTGTTATGTCCTAGTTTAGTTTGGAGTATCACCCCCTTAGATTCATTTTTTAGTTTTTTAGTTTATGCATTTCCCTCTTCCCTTTTCCTCGTCAAATCAGCAAAACAATAGAGTAGTTTAGGTGATTACCAATTAGGAAGCCGAACTTCTCCAGAGGTTTGATCTCATATAAGGTACCCACACTTTGGGATCATTCCCATGTTTCAGTAGATTGTTGAACTTCAAGTTCAACAGGGTGCAAATCTAATTGATAACAGGAGGATTTGAAGTTTTATATAACAGGATGTTGTCGAATTTTTGAGAGGATTGTGACTCCAAATATTTATAATTTACGTAATAAGAAAAGCCTATTGTAATTTTGTAATCTCATTTTATATTAGAGATAATATAAAATTGTGTTTCCATCTTGTATTTGATTGTGCAATTTGTTGTTGTGGTTGTGAGTTTCATATTTGTATGGATCATTTCCCAAAATTGTGGAGGAGATTGAGGTGTATATATTGGAGAGGAGTTCAAAACTCTATGTTTGCAGGTTTGAAGATGTTGTTGCAGCACCAAAAGGTTTTGAGAATCTAAAGTTATTGTAGTTGAGTTTTCCTATTGAAGGTTGTAGGTTGTAGGAGCAAAAACTTGTGAAAGAAGATTGGTTGAAGGAGACAATTCTTGCGATTGGTTTTTTTTTCTTAAATCAGTTTTGAAATGTATTTGATCAATCCTCATGGTTGCAAAACAATTTTATTTCAGATTTTTTTTGTTATTATGTAATTTCATGAGATTTTAGTATGATAAACTAAGACACTTCTTGAAGATTTTTGGTGTCATTTTAAGCAATTACTAAGAGGCATGTGTGTTGTTGTGAATTTGTGAATTAAGGTTGATTTTCCCTTTCATCAAACATCCTTATCTATCACCCTCGTCAAAGGTTCGAGCCACTTCTAATGGGAAGATGAGCAGAGGACCACCTAGTCTATACTTGGAGGTAAAGTTCTTAAATGATGCTCTCCCTCCTACAGCTAGATGACCATATTTATTACACTTAAACGAGATGAATTTGAATCATGGTTAACCCATTTGTAATAAAAACTCAATATATGTAACTAATGTATCTTGGTGGATTGGTATCTAACAATAATCCAAATCTAAATTTATATCTTATTAATATTTTATCTATAAACATGTACCATGTAAATGTTGAATGAATAAGACAACTGAGAGGGTGGTGAGTTAGTTGTATCTAATCAAAACATCAAAACCCTCAGCAATAATCAGATCCACATGCATTCATTAATCCCTTATTTTGTTATAATAATTAATCATGAAATGTAGATAAGAAAAACTGAAATAACAACATCATACACAAGAGAACACTAGATTTATGTGGAAAACCCAAAGAGGGAAAAAATGCGATGAGGATTAGCTCACAATATAAGTAATTGCAAAATTGGTACAAAGCGGGTCACTACCAGAATAGGACACACTATCCAAAAGGTCTCACAACCAGGGCTTACTACCATAGAAAGAGATACAAGAAGATAGAAGAGAAATTTTAATAGAGACCACTTTCTCAATGCAACAAGGAATCCACCACAATACTCCAACACTTTCAAAATCTTGTTTAAAATATTTAGGACACCTTCGGCTCACTACATTTAGGAATTCAATACTTTGAAGTTCGCACTGCACTACTCAAATTCACATCACACACACATCACTTGCATTGATCTCACATCTATCTAGCTTCTCTCTTCATGCACACTCAACTCACAGAAACTCCACTCTTATTTATATCAACCTTAACCTTAAACATCTTCTCCAAGGTCAGTATTCTATCTGTTCTATTTACAAATTCAACTTAGGTCAAAACCTAAACATTCTCGTGGTGGATAGGAATAAAAAGAGACCAAAACAACACTTAACCAAGATCCAAAAATAATTCTCAAATGCTACGCTACACATCCATTAATACTTGAACATTTCCAAATGTAGTGTAGACACCAGGTTGGTCATTACTCGTGAAAACACATTTGAAAATTAATTACATGCTTCTAAAACTTCCGATACACCTAACCATGAATCCTTTTGACACCAACAAGAGAGAAACACCATTAACTCTCCTTCAAAACCAAAATTCCAAAAAAACAACTGTGGAGAAATGTGGAGCAAATACATTTCTCCCTAACACCTTTGTACAACACTGCAAAACCAATTCTCATACTAGTAAACACAATTTCCTCTCATCAACGATCCAAAACCCATAATTTTGAATATAGAAACCTCTAAAAACCTTGAAAAACATACTAAATCCGCACGGACATAGCATCAATATAGAAGAAACATAGAGCATGATCTGGAGCACATTCTAAACACTTGCACAACACTATTTTCTCTATTTATCAAATTTTCTCAAAATCACTTTGAAATCAAGTACAAAAGACATCATCTCAGATTATTACTTCATTCCAACTCATCTCCAGATATTGCAATAAAAATATAGCTCCATGTACTCACAACACTTCCTCAATATCTCAACTATACATGCAAACCTACAACAACCTATTTTCCTCTTCTTCTCAATTCTCTCAATATCCTTGACATTTTCTTCATGCAACAACACAATTGACATCAATTAAAACACCAGTCAATAGACATCCTATTGAAATCAATGAAAACACCTTCATACTTGCAACAATCTCCCCCTTTGTCATTGATGACAACACATGATGTGAAAAACCATCAAAGACAACACAACAGCTCTGAACGCACTTTCTTTTCTTCCCCTTAATGATTTGACAATGTGCACAACTTTCTCCATTGATACCTTACACTTTTTCGCATGATACTTTCTCCCCCTTTGACATCAATGGAAAAGGATAAAATTTTTGCATTATGCTCCCCCTTTGATACTGACCCAATATACTTGTTATAATCACTTCCCCTTAAGAGTATACTCAATCCAATCAACAACTCAATGACAACACATGACACTACCTACTCCCCCTGAGAGGTATCTGTTAGAGTAATTGGACATTTACTTTATTAATTAAACAATATTTTTTTAATTACGTAAAGTTCCCTTTTACCTCTTTTTCACTTAAGCTAACATTAGGTGCATAATAATTAATTACTTTATTAATTATTATTGTGCAAGCCTAGGGTTTTCCTTTTTAGGGTTTTCATCTATATATGGTTGAAAACTATCTTTTGTATCATTATTCATTTTACATTTACAGGTGAATACATTGCTCCACATTCTTGAGCATTTCCTTTGTTGCTTCTCTTTGCTTCTCCTTGTAACAGGTTATTTGCTTGCAAAGATCTTTGGGCTCCTATGAAGTTGTATCTTCTCAACTCCAACATGGTATCAGAGCTTCAGATTTGCAGCTGCTTGTTCTTGTTTTGAGATTTTTGCATTGGAAGCAAATCTAGGGTTCTAAGGTTTCTTCTTGTACATTCAGCATACTCAAAATTTTAGGTTCACTTTGGGCCCAAACAGATAGTTCCATTGGATTCGTAGTGCCCAAAAACCCCTAAATCGACTGTCAAATCGTCGATTTTGGTTATAGTCAACCAGGGATGCAAAAAAAATGTAGGGCTTGGCCATACGGCCCCCTCAGCAAAAAAATCGCAAAAAAAAATTTAAAAATAAAAAAAACCTAAGGTTTTTATTTATTTTTTCCGCAGCCCATTAAATTTTTAATCGGCCGCCCATCCCTCGCCGGGCTCCGCCGCTGTCGCTGTCGCCTGCTCCCGCCGAGCTCGCCACCACCGAGCTCGTCGACCCGTGTCGGCCCCTCCAGCCCCCGTGGGCTTAACACCCCCACCACTAGGTTACATGGGTGACTACGGGTCTACCACCCCAGCCCCGGTCCGCCCAGGAAACCAAGGGCTATTTTTTTTAAGCTCCCAAGTGCTAAAGGGGGACTAATTGGGCATTTTATGCTCTTTCACAAAATCGGGCGTAAAATGGGCATTTTTTCTCAGCTTTTCGAAAACGAGATATCACCGGAAAGTTGGTTTCGGCATCGTTCCAGTGGTACTAGTATTTTTTCCTGATTTTGTAGTTTTGTAGTCTTTTTTTCCAGTCAAAGTTAGAACTTGGGTTTTTCACTCCAAGGGGCGTATCTTTTGCATCCGAACACCGTTTTGCGCAAACGAATAGGCGTTGGAAAGGTATTATAGTGATATTTCCAGATATATAGTCTATTTTACCAGAATATTTACCAGATATTTTTTATTCAGCTTTGTATTTTTTTACACTTTACTAAATTACTTGGTTATTCTGGCTCCTACATGAGTTTTGTTTGCGTTGAATGGGTTATGTTGATATGCTTTATCATTGTTGAGATCATTAGTCTCTGAATTTTTCATTTGAAGAGTTATCATGGGTTTTTCTACTCACCCTTTAGTTGTTCTTCTGGAACGGGGTAATTATGAGTCATGGGCAAAGGGTATACTTACACATTGTAGGTGGCTTAATATTTTACCTTATTTGTATGATCTCATACCTGAACCAGCAACTTTAGAGGGAAAATTAGTATGGGATATCATTAGAAATCACATAGTAGGACTTATATTGTCTAGTGTTGATCATGACACTGTGTTGGTTATATCGGACATTGATTGTCCTCACCCACTTTGGACACGTCTTTGGGAGATCTATGGAGACCCTATTCTATCTCCATTCCTAGAGGATCCTGCTTTAGATTGTCTCTTACCCATTGCTTGGAGACAAAATACACCATTTGATCATGATACTTTAGAGGAGCTTGAGTATTTAGACACCCTTAATTGTTCCGATGGATCAAAGGTTTGTCTCACAGTTCCTACTCTTCAGACTGAGACTTCATCAGCATCTCTTGTTGTTCTTGATTCAGTGCAGCAGGGAATCATACATCTTCCAGACATAGCTACTTTGGACTCTTATGTTGCAAACATATCTTTCTTGTTTGTTGAATCCTATATTGCAGATTTGGACGATTATTTTGAGGACATTCATCTCCTCTACCTTGACAGTTAGGTTATCACTGTTCGCCCACCATTATCCATGCATTCAAAGGTTGCATTTCAGTATTCTCCACATCAATTTGGATTTGGCATTATTTTTTTCAATTCAGACAGTGAGACTCTTCAGCATCCTATCATGGCACACATCTTGAGACAGATTGGTTCCTCATTCTTCATAGGGTTTCTTCGACATCGTCCTTTGGATCCATTTCTTCCCAAGGGGAGGAATATCATTTGCCAATTCAGGATCTCCTTTTGGATTCTACATCAAGCATCTACCATTGTGATAGGAGTTTCTTCATTGTGGGGGGGCCTTCTTCTCTCTTTCTATCTCTCCTATGGAGACCATTGTACATGTACTTATATGATAGAAGTTGTCTATGGTGGGTATCATGTTATCCACCTCCTATCCTTCTGTCATTAGTGCATTGCATTCCTTCCTTGCATCTTATTTTGGGGAGGAGTTTTGTTCCCACTAGGTTTTCTCCTTTACCCCATTTCATTTAGTTTGCATTGATTTTGTACATGGGTACCTAATCTGGCCTTGTTGTCGGGACCCATTGCTTTTGCTTTCAATAGCTTCTTCTAGGTTTTAGCTTCTCCCTATGTCTATCTTAAGCGGGGGTGTTAGAGTAATTGGACATTTACTTTATTAATTAAACAATATTTGTTTGATTACGTAAAGTTCTCTTTTACCTCTTTTTCACTTAAGCTAACATTAGGTGCATAATAATTAATTACTTTATTAATTATTATTGTGCAAGCCTAGGGTTTTCATCTATATATGGTTGAAAACTATCTTTTGTATCATTATTCATTTTACATTTAGAGGTAAATACATTGCTCCACATTCTTGAGCATTTCCTTTGTTGCTTCTCTTTGCTTCTCCTTGTAATAGGTTATTTGCTTGCAAAGTTCTTTGGACTCCTGTGAAGTTATATCTTCTCAACTCCAATAGTATCCACCAACATCAATCCAGAAAAGAGATAGATCCATAGATCCACTGGACTCATGCATTTCTATATGCATCAAGTTCTTGAATATACTCAAAAGTATCCTTAGGAAGAGCCTTAGTAAATATGTCAACAATCTGATCGTTTGTGGGTACATAGTCAATTTTCACCTCATTTTCCATAACCTTCTATCTCAGAAAGTGATATCTGATAGATATATGTTTTGTCCTTCAATGCATCACTAGATTCTTTGAAATGTTAATTGCACTTGTATTGTCACAAAAGATAGATATAGGCTCGTCATATACAAATTTGATATCCTTCAATATTTGTCTCATCCACAACACTTGTGTACAACATGATGTTGCTGCAATATACCCAAACCTTGTAGTAGATAAAGAAAATGAATCCTTCTTCTTACTAAACCAAGACACCAATCTACATCCAAGAAAGAATGCACCACCACTTGTATTTTTTTGGTCATGAACACAACCATCCCAATCTGCATTTGTATAAGCACTTAATGTGAAATTGGTATCATTAGGATACCATAAGCCATAATCCATAGTGTCTCTTAAATATCTGAATATCCTCTTCACTACTGCAACATGTGTTTCTCTAGGATCTTCTTGAAATATGGACACAAGATAAACTAAATTCATGATATCCAGTCTAGTAGCAATTAGATATAGCAATCCACCAATCATAGATCTATACTTGCTTTGATCAGCCTTATGTGAATCATCATCTTTTCTCAATTTACAACCAATCACCATAGGAGTGCATACTAATTTGGATTCATCCATTCCAAAAAATTTCAACATCTCTTTGACATGCTTATATTGTGAAATGAAAATCCATTTATTTGTTTGATTGATTTGTCGCCCAAGGAAGAAATTCATCTCCCCAAACATTGACATTTCAAATTCTTTTTGCATCTCTTCAGCAAATTTCTTACACATAGCTTCATTTCCTCCAAAGCTAATATCATCTATATATACAACTAATATCAAGATTTTTTCTTCCTCAATTTTAAAATAGAGATTACTATCTATGGTGCCCTTACTGAATCCTTTTTGTATCAAGTATTTGTCCAGTCTTGCACACCAAGCTCTGGGAGCTTGCTTCAATCCATACAGTACCTTCTTCAATTTACATACCATATATGGTTGATCTAATAACTGAAATCCTTCTGGTTGTTCGATGTAAATATATTCTTCCAATTCACCATTCAAAAAATAAGACTTCGCATCCATTTGATAAACTTTAAAGTGTTTGTATGCTACAAATGCCAAAAACATTTTGATAGCTTCCATCCTACCCACAGGAGAAAACATCTCCATTCTCATTCAGTTTTTTTTTGAAAACCCACTTAGTTCCAATTATATTCTTGTTTGTCAATCTAGGAACCAATTCCCAAGTCTGATTTTTCTCAATTTGCATAAGTTCTTCTTTCATCGCCTTCATCCAATATTCATCCTTGCATGCTTCACTCACTATTTTGGGTTCAAATTTAGAAAGTAAACATAGATTTACCTCAACTTCAACAACTTTGCTTCTTTTTAATACACCTTTTCTTTTGTCTCCAATGATTTTTTCTTTAGAATGATTCTTTTACACGTACTTTAGGGTCTTCTTCAGAGCTTCTTTCTCTTCATTCTACACTTCTTCTTCATCATTTTTTCATTCTTCTACTTCTTTGTAATCAGGTTGATTTGAAACATACCCATCCACTACAATTGAATTCTACAAGTTCTCATTAACCTTAACATTTGCACTTTCAACTATCTTTCTCAGCCTTTTTTTGTAACATCTGTAAGCTTTTCTTTTAGTGGAATATCCAAGAAAGATACCTTTATCAAACCTTGCATCAAACTTTCCTAAGTTTTCTTCTTCTCTTTTCATATAACATTTGCTTCCAAATACTCTAAAGTACTTCATAGTAGCAATCCTTCCAAACCATAATTCATAGGGAGTCTTTGTGTTTTTAGCTTTATCTTGAACTCTATTGAGTATGTAAACAACAATATGAATAGCTTCTCTCTAGTATACTTTCGGTAGATTTGCCTCTTTCATCACAATCCTAGCAGCTTCTTGAATCATCTGGTTTTTCCTTTCAACAACTCCATTTTGCTAAGGAGTTCTAGGGGCAGACAAATGCCTCTTTATTCCATGAACCTCACAAAACATGTTAAACTCATTGGAGGTGAATTCACCACCTCTATTAGACCTCAAAAATTTGATTTTCGAATCCATTTCATTCTCAACCATAGCTTTATATGCCTTGAATTTATCTAGTGCATCATATTTTTCTATAATAAATGTAACCCATTTCATTCTCGAATAATTATCAATCAAAAGCATAAAATACATGTCTCCTTGTAGACTTCTCACCCTTGTAGGACCACAAATTTTTGTATGTACTAACTCTAGAAGTCCAATAGAAAATTGTTCCTTTCCCTTGAAACTATTCCTTACTTGCTTTCCAAACTGACAATCTTTGTAGACAACATTGATAGGCTTTGTGATTCTAGGTAGACCTCTCACTACATGAACTGAACTAATTCTCACCAAATTGTCAAAATTTATGACACATCCTTCGGTGCCATAACCAACTATCATTAACTTGCGACATAAAGCAATGACCATCAACACCGTTAAGCTGATAAATTTTTCCATCCGTTCTCTTACCAGTAGCAATCATAGTTTTGGACCCTTTTTTGATTTCACATATTTCATCCTTGAACACAAGATTATATCCGTTGCTCAACATTTTACCAACACTCAAAATTTTATGCCTTAAACCCTTAACATAGTAAACATTATCAGTATTATGCATGCCATCAAAATTGATTGAACCAATTCCATAAATCCTAGCTCATGAATCATCTCCAAATTTAACTATTCCTCCATCATGTTTCTCAAGTTTAACGAACTTAATCTTGCCTCTGGTCATGTGATTAGAGCAGCCACTGTCAACAACTCGGTTATTATTATCCTCTTTAACATGAAAATCAAATACCAAAGTACCTTCAACCTTATCCTTCTTCTCTGAAATACATTCCTTCACACAACTTTTAGAGTTAGTAGAACTTGATCCCTCTTTGATAGCTAAGCCAAGAACAAGCATTCATTTTCATCAAATTCTCCATAATCATATTCATCATCTGAAATATTGGCATCTTCTCTAGCATAATAAGCTTTCTTAATCATTTTTCCTCTATTCTCCTTGTTCTTATTGTCTACAACTCTCTTTGGACATCTAGAAGCATAATGACCTATTTCACCACAACTAAAACATTTGAAAGGTAGTTTACCTTTGTATTTACCGGTCCTTCTTGATTCTTGTTACAAAGTTAGCTTCCACATCATCAAGATCTTCCTTATTTGAATCTTCAACCTTTTTTGATACTCCAACTTTGAAAGCAGTTTCTACAGTTGTACCATTTTTCAAACCTTTTTTCCTCATTTCAAAAGAAGTTAGTGTACCAATAACATTTTTGGCCATCCCAAATCTACCTCAAGTGGTTAAGCTCTTCTCCAAGGAACCTCGCTCTGATACCAATTGTTGAGTGAACAATAAAACTAAGAGGGGGGTGAATCAATTGTATCTAATCAAAACATCAAAACCCTCAACAGTAATCAGATCCACATGCATTCATGAAATGCAAATAACAAAAACTGAAATAACATCATACACAAGAGAACACCAGAGTTACATGGAAAACCCAATGAGGGAAAAACCACAGTGAGGATTAGCTCACAATATAAGATTCTGAAACTAATACAAAGGGGCTCACTACCAGAATAGGAGACACTATCCAAAAGGGCTCACAACCAGAGCTCACTTCCACAGAGAGAGATACAAGAAGATAGAAGAGAAATTTTACACAGAGAACACTTTATCAATGCAACAAGGAATCCACCACAATGCTCCAACACTTTCGCAGTCCTATTTGAAATATTTCAAACACCTTCAGCTCATTTCATTCAAGAATCCATTTTTTTGAATTTCACACTGCACTTCTCAAATTTGCATCACACACACATCACTTGCATTGATCTCACATCTATCTAGCTTCTCTCTTCATGCACACTCAACTCACAACAACTACATTCATTTATATCAACCTTAACCTTAAACATCTTCTCCAAGATCAGTATTCTATCTGTTGTATGTACAAATTCAAATTAGGTCGGCACCTAAACATTTCCACAATGGATAGGAATGAAAGGGGACCAAAACAACACTTAATCGAGACCCAAAATTAAGTCTCACATTCCACACTATGCATCCATTAATACTTGAACATTTTTCAATGTAGTGTAGACACCAGGTCAGTTGTTACCCATGAAAACACATTTGAACATTAATTACATGCTACTGAAACTTTTGATACACCTAACAATGAATCTATTTGACACCAACAAGAGAACAACACCATTAACTCTCCTTCAGTCTTGAAAAGCAATTGCGGAGAAATGTGGAGCAAATACATTTCTCCCTGACACATTTGTACAACACTACAAAACCAATTCTCATACTAGTAAACACAATTTCCTCTCACCAATGATCCAAAACCCACAATTCCGAATACAACAACCTATGACAACCTCAGACAACATACTAAATCCACACGGGCATAGCATCAATATAGAATAAACATGGAGCATGATCCAAAGAACATTCTAAACAGTTGCACAACACTATTTTCTTTGTTTGTCAGATTCTTTCAAAAGCACTTAGAAATCAAGTACAAAATACATCATCTCATCTTATTACTTCATTCCAACTCATCTCTAGATACCGCAACAAAAATATAGCTCCATGTACTCACAACACTTCCTCAATATCTCAACTATACATGCACAACCTGCAACAACTTGTTTTCCTCTTCTCAAATTTCTCAATATCCTCGACATTTTCTTCATGCAACGACACAGTTGACATCAATGACAACACCTTCATACTTGCAACAGTAAATATATGTAAAGATGCAATTTTTGCATCTTTATTTTGAAACAAGAATCTATATGTTTATTGATTTATTTTTTGAAAAAGGAATTCAAAAAAAGATGAAAATTCAAGTTATTAGATAATAGATTGTTATTTAATTATATTACCAACAAAAAATAGGAAAGGAAGTTTTTGTCTATTCAAAATTTTGTAAACATCATGAAATACCTTGCAGAAGCTTCATTGTTTATTTGACAATAGTATCATTATGATTTTTCATCAAAACAATCATTTTTGTATGTATTTCCATTTTTTGGAAAAATTATCCAATACAAAAAATAGTTTTTTTCTTTTTAAATATTTAGAATAAAAATTGAGAAAAAAATTTCCCATGGGGTGATTACATGATTGTGAGTTGCTCATCAAGGTAATCATTTTCCTGTGTATTTCAAAAAATCCATAAAAAAAATTGGGCTATTTATTTGTATGCAACTCATGTTATGTCATGGTTGAGAAAAGGGTACTCATCATAGGTTGAAACTATTTCAGTTGGAAAGGGTAAATTACTGGTGTACCACTATGTAAGGGTCTTTACCACATAGAAATAAGTGAAGAAATTAATCTCACTGATATTTGGAAACAAATAAAGTGGAAAATTTATAGTGACCAATTGGTCTCCCTAAATTAAAATTACCTTCAAGGACAAATTTGTCATGGAAAGTTTAGACAACCTTGGATGATGAGGGCTACACCACCCAAAAACCACACAAAACACAACAATAGGTACCACCACAAAAGATGTGAGACGGAAAATAACTCACTTTCATTTATTTTCAGAAAATGAAATTACAGATTTAGAAATTGCAATGCTACAACCTCATGGGCTTGGTTCATTACAACAAAATCAACTCTCAAAGAAAATATTTTATTCAAAACTGCAATCTGCACTAATGGAGCCACCTACTACCACCCCCACTTAACCCTTTTATTTTACCCAATAATCGCCCTAGAATGTTCTAGAAAGTCTATTTTTCCTTTTTTTTTGGCACCAAAAGTCTCGTCGTTCAATTTCTTTCCTGGGAAGATATTTTAATGAAATTCACTTTTTAGTGGGGTAGCTTCTCGGGGCCATAACTTTTGATCTGATTGTCAAATTTTCAATTTTAATATATCATTGGAAAGCTTGTGAAGATATCTACAACCATCTTTTTCCAAATCTAAAAGATCAAAGATTTTGCACCATGTTTCAGGGCTCCAAAGGGCCTCAATTTTTAGTTTTAAACTTCATTAGAGAAATTCCTCGGGATGAAAATTTAATATCTTCCAAACTGTACAGGATTTTGAGATGATTCTTTCACCAAAAATCTTATTTTCTTATTTCACTCCTTGAAGTCAATTTTCGTGTCCATATGACCCAAATAGGCCAACTTATTAAAAATAGCAGGTGACTATTTTTGGTTGTTTCAAACTTCTAGCTATCCCAAAGACTACATGAGTCGCCATGGGCCCCAAGACAACTATGAAAACTACAAACAAATGAAAATATAATATTTTTGGGTGATGCAAGATTGCCCTTACACCATTGGATGCTCCTACATCATTAGAGGATCTTTTAGGGAAGCACAATAAAATGAAAGCATTTCATTGAAAAATGATCTTGGCTCTTTTGAGGTATATCACTACCCTTGGATTGAGGACTTCACTCAAGTCAAGAACTTGATATTGTACAAAATAGTTAAACAAAGTCTAATGAAAAAATAATTATGAGTATTTTTAAAACTACGTTGACATTACTCAATATTCATTCAAATCACTACACAAAGTAAGATTCTTTGGGCACTACATATGTAGCACTTTGATAATTTATGTGAGCAACTTCAATGAAGATGGGAAAAACAATTTTATTGGTGAAATATTGTTGCAAGGTGTGTGCCCTTGGTCTCCTTGTGTTGTGCAATGTAGCGCTCAGGTTCGTGGCATGGCTTAACTATCTCTCATGGATTCATTAACTTTGGCTGTTGTATCGGGCGTTAATAGGTCGGTCTTTTGGTGCAACAATTGTATGCACAACAATTGGTTTCAAATCTTGGGTCATGGGTTCAAACCCCTCACTTACGTTGTGGGATTGTTGCAAGGTGTGTGCCCTTAGTCTCCTTTTTTGTGCAATGCAACACTCAGATTTGTGGCATGGCTTAACCACCTCATGTGGATTCAATAACTCAAGCGGTTGTATCAGGCATTAATAGGTCAATCTTTTGGTGCAACGACAACTATCTATGCAACAAATATAACCTAAAAGAACTAAGTAGTTGGAATTAGTAGTCAAAAATGCTAATGTGACATCACACTATAACTTTGGAAAAGCCAAGTTCCCTACCAAAAAAAGTTAAAGCAAATCCTAAGACTAAGGGTGATAAATCAACCCCACAAAACCCTTCCTCTCATTAGGAAAAAGGAAAAGGGAAAGTAAATACAAAAGTTGACAAAGAGGATTGCACTTAGTATAAGGAACTAGACCATCAATAAATTATGTTTTAAGAAGATGGCATACTTGAAAGAAGAGATAAAAAAATACAAATTCCTCCCCTTAAGATGGGAAATAATATTTTTGCAACAATAAAATCTGAAGAAGGTAGAATGGACTAATGAAGGAAAATAAATGGAAATACATAAAGGAAATAAACATAAATAGATATTATACCTTCATTGTTCTCCTCTTCATATATTGAGCTCACAAGTTGCACCCTCTACTTGCAAATTTTCTCAAGTGTTGATGGTTGATGGTATGTGGTTGCTCATAATTCTTGCAGCATTTGCATTCCAATCATGTACTTTTTACTAGTAGCATTATCACTAGAAAACCCAATACATTATCAATCATAACTTTTACATCAAAGGACATCAAAACATGAAACTTTGGATTTAAGATCCTCCAACATATACCAAAATTTCCTTAGAACAGCATAACTTGATTCTTCATGGTGGAGCAATGCGGACCTCAAAACTGGTTCACTATACACTAAAAACTATACTCTAGGACTTAGCCAAATATCAAACACATATGTTCTACTCTGGATCAAAACTCTTGCACCTGTATACTTGATCGTCATCATCACAATCACTTATGCTCATCAAACAGTTACATATATCAATGTTGACGTCAATGAAAACACCATATATGCTCATGCTCATGTTGCCAAAAAATATTCTCCAAAATACTGTCCAACCACTATTTTATCAACTACTCTCTCCCTTAACTGATCTCCCCCTTTGACATCAATGTCAAAGGGTGCACCATTCAAGCATACATACTCCCCTTAGCTGATATATATGTGTGTGTGTGTATGTATGTATGTATGTATGTACACATAGGAGTAACTCAACCAAATTCTCCAAAAATCAAGGAAAATCCCCCTAACAATGTTATCCACCAAAATAATCAAGATTTGCATTGCTATACTATCCACTATCTTTTGCATATATACAAAGAAATTTGAAATTGCATAAACATAATAGAAATACAATCAACTAGAGGAAGACACTTGCAATTTTGTAAGGTGTGCCTCACACTCCTTTCCTAAATCCCAATCCTTCTTAGTGAAGTCAAGCAAAATAAGCTAGCTTTCAAGCTGCATGAGGAGATCTTCTCCTTCGTCTAGGGTACCAAGTACCAGACTCTTCTATGCCAATTTTTTTGCACTTTCTAACAAACTGGTCAAGGTTGTAAGCCCTACATTTACCAAGTCCCTGAGCTCACTGTACTGCACAATGATTTTCCCTTTTTGTTCTTGCAATTGAAAGAATTTTTCATGTAGATATTCAATAGCCATCTTTTTTGTACCATTTGCATCACTTGTTGGATTATAGACACTGAAGGCCTGGGCAACTTATGACTCTATTGAGTCCATTTGGTCCTTAATTCTCTTTGTAGAATTAAGCCATTTCAAAGAAAATTGAAATAAAACTTGTGCTTTACCCAAAAATTTCTACACATTTTTTAGGTTCTATTGTAATTTGATATGTGTCTTGTGCATTTGTCTGATATCTCAGACAATTTATTGTCATTCACTTTCTTTGTCACATCTTTCTCCAACCTTTCTTCTAAACCAAAGGAGTAATCCTTAAAGGAATCTAATAGCAACCTCAAATTTTTAACACTAGATAGAGACTCATCAATTGTAGCATCAAGAATTCCTTCTTGCAATATCTTGACTACTTATTCAATTAACTCAGTGCTCTTTTGGTGAGTGGAAATAATTTCCTTCCTTGCAAAAGCATGAAACACATCACCAATTTGAAGCTTTGGCAAGGGAGAGATTTTTCCCATGTCCACTTGACCCTGCATTAAAGGAAGTTGCAGCAATTGTGTAGATACAACAGGCTTGAATTACAGTTGCATGTCTAAAAAACCTTTGAATTAATCACCAAAGGATTCACCAACGACCTTTATGCTTTCCTCTTCATTTTTCTCATTGGTATTTTTCTTGTCACCAATGGACTCTCCATCATTACTTTTCTCCTTATTTGCACTGTCGGAATCTTTCTCAGTTTCCTTCTCTTCAACCGGTTTCGTATTATCTTTTTCCTTTTCACCAATATTCGATTCTACCTTATCATTATTTTCTTATTCTTTCCTCTTCACTTTACTCCTTATGCTCTCTTATATCCTGATGATGGATCACGAAGTGTCTTACGAAACATTGATGCAAAAATACAACACAATCTAAGCTAGAAACACTTGAAAATAATCTTCATGGATTGTGGATATATGTTATCACTAATTATTTTTATGTTTATAAGACTTTATCTTTGAGAGAGGCAATTTTTTAGTTTTTTGTGCCTCTGAATTCTCTAGGTCATCTTTCTTGTCTTCCTTTCTCTTTCACCATTTTTCTTGACATTCAAAGGGGGCAAGTTTTTCTCTATTTGCACTTCCTCCTTGTGCATTTCATCAACCTGTTCTACTCCAACAACATTTTCCTCTACTGAAGGAGTATCATCAATAACATCTTCTTGCACATTTTCTTCTTTGGGTGCATGCTCATGTTTCAGAGCATGCTCATGTTGTGCATCTTCTAGTTCATTCACTTTCGGGATAGACACATCATCATGCAATTATTCTTTGATTTCTAGAGACATTCCTAATTTGTTTGCCAGATTGGCAACCTTATCAACTATCTCATTTCTCAATCTTTCAATATTTTTTTGTCCCTACTCATCAAGGTATTGACCCTCTGCTTAGTCCTAAATTCCTTATTATAAAATTGAGCTAATTTAGCTCTATCCTCATTTGTGAGAGGAGCATTGATCTTCTCCAAAGTGAATGCTCCCATTCTAGCATCTTCATCGAATGCTTCATGTCTTCTTGCATATAATACACCTTTCAAATACTTAGGTAATTGAATTTATATATCCTTCATGCTAACATAAAAAGCAACAATATACCTAAAAATGGCTTCTTCGATGGTGGATTTGTCCACATCATCTGCAGTAGGGTATAGTGCAGTAGTCTCCTCTAAGTTACCATATTCTGAAATGCAATTCACAATTGCTTCAAGCTTCATAGGGCTTTGTTTCTAAACTAGAGGAGTCTTCTTATTTCCTTTCCCTTTAGGTGATTTTCCTTCAGACTTCTTCTCCCTCATATGAATCATGAAAGCTTGTTTCTCCTTCTCCACTTTTTCCTCATTGTCAGTGTCCACAATATCAAATGTTCCTTTCTTTACACTTATCTCTACTTGAGAGACACTAGTTTTTCTCATCCAGACCAACTGTGGTACCTCTTCTTCTTACTCATGATCATCTACATTTACACTCATATACTTCTCCCTTCATGCCTTCTCTTGTCTTCTCTTTTGTGGAGAACTTTGTTGTTTTGCAAGGGCACTAAAATATTCTTTCTTTTCAAATCAACAGTAGGTTTAGTCTTGGAGGACTTAGTATCAACTGGAGAGGGGGTAGAGGTCCTGGTAGACCTTCTTGTGCTTGGGATACCAACCATAGTGTTGGATATGTTATTGGCTTCTTCCGCAATGTCCTTTGGAAAACCAATCTTCTTTACAACCTATGCCTTCATCTTTTCTACATTCCTCTTGATCTCTTTTGATTTGTGCTCCATATGCACAGCACTATATTTTTCCCCATATTTTCCATATCTCTCTCCTTTGGGATCTCTTGGCATGCTCAACATGTGATCAACAAGACTGGTGATCACACTCTCTTCTACCTCATATCCCATTTTGGGAACCCATACTATTCTCGAGGCCAGCTTCCATCATACATTAGTCTTTTCTCACCATGAAAATAATATCATTCTTGTACTTTTCAACCACACTCTTAGGTATTTTTTCTCTTTCCTACATTTAGGATTGGAATGTTTTGAAGAATCCCCAAAGGGATATCACCAAGAACCCCAACATATTGTGCATGCTTTCCCCATTTTTTTGCACCAGGAAGTTGAGCCATGAGTTCATCTTCCATAAACATTTTGAGGCCCTTAGATTTCTACTTAGATTTCCCACTTATTTCACTCAATTTTAAGGGTTTAATTATAACTAAGGTTTATATTTAGAGCCTTTCAAAAATCTAGGGCTTTACAATTGCTTTCAAAAATTCAAACCAATAATCCTAACAACCCTAATTATCCCAGAAAACCCTTACAAATATTTATTTCAACAATTCAAATAGATTTTTAACTCAGAGAGGTAGATTTAGAACACTTACCTAGAGTTTTGGATGAAACCCTAGCTTTCTTTTACTTGAATTTCACTTTTTAATAGCTTCGTTCACCAGATAACTTGAATGTGTGCAATTGTGATGAAAATGGAGGAAATTTGATGTTTTATGGTTTCTGAAAAGCAGTAGATATGTCATAATTGTGCCATGATGACTCATGTGTATGAAATAGTTCATTCACCAATTAGTCGTTCCAATTTGAATTTGGATTGTCAATTAGATTAATTTAAAGCATGATCAATGGCTATCCTGAGCTCCCTTCACATCACAATTCCCATTTGATTAGGCTTTTATGAAATTGTGATGCAAAGGCTCAATGTGTTACATTTTAGAAGTGATACATGTCCATACTTTGCCTTACAAAATTGATCATATTTCGGCTATGCACTAAGGAGAAAAAAATGTGATGCACTAGAGCCATGCACTGCAATCAAACATTGCCATTTTTCTCCTCTTACAACATTCCCACATTACCATTTGTTTTAGTGTATAGTGTAGTTTCCATATGCACTGAGAACTTGAAAATATGCTCTAAAGAGCCCTTGTGATGGAATGAGATGTTGAAACCTATCTTGGAATATTCCTCATGTATACCCTTTGCATTTCTTTGTATTACCCATTGTAATTTCCTTATATGCTCTCATCTAAATAATGTGATGCGAAGAGCCTTTGCGTTGCAATAGGATGTTGCCACATGTTTAGATCTTAGTTTCCCTTCTCTCAACATAGTTTTACTTTGCACCAAGGATTATAAATTGTGATGCAATGCTCTTTTGAAACCTATTCAAAATTTGATGGAATATACCTAGCACAATATTGCAATGCACTCTTCATTATAAAATGCGGTCCAAAGGGGAGACACGATGCAATTAGAAGTTACCACATTTCCATGCCCTACTTACTTCTACCTAGCACATTTTCATTGTGTGCTATCCTCATGAAATTCTGATGCACTAGGGCAATGCATTGTAATATTATGTAGTTACACACATCCAATTTTTATTAAATTTTCTCATCACAATTTCCTTATGCACTGCAAAGGACAAATGCGATGAACTATAGGAATGGCACATGTCTAAGGCAAGTCAAGCTCATGGAACTTATGTGAACATTTATGCACATGATCCAAAGGTCATTTTGAAAAGGGGGACATGCCTAAGAAATGAAGGAGACCCATTTTCAATAGAGGTATGCAGACTATAGACACTTGCATAAAATATTTCAGTCACATGAAATATATTTCATTAGATG